>JAMWET010003781.1:0-262500 GCA_024036415.1 Prochilodus magdalenae | reverse complement strand
TGGAGAAAAGAGGCTGCTGCTGTGTACAGCCAGAATAGCTAGAAGGAAAGACTCCTGCGTGGTGACAGAAAGAGGGTTTTCCTGAAAGCGTGTTTCTGAAGAATCAGTGATCAGTCTTCAAGTTATTTCATAACTGACAGAAAGACGATAAAATAGATTTTAGACTTTGCTGGGTCCACTGGGGCTCAGGGGGGCTGAACACCTGCTTATACTGACTAGAGCCAGTAACCACCCTGATTACTGGCGTTCATGTGAATGTACTGTAGAACACCACGAGAGAACTAATTATGCTTAAGGAGCGGCATGTGAAGCACTTGCTGCCTGCCCAGAGTCTCTCCCTCGGAGTTGCAAGAAAGCAAGCATAACCAAACATCCTCCACTTCCAAAAACCTTGACCAAGTTCTCTAACTGTGGTCAGACATTCACATGAATACTTCCCATCTGCCCCGCTTCAGAAACAACAGCATCATCTGGACACACTGGGATTTTGCCTGAGCTTGAAATTTGGATTCTGATGACTCACATAACCCCTAAAACTATAACTTAAAAACAACTAATGGACAGACAGAGACTGGAGCACAGTTAGCAACTTCGGTGTTAGATTCCTCCAGAGTTTCACAATGGAATAACATCATTACACAGTTACTGTGGAAACAATGAAGACTGAAACTGAACCAGCCTTCACCTGCACAGGTGTCACAGCAAAGGAAGCCATGACATTTTACTAAGATACAGGAAGCTTCTACTGGATGCTTACTTTAGTGAGGTTTAAGGTATTTATAGTCTAATGTCATTAATGAGGAAGATGGAGTGATATTCGCTTAACCTGAGTAATGCTGAGGAAGGACTGCTGTGTAATGACTCTATTAGTAATGTTTGATGATAGCTGATTGAGTTTACTGTAACCCGCAGAGAGCAGGTGCAGAGATGTTGAGCTCATCCGCATGTGGCAATGCTCCCCGGAGTCTGGTTAGATATTAATAAAACCTAATAGCACAATACAACGATGACAGTGACTTAATTGCATCAATTAATGGAATCTTCTAATCAAAATATCTGCGTGTATTATTTATTCTCCACTACTGTAAATGGTCTCATTTGTGCATGTAGTGTATTGTTTAAAGAAACTATGAATCATAGCAAAATAACAACAACTTCACGATATCCAAGACGTATCTAACTGAAAAACAAATTTGCTTTTTTATTTATACTTTGAAGGGAATGTAATAAATAAATTACTAAGTAATGAGGACAAAACACATCATTAATGAGTTTAGTCTATTCAATGGGACAAAACGGAGTTAACAAAAAATAAATATACTTTAACTTTAACTTAAAACAATACATACTAATAAAATATGTACAGAATTAATTTAAGTATTAAATTAAGTTAAAGGTTCTCAGTCATCCAGGGCACTGAATTCCATCACTTTAGTTAACTATGGCTGTAGATAGACTTGTTAGACACACAGTTGTGAAAAAGTGAAATGTCTGACTGTAGTTTTAGGTGGCTGAAAATTCAGTATCTCTTTAAACAGAATCATTCTGAACAGTGGTAAAGTCTGAGATTCCATAATGTATTGACTCAATTCTTAAATAATCATAATCAAATACAGATTGCCACCCCTAATTCACAACAGCAGACATACACAAGTTCTGCTATTAGCACTGAAAAAACTAACACACACTCCCAGGACCACTTGAGAGGTGTTTGTCTA
Organism: Prochilodus magdalenae; assembly: GCA_024036415.1. NCBI lineage: Eukaryota > Metazoa > Chordata > Actinopteri > Characiformes > Prochilodontidae > Prochilodus > Prochilodus magdalenae. Next base: position 260,782 of record JAMWET010003781.1, on the reverse strand, counting down.
CATGCTTGACACAATAATGGCAGAGAGAACAACAAGAGACACTTATTTAACATATTGCTGTTACTGATGAAAAAGTGACTTGCTATATAAATGAATAGATCAGTGCAGATGTTCTTAATCCTGTCCTACATTTAAACAGACGCCAAAGCGAATCTACACCCTAAGGAAGTGGTCATCAACGCTGTTCTTGGAGATACACCTTTCAGCAGAGCCATTGTTGTGGTTGAATCAGATGCATGTTTATTTTAATCCAAAACAAAAGTCAGACCACTATTGTCTTAAATTTCTGCAACTCAGAATGCCCTTCGTGCAACTCAGTGAAGTGGTCTGAGCATTTACATGTCTAAATTTAACTCAATTAACCCCGTCTATACAGTCCTGGACCAGATGTTTCATTTGGACTAAGCTTAAGGACTACAACCTTTGCCAGACTATGACAAATTTAAATCTAGCTACACTAATACAGAACCATTAAAGTGCATGTAAATATAGTTAGTCGCTCAGAAAACAAGTGTGAATGAGTGCATTAAGGTGTTAACCTCTGTATTGTTTAAAGATGCACTGAGTAAAAGTCCACTACGTTAATTTTCCCTCTGAGGGTCAAAGACACTAAAGCATTGGGACCTGGCCTAACAGGCAATTTAGTGAATCACATGCGTACTGAATCAATACGCATCATTGATAAAATCATAGATCCTGTGTATAAAATCTGCAGTCTCTTTGACCTCGTTCAACCTTGCTGAACTACAGCTGAGCTGTGTAGAAGAACAAATCACCACAGAACCTAACACACCAACTAGACATACTAACAGGAAGGGTCCTTCAGCACAGGAACAGGGCTATCTCTTCCTGTTCTTTAGTGGTCAGGACCACAAAAAAGCAGATATTATTTGGGTGGTGAATTATCTCAGTGTCACTGCTGGACTGAGAACAATTATCCAGCCAACTGCGTCCTGTGGGCAGTGTCCTGTGACCACTGATGAAGGACTGGAGGATGACCAACACAAACTGCTCAGCAGCAGATGAGCCATCATCTCTGATGTTACATCTACAAAGCGGACCAGCAGGGTAGGAGTGTCTAATAGAGTGGACAGTGAGAGGACACACTCCAGCTGCACTACTGTGTCTGATCCACTCCAGCACAACACACATCACCAACACGTCAGTGCCACTGCAGTGCTGAGAATAATCCACATACCTGCTCTGTGGTGGTCCTGTGGGGGTTCAGACCACTGAAGAACAGGCTAACCAAGTGTGGAGATGAACTACAGTCTGTAACTGTAGAACTACAAAGTGCTCTTACATGGTAAATGAAGCTGAAAAAATGGACAATTTGTGGAAAGAAGGAGATGTTCCTGATTAAATGCTTAGTAAGTGTGTAAACACAAAGGATCCCGGAAGATTAGCCCCCAGGCAGGGTGTAATACATTTTTAAAAGGTCGGTTTGAATTTAAGATTGCTGTATAAATAAATTAAGAAAGTCCCTAGAAATCTTTGTTAAGATGTTTAACAACCGCAGAGGGAAAACTGATCAAAACAGCAGACAAAGCTGGAAAAGAGCTGACCAAAAAACAAAAGACAGGGGCTGGAGGAGTGAAAACCTTCATTACAGAATTCTGGGTCCTGTCTGTATAACGGACCGTCTCTGAGGTACTGCTCTGCTCTCTGATCTACTCCCTTCCTCTGTTTGATGCAGGAGTCAAGCAGGGCAAGAGAAGCAAGAGAGAATACATATGAAAGACAAAACCCACTGCAGGCTAATTACAACAGCAGCCTGCTAATGCCTAAGGGGTGTGAAGATACATGTATGTTCAGACTGAACTCAGTTTCAGGTTTTGGTTTTGCATGATTTTGACTTATTGCCAATCCTATTGATGTCAGTGATTTTCTGTAATATGTGACTATAAATTACATTCTGTGGATCTTTCAAAACTGCAGTTCAGCGTGGGCTGGCTACTGACTCAAAACTCTGTATCGATCATGCCCTGCTGCTAGCAAAAATGAAACTGTGCATTATGGCTAACAATGTTTGCTAATTAATTCCATTGCTAAATAACATTGTGTGCATGATTCACACTTATTTTGCTTGACAGCATATATAGTCTGTTTTTGGTCTACCAATGCACCCTGGCATACTGCTACTACCTCATTGCTATCAGGCTGCTGATGAAGCAACCCTGCTACAATGCTAACAATTCCAACAACATTTCTACCACTGAGCTACAGCATATAGTGCTACATTTTGATGCACCCTGGCATAGTTACCATTGCTAGGCTAGACCATCAATTTCCTACCCGATTTGGTGCTAAAGCAGTTAGCTAAGACCAAATGACTGAAGCCCTTCCAGGCCCTTCCAGGAATTTGTATAAGAGGATTCCTTTTTTGTCCAAAAGACAGCATAATGTCATAAGGTCATTTTGAAAGCTCCCCCAAATGTTGATTTTGAAACATTCAGAGAGACCAAAAGGTTAACGAGGAAAACCCAGACCCTTCCAGGAACCCCCTGTGCAACCTACTATCATAATGCATGTGTATGAGGAGATGTGCTTCTCCACACAGCCAGCGGGAGCGTATGGCACAGGTCCAGAGCTGCTTAGTTTCGGAGTAGTGAGGTAAAGCTGTGTGCTTCACACCACACCAGTCCTGCTCAGAACCACAGCAGTGCTGAGTACTGCTGAGGATAAATAAACTGTGGCCATCAATTAGGGAAAATTAGCTCTGTGGTAAGCTTCTCACTGAGCTGGATCAGTATTCTGGTACTGGCCTGAAAGAGGCCAGAAATCACAAGCCAGATAGAGCCAGATGCTTTTAACACAACCTTTTCTATCAGCCTGAACTATCATTCACATGGAGCAACGGAGCACAGAAAACTGTGTGTGTGTGTGTGTGTGTGTGTGTGTGTGTGTATGTGTGTGTGTGTGTGTGTGTACGTGTGTGTGTGTATATGTGTATATGTGTGTGTGTGTGTGTGTGTGTGTGTGTGTCTAATATTTCCAGACCTTTGTTGCGATCTGTGGGAATTTCCAGGGCAGGCCTGCTGAACAGTTCAATGCTGTGAATTAATTGCTGCTGTGTGTGAGGTGTTGCAGTCATGCTGCTGCATCACTCATGCCATGTAGAGGTAGTCAGTGTGGAGAAAGCACTTGCTTGTAGGATGAAATGGTACTGGAGAAATTCCAGACTGAGAGAGAACCCAAACAATACGACATCTGGCTAAAAATTGCTCCTCTCTCCACTCTGCACCCTGCACTGCTCACATACTCTGATTCAGATCTCTTAACCCCTTAAAATCCCAGACGTATTACATACTAAGACTAATTATTCAGTAACTACAATGCAAACAGCATAGAGGTGTAGTACTGAGACTTTTAGGCCTCCAATGGGCCCTGGCTTTATCTTCCCAAGTTTGATATGAGTGCTTAACCCCACCCCTAAACAGTAATAGTGCAGATTGAGGTTACCAATAGCCCTGATTGACCATGATCACGTTTGTTGGCTTGTTGAGTAATACTGGAAGTATGTAAGACCCATAGAGGCATTCACACGCCAGCTTATTCTTAAATTGCATGTAGTAATGCAGTCTATGAAGGCTGGTGGTTATTTGATGAGGTGTGACAGGCGATACATTTAATCGGCAGACTTTGGGCTCTATCCTTATCCTGTTAGTGGTATTAGTCTGACCAAAGATTGCAACATCACCTTTAAAGATGGAGTGTGTGTGCTTTTGTGTGTGCTTCTTTGACATTTTGATCTATTGCTCCAAAGATTACTAAGAATTTCACATAACAAATCACCTACTTTGGCTGAATACCACACAGCTGCCACATCACACAGACATAACAACAGTAACCAAGGGAGTGGGATTATTTACTTGTTTGTTTTTACTCAGAATGGGGTGATTTTCGCATCGCTGGTCTAAAACAAAGAACGATCAAGATTCATGTCAAACTGGCATGTTGTAGTGTTTAAGATAGCATCAGCACAGTCACTGCAAGTGAGCTGGCAGGTATCCAATACAATAATACAAGGAAACCCCCATGATTCCCACCAGGCCTGCCAGCTTCTCGCACTGACCCAAAGTAATAGGAAATACTATTATGAAATACTACAGCTGCTTTATATTCCTTCTCCGCACAAATTAAATAAAAAAGTTATATAACAAAAATTTACACTCATCACCAAAAAAGCGCTGCACCCAGAAGGAAGTGTCTGATTGCAATGCTATTGGGAAGGAAGATAAAAGTTACTAATACTAATATGGGCAATATTTATTGAGCTACACATACAGAAGTAGTGCCTTGCAGTGTGGCTTGGGCCGTCATGTTTGGTAACGCAACATGCCAGACATCTCTCCATGGAGTTGTAGAGGTTCACAATAGTGTCCTGCGATAATCCATCCCTTGTAGTTTAAGTATTCTCACACAGTTCCTGCTGATTTTGTGGTAGGGCTGTAGGTGGCAACAAACAGTGCATCTCAACACTGACCACGGTGTCTCCACACATGGATTCCCTGCTCGTCTCCACCAAGCCAAAAGCAGGACTCATCACTGAAGATGACGTGGTATTAAGGGCAGACGTAATAACTGTCTTCATGCACACAGTCCTGCATTGTGCTGTCGTCTGCTGGCGAGAAACTTGTCATCACAAGCATGTTATTTTGAACTTTTGCAGTAGTGAAATGGTGTTATGCTCTAATATTAAAATATATGTCTTTATAAAGCACATATATGAAATTAATTCATTCTGTAAGTGGCTGTGTGGCCTGGGGGGCATTCTGGGGCCTACAGAAGAAAAGCAACAATGCTGAGTAAGGCTTAATCACTCCATCTGCCTTTAATCTCTCTAAATCACTAAAGCCATTCCAATCACTATCCTCACACCCTCCACACACTCTCTCTCCTGCCTCATATTTCAGCAGCCTCATCTCTTCTTATCTCCTGGTACACTAAAGAAAGAAAAGAGTGCTGTTCATGTGCAGATCCAGCAGCACTCCTTCTCAACTCAGCACTCTGACACCTCCGCCAGCTCAGCACAGACATCACACACTGCACACAGCAGTAGGCAAGTGCAGGCACTTCCCCACGGAGGCATCACTGCACCAACACATGGCAGAGCTGGCCTTAGGGCTGGCTATAACAAGGTGCTGTACGTAATCTTGCCTTTATTACACATTAGATATGGCCGGCTACTAGATGACATATCAGCGCAGGCCATGGATGGGATCTTTAGTTTCTGATTAATTCACATATGAAGAAAATTAAAGTGTATAGTTTTGACCTTTGTCCCACATCTGTCTAAATAACAGTCTCTTTAGCACAGTAGCAGCAGAAAACTCACCAGAGGCAAATTCAAGGAGCTCGCGTTTTGTGCTGTTGAAGCCTTTTTGGCTGGTTAAGCGGTAGCTAAAAGTCCTCTAAATCCAGACACACACTGCCTGATTTTAGAAATCTTAGCAATGCTTGATTTATGCTATGTTATACCATGAAATGCTGCCACCTACAGAGCTGCAAATTTAAAATATGTACAGAAGGACAGTATGGTCTTTTACAAAGACAGTAAAATACACTCATCATCAAAAGAATAGTTGCACACGCTCAGCAACACGTGACGTTAGCAGAGACAGGCCTTATCGCTGTATGTGGCTGTTCCAATAGCCACAATTGCAGACATTCAAGCAACGATCCCCTCCATAAATCATCCTGTTAGTGTCAGCACCACTGGCAGATTAGTGCACCACACAGGATTACACAAACACAGACCATTATGATGACTGCCCCTAAAACCACATCAACGTCACCAAAGACTGCTATGATATTGTGCCAGACTGTCATGGACTGACACAGGATTGTTTACCTCGAAGCAATTGTCTTTTTTTTTTTTGCCTCATGTATCCACCCATATTGGGAAGCGCCTGTGACTGTGAATGAGCTGCTTTAGCACAGTGTACACCTGGTGGAAATATGCCAAGACAGACTGTTTAAGTGACCGACAGCTTTGACTGGTGTCTGACCACCACAGAGTCAGCAACTCAGAGTGAACCGACTTCATTTGTTGCCAGCTTAAGCCATTTGTAAATCAGCACGGCAGTTTGCTCGGCTTACATCACAAGGTATCAGCTGGTATGACAGGGCTCTAGAGTGCGACCAATTTGGTCGCACATGCGACCTTAAATGCTGCATACCAAAAAACAAAATCTGAGAGTCGGGCACCAGTGTGCGACCATGCCGTTCGATAGGACGGGTGCAGAAACCACTAAAGTCTTCGCGACTCTGAGAAAGTCTGGCCCTTCTGGTTTTAAAAACAGACTACACATTAGGACCATTTCGTAGGTCTTCAACCCATGCAAAGATAAGCGAAGGGCGGGACCCTGAGTCATAGTATGTTCAGTAAACAATCAGTTGAGTGTAATCAGGGAAGGCGCCCAATCGTTTCAGTGAACGAAGTCACTGAGGCGCAGCAGCTCGTCCTCGCAATGAGAGAGTCTCCCTCCGCCAAGCAATTCGACTTCATTATGTTTTACATCAAATGGATTCGATTCATTGCGACACGAATCGTCGAGTCGCGAACGGTGCAACAACACTAGCAGTCTAGACAGAGAGTAGCCTATGGCCCGTGGAGATGTAAACAAGAGCTGTGAGTCTGCAGGATGCGAGAGAGCTACGAAAAGATATGATTAGCAGCACCTTGGTTAACACATTTAAGTATAAGGGCCCTGGTCGCATTTCGAAAATAATTAAGGTGTAACTGGCAGGCTGATGGCTCCGTGTCAGAGCGCGTGTCTACATGTCAAGCGCCTGGTCCGGAGACAGGCATCAAGATAACTAGCCACATAGCGATCGACCTCCGTAGTCACAGCATGACTGACTGTACAAGGAGATGTGGGAGAGACCGACATTGGCCGGCAGTAGTGCGTTTGTAAGCTGTTCTATATACTTTCCGAATTGAAAGCGCTGAAAAGCAAAACAAGCGCGTCCTACCAAAGAGTCACGGCCGCTACATAATGGCACTGGCCCAAGTGTTACTCTTTCTTGTAGAACTAGTGGGCTTCAAATAAAAGAAACTTTACATGTCGACCACATTGCATAGTTAATCATTTACAAAGTCAATAGTTCGCGGCTATATGGACAGCGATTTTAAAACATGAACATGTAAAACTGCAGTTCTGAATGTGATGCATGTTGAAAGATTTGGGTGCAAAACTAACTTTTGGTGGGCTTGGTGCACACTGAAGAATAGACCGTTTAACGCTAGTGGCAACCAGTTCAAAAGCTAGAGTCCTGTGTAGTGGAGAGCCTTAAATGAGTAAATGAGCACAGAATCAGGCCTATACACAACATAAGTATCGGTATTAACGCTTCTCTGGTTTGGACAGTACCCAGCCTGAGTCACGTCGGTGTGTTTTCCTGGATGCTCACCACAATTTTCATTACAAGAATGAATCTCTTCATGTAGCCAAAGCCGAGAAGAGAAGAGCAGAGCAGTGTGCACACAGAAGGAAGTGCTTCATATGGACTGCATTATGAGACAGGCTTGTTCCTGGCAGGGGAAAGCGTGTCTGATAAATCCATGCAAGAGAAAAGCTCATAGAGAGCAGATACGTCCTGTGACTTCCTCTGCAGTCCAAAGAGGAGGAAACCGCACTGGCAGAAACATAAGACACTTCTTTTTTGCGGGGAGGGGTGTGGATGTGGAGAAATCTGAGAAAGAGAGCGTGAAGACGGATAGAGAGTAATTAGACGTTGGGCAGACAGGCAGTGAGAGATGGTGGTGTTTTCCTGGCAGCTGTGTTACACTCAGAAAACACTCAGGAGTGTTTGTGTGCTAGTGTGTGTGTGTGTGTGTGTGTGTGTGTGTAAGTGTGTGTGTAGTTTCTATTGTTGTACATGACTACATCAGACAGAGAGAGAGAAGGTGAAAGAGAGAGAGAGAGAGAGATAGAGGTAGATACAGAGAATGAAAGACAGAGAGAAAGGAAAAGGGTGAGAAAAAAGAGGGAGAGACAAAAGAGAGACACACAAAGAGGAGAAAGACAGAGAGACAAAGAGAAAATGGGGAGAGGGAAGGCAGACAGAGAGAGTGAGACAGAGGGAGAGAGACAAAAAGAAAGAAAGAAACAGAGAGAGAAAGAGAAACAGAGAAAGAGAGAGACAGAGAGAGAGAGAGAAACAGAGAGAGAGAAACAGAGAGAGAGCGAGAGAGAGAGTGGGGGGTGGGGGGGTGGGGGTGTAAAGCTCCATCCATAAAAGATTTATTTATGTGGAAATGAACATAACGGTGCTACAGGTGGTCTATAAGTGGAGGTAGGAAATCTTTTAGATCTGTGGTAAGTGCACAGAAGGCAGTAACATACACTAAAAGGAGACATAAAATGCTTATTTAAGCATCAATTAGCACCGGCTCTGACAATAAAACAAGTCTAACAGTCTTACAGACAGTAAAAGAAATGTGCTGAGTGGCAGGCGACGGTGTAAAAAGAGGAGAGGAGGAAATGAATGCGCACTAAAGAGACAAACAGGAATCCTCAGCTGAACAAACAACTGATGTGGCAACGACACCCTCAGACAGAACTTCAACACACTCCTTTAACATATACATTGAGAGAAAACCTGTAAAATCATGCTGATCAGTTAAGTACTTAAAAACAGACCTACAGGGGAACTACATTAAGTGCAAAATCTAGCTTTCAGATAATAACCCCGTAACAAACGAAACAGACTATGTTACAATCTGGCAGCTGTCAATCTTAGACACCTTATATTTAACTAAACCCATCTAACTTTTCATCTTTACTGAATTGACCCGGATGTGGAATGACGGCACACTTTGTGGTTGGTACCAATAAAAAAGTTTTAAGGTGCTGACAAAAAAACCTGCTAACATAATAATGGTCAAAATTAAAGTTTAGAATTTTCTACTAAAATATATCTGAATAATGTATAATAATAAAGGGAACAGAACCATGCACTAAACGTTTAAGGCAGCATCATCATACTCTTAGAACCAATTAGGTAACTACCCTGATGGCAGATTTTCACCATAAAATGTAATAGATGGTTTAATAATGACGGCACACTGACTGTTGGTCGACTGTGTCCCCTTCTATAATCAGGGAGGCAATGCTTCATGCTAGGCTGGCACTGATCAACCTGGTCAACCTGACGTGTTTAATCTGCCAGTTGTAGGATCTTATTCTTCATGTTCATGTTGTTCTTGCAGCATGAGCTGCTGACAGTAACAGCACAGCAATAAAATAATAGTGAAGCAATGCTTTTCATTTTAGCACACGGAATGTGAGAAACCGGCCTAAAACACCTATCAACAAAGATACAGAAACCTTTATGGGGAATATAGCATATCTGACGGTAATAACATGTCCCTATAAACCTGGTCATGAGCACTTCACTGGGTTTAGCTTAGACAACTTTGCCAGCTGGCATCTCTGTACAGCGTCAAGTCTTAGTTTACTAATTTAGAAATAAGAAATTTAGTGCAGTGTGGGCCCCATATCACTTTGGTGACTATGTTTAGTCACTGTAAACCATTTCTCTTCTATTCTACTCACCATTCAGTTTGGACAGTGTAAAAGGAAGCTCATATTTTTGGTATTACAGTGTTGTTTGGTGTGTTTGACTGAAGCACAGTCTACCATAGTAACAAGACTGGGTGACTGAATTAATCTATTTGGACTTCTACGCATATCTCTTACCAATATCTCCGTTCACAAGGCTCAGTGCTCACAGTACAGCAGATGAAAGGGGAATAATCAGCCAAGTCTCTTTGCTTTTGATAGACATTAGCTACTACAAAAGGAAAACAGATGAGCGAGAGAGTTTTGTCTTTAGTTGAACTGCATGGAGATGCAGTCAGAAAGCACTTGGGTGCAAGTCTGGTCGATTAAGATGCTCAATCGTTCCTTTGCTCGAACTGCGAAGATTAGCTTCAGAAACTGCTTGGCGACAAGAGGGCAAGGTGGGGGAAATGGTTTGAATCTCAAACAGCTTGAGAAAAGCTATGAAATGACACAAAAATGGAAGGCAATCAGCAGCTCCCGAGCTCATTTCATAAAGCCGTGAGAGGCTGGAGTCACAATGGCATCCGGAAGAAGAGAGTGAGAGTGGAGTGATCAGAGGGAATCTGCAGGCAGGAAGCCGTGGAGGAGTGCAGCTGCACACTGGAGCACTGCACTCCATTTAAAACCACTCCAGAGACTGAGTCAAGCTTACAGACCGGGAAATTAACGCACTGCCTCTTACAAGACAGATGTGCATTCATTGTATAGGGGAATTATGGTCCGAATATTCCCACAAGGTACCGATGTTAAGATATATATTTAATGGCAACTAATGTGATGCCACTGGCAGCATCACAAGACATGTCTCCTTAACCCCTTAACCCATCAAACGGCAAAGATGAATGACCAAAAGTCACCCAAATCCATATGAAATTTAAGAGCTTTATCACAACCCAGGCAGGGAGGGTTAAAGATACTGAACCTAATGACAACAAAAGAAAAAGAAAAAACAACAATCAAAAGCAAAAACGGGTTACGAGAGAAAAAGCAACAGAGAAAAAAACAGGCCTAACCCAGAAAGCAAACTGTTTGGACTAGAACACAAGATGATACTAATGCTAACTGCATAAGCAACTCACAGACGAATATATTAAAAAAATGAATTAACCATTAGCATAAAACCAAATATATACTCAATGCTAATGCTAATACCACCGTAAAAGGGCTAAAAGAAACAAGAACTGAGAAAAAAAACCAGAAACACTGAATGGATGTTTTTGTGTATAGGCATGAAGCATGAAGAGGGACAAACCAAATACTACGAAATTCATTCGTTAAACTTTCCACTTTTTACTCTAGCATAAAATTATGATTTAGAACATATTACAACGAACTTCACATAACCTCCTATTCACACAATGCAGAAAGTTGACAAGCTAATCCAAATATCCATACAGGTCACATTCTAAAGAGAAACATGAAGTACTATGCCTGAAAAGCCACCATCCAACACATCTGCCTCAAATCCTTATCAACAGTCTGAAAGATGTTTCCTGAATATGAAGCCGAATGAATCTGACTAGGAGTATTCTCTTGGTGACGAGCCGATTTGAGAAAGCTTGCAGGTGCATTAAAAATGTCAAAATCAGGTGTGAAACATTTCCAAAGGCAAGAAATGATTAAAACCTGCCCTGCAAAAGAGGAAAACCACCAGGCCTGGTTGATCAACAGCTGGGCCATCAGCTCAGCAGCTCATGCAAAAAAATAAATGGGCAAAAAACATTTTAACCTACATAAATCACTACAAACTAACATGCATGTAGGAAAGAGACGCTTTAAAAACTTCACTCACCTTTGTTTATTTAGCTACCATGATCATTTAGCGCTTCCAATTATTACCTAGACACTGCTGTTGGTATTTCCTGATCTATATCACAATACAAGTCAAAAAGACATAGACTGTACAGTTACATGAAGTGCACTTCTAAATAGTCTGCGCAAATTATATACAAACTGTAACAGCAGTTATGGCCAGTAATAAAACATCGTCTCATTTCAGTGACAGAAAGAGGAGACATTCCATCTGAAAGAAAAGAATGATTTTTATATGCTTTAAACGTTTTAGTCACTTGTTGACAATGAAACAAACAGAAGCAGCTGGAGGTCCAGTCTTAAGTCTGATGATATGGAATGTAAATTGCACTACATTTAATCCATTGCATAACTAAGTGAGCAATTATGCAGTTATATTATTACATCTAAGCAAAATTACTTCAGTTACTCCAAAGTTTCTAAGAATTAGATGTTACATAAGAAAAGCACATTCAGGAATGTGATGCTATGGGAACAACAACAAACATATGGTCAAGCTCTAAATGCCGTTAGAAGGCCTCTTCTGACCATTGCATGTAGATATGATTGGCACATCAGCATCTGTTCTGAGGCCCAAAGTTATTGATTGGTTCCCTCGGATAAAGTAACACTAGCTAAAAGGAAAAAACATACTGGATGCAGGTAGGAGCTACACTCTGCATGAAAGTGGATGTCCAGTACCAGGGTTGGTGACCACTGCCCTAGTTAGAATAAGGGCATGGCTAATGAAAGGGATGTGGAGCTGTATGTGTTCAGTCTGGTGGGGCATGGTCTCTGCTCTGCAGCTTTGGACTACAGGAACTGTGGTCATAAAGGAAAACCTACACCAGGAGAGACAGTGAGAGGAATGTCAAGCTCTCTCCATCTGGCTCCTGAAACCTCCTGTAACCCTGGGTGCATGTAACGAATCAAAACCTAGATCATAGAGCCGTGGCTGAGGTGGTTAAGGCAGGGTGTGCTGAGAGAGTGTGGTTATATATAGCTTAAACAGATGAGATATGTAGTCCTGCCTATGAACGGAGAGTACAAGCCCTAATACCCTCACTCCTCTGCCACCCTGCATGTCAGGCCAACTGATTTAAAAACAGCACCTCTGTGCCCCGAACAAAAGGTGTTTATCACTGCAGGAGGCCAATACCGTAAATGTCGCATGCCGTCCGTGGCCCCACCACAACTGTCATCACAAGATATACAGGCGCTTTTTTGTGTTGCACAGGGAGAGCGGAAGATAGAGAGTGAGGAACAAGAGAAGAGGGGAAGCTATATTGCTATATTTCAGATCCTGCCAGTAATACATATCATACAGCCCTATATAGTCACACCCAACAGCAAATCTACACACACATACCACACACGCTGACATGAGGAGAACACATAGTTGTTCACACGTGTGGTCAAACGTGATACAATGGTGAGCCTGGTGATTCTCCAAAGCCTTTTAGAAATAGTGTAAACATTCCTTAAATGACATTAATTGTGATTTAATATGAACTTAACGAGTGACGACCCAAACACGCTCAAATGGACACAAATGTAAACGTTTAGATCTGTGTACACAGCAGCCCGCCCACACCCTCATCCCCGGAGAGTGAGATAGGAAGAGACCTCTTCAGCTCAACAGCAGACATAAACCCTGCCTCAGAACAATAGCAGAAAGATTACACTCCGGATTAATGAATCAATTAAAGTGTTATTTCTCAGAGAGAGCAAACAGTGCTGAGATGAGGTCTAATTGAATTACATTAGCATGTTTTCAGCATAGACTGAGGAGGAATAATATAGGCCATTTCTCTTCTCCACCCGTTCCTTCTCTTATCATCATCAGTTCAGAGCACACACACCCTAACAATATACAGAACTGTCAGACAACTCTTTACTGAATTATATCCAGTCAAATGTTATGAATTTTTCAACACCAGTATCTATTCTATGCCTTTGACTTTATTCCAGCTACCATTCTTCTCAGCAGACATGCTTTCAGGTTTTCCAAAGACATCTTCTGAAAAATACTGAAAAAATGTGTCTGTGTTTAGTCATTCAGATGCCTGTGTAATTGTTTGTTACAGTGCTGCCTGAATGTTTTTCAAAACCTTATCATTTTGTGAATTTCCACATGAAGTAAATATGGCCTTATATGTGATCTTCATTGAACTTCTAGGAAATAGATAAAAAGAACCCAATAAAACAAATAACATAATTCATTTTAATAACTGAGTTTTCTATTCATTTATGGATTCAATTGTTTCAATATCAAATGTCTTCTAAATGTCAACCAAATTGACTCCAAAAAACCAGGTTAACATCCAATAACTGACAGGCCTCTCCTATACCGGCTAATGTCAATGTTTGTAAGTCTGACATCAGGCAAACACTGTCTATATGGAATGATAGCATGGAGAAAGCTACTACTTTACAATCAGAGCACCTTATTAAAACTTCCCAAAAGTCACCTGGACAAGTCAAGTCATCTGGACAGATAAGACAGATAAGTTTAAAAAAAAGAGGTCTCTATGGCTTTAAATGTGATTTCTGTTTAAACACCACAGCCCAATCCCATTTCTTATTTTTACCCCTACCCCTTGTTTTTGAGTGTAACCCTCTCCCTTGAAACTGGGTTACAAGGGGTAGTGGTTAAAATCTTCCCCCTATTAAATTTGACAGCCCTTCAAGAACCGGATAAGCCATCAGTTGTCCTTAGTGGCTTTTGTGTAAACAGACGAGAAGCATGTGCGCTCACGATTCATTCAACTTCAGTTTTACACAATCAATCGAACGAGTCGCCCAATAAAAAAGAGCACAAACAAAAACTACGTTTCTTCATTAACAGGCTACTAGCGGCGCTCTGCAGGCGACCCTGCAGGTCTGCAGTGACAGCAGAGGAGAGTAAAGTTCAGCTCCTCACTGCTTAAATACGTTTAGGTCATCTTATGCCTTCAGAAACAATTATTTATTATTCCCACCAATTCTTCAGTGATATGAAGCTGAACTTAGCATTTTACTGGACACTCCATAATCCAAGTTCACCATCTACCTTAAATGGTGTAGGAACCTTAGGTACCAGAACGTAACTGCTGCACCATTTAAGGTGGACCGGGGCTATTTTGCTTGGTAGCACCTGAGACATCAGCATATTAATGGAATGTATTTACACGTATTATGAACCCAAATTAACACTGGAAGACTACTGCACATAGCAACACAATATGACACTGCTGAACCACAACTGCACACAAAGCACATCCCAATCCCTTTAGCACACAGCCTCAGTGTGGTATGTGTTTGCAGGTGATGCTGTGAAAGCCCGGAGGAGCTCTGCATGTTTTTAGCGCTCATCATGTTCACTTCATTAGCCTCAGCAGTAAATCAGCTTTAGTGATTCAGGGGGAGCGGATGTGCTAACCACAACCCAGCCCCTAAGCTCCACAGCTTCAGCCTCACCCACACAGAGGAGCTCCACTCACAGCGCAACCCTACACGGCACTGCAGATCAGACTCCAGTAATATCTAGACATATCTACATGGTGTGTAGCATTTTAATGGCTGGTAACACTTTATTAGGATGACCAAAAGACAAAAGTTCATTTTTCTTTAACTCTAAGTATAACACTCTCTTCTCAACATAAACTTAACTCTACGCCTGGTCCTAAGCCTAACTCTGTTATTTTAATGCTATAACGTTCAAGCAATATTACATTTGTGAATAGGAGGCCTGTTCTCTTCTCTTAAGTATAAACTTCAGGAGATGCCAACTACATCATAAGGGCAAAAAACACATAGATGCACGCCCACGCTCACACTTACTGCAGGGACGAGAGCAATAATGAAGAATTCAGACACACAGGAGCAGAGCAATAACCTCGGCTTCTGTCCTGAGCTGTCAGACTAAACTGAACAAAACTGATTTTAGGATCAGTGGACTACAGGGTGGCACAGACCAATATCTTCTTCAACTTCTTCTCCTTCTATTATTATAATAATTATTACTACTATTACTATTATTATTATTATTATTAGGCAAGACATAATAATAGGTAGAATAGAAACTAGCAGAAGAAGAAGTGCTGAGTGCTGGTCTCTATTCTCCACAGACTGAGAGGGACAGAGAGGGACAATAAAGAGAACAGAGAGAACAGAGAGGGACAGAGAGAGACATGAGAGACTAGAGACAGAGGGACACAAAGAGAGACAGAGAGACAGAGAGAGACAGAGAGAGACAGAGACGGACAGAGAGAGACAGAGACGGACAGAGAGAGACAGACGGACAGAGAGAGACAGAGAGAGACAGAGACGGACAGAGAGAGACAGGGACAGACAGAGAGAGACAGAGAGAGACAGAGAGGGACAGAGAGAGACAGAGAGAGACAGAGAGGGACAGAGAGAGACAGAGAGGGACAGAGAGAGACAGAGAGGGACAGAGAGGGACAGAGAGGGACAGAGAGAGACAGAGAGGGACAGAGAGAGACAGAGAGGGACAGAGAGAGACAGAGAGGGACAGAGAGAGACAGAGAGGGACAGAGAGAGACAGAGAGAGACAGAGAGGGACAGAGAGAGACAGAGAGGGACAGAGAGAGACAGAGAGGGACAGAGAGAGACAGAGAGAGACAGAGAGGGACAGAGAGGGACAGAGAGAGACAGAGAGGGACAGAGAGAGACAGAGAGGGACAGAGAGAGACAGAGAGGGACAGAGAGAGACAGAGAGAGACAGAGAGAGACAGAGAGACAGAGAGGGACAGAGAGAGACAGAGAGGGACAGAGAGAGACAGAGAGAGACAGAGAGACAGAGAGGGACAGAGAGAGAAGTGATTTATGTTGCAATATATTGTCTACAACAACAGTGATTTTTAGTTTTGATGTTCTCTGTAAATGCTCTTTCTGATGATTCACAGATATAATATTGTGTCTAGTTCCATTTGGAGTCATTCTAAGAGAGGAAAATGGTGGAAAACATTCCAAGCAAAATATGTTATGTCAGGTTTAGGGCTGCCCTCTAGAAGTCGACGAGTCGAATCGTCAGTCAGAGACCCTTTGGGTCGACAGAGACCCTTCAAGTCTAACTAACAACAGTGACCTTTTTTTTGTAAACCTTACAAAAATGCACAAGAATTTTAAGGATGTAAAAAATATATTTTAATAATTATTAAAGGGGAATAATAAATATATATGTAAGTTCTAGCTGGGCTGTGACGCATGCTTGCTAAAAAATTCAATCCACGTGATGTGCGCTGGCGGTTCACTGCTGAAAGAAGCTAAATCTGTAAAGCTGAGAAACACGGGGGGGATCTATGTCTCAAAGAAAGCCTGGAGTCTGGAGGAGCTTTCGAAGAAGAGAATCTGAACAAATGAAACCTAATTCTGCTTTTCATTTACTCAGACATCCAACACTGCTCCAAACGAGTGAGCTGACTTTCGTTTTAGACATAAAGGACAAATGGAGCGAAGATGTTTGTTTTATGATAATTCCACCTAAATTACAGATATCTGAGCCCACCACACCGCTATGGATATTCTTACAATGGAGTTGTCTCTGCTGTATCAGTTTAAGAATCTGATCTTGAAAGTCAGAACAACTTGGTAGACCAGATATACCTTCACATGATAGACTGGAGCAGGATGTTGCAGGATGGTAAACGTGTTTTTTCAGCTCTCTGTGCGTTGAATGAGCATTTGCCAAGCTTGCCAGTAGGCGAGCAATAGGGACTGTGTAACAAGATGATGTCACCTTGTAACAGAAAAAAGGGCTACAATTCCAGTGAGGCAACTGAGAAAAGCGGTTTCTGTTGGGAAGAGGTTCTTCTTCTGACATATGTCTTAGGCTTTATAACTTTTACATGCACAAACAGCTTTCGTACACTAAATGAAAAAGAACAGCTGGAAAAAAGCAAAATAGGTCATAGATGTCATTTGATCACTGGTGCCAAAACGTTTGTATAGGGCAGTAGGGACTCTATAGGGCAGGAATGAATGATACCACTAACGCACTGGGCGATGCTGCAGCACCCTCAGCTACCCACTTCCTGAATCCCTGGCTGTAAGCAGAGGCCTCTGAATGGCTTCAGGTTGCTTATGGCTCCATGCTGGAGCAGACAGAAACTTTAGCTCCCATTAGAGCTCTGTCACTCTGCAGTCCCCCCATCCCCCCCACCCCACCTCCACATGCACACAGCTAATGATTTCCCGCCAGGGCTCTCCAGCACACACAATAGTTTTTTAAATGTGATTGGCCATATTGAACAAGACACACTGTGCCAAGGTGCAGTCAGGACACATTTCAGGCTTTTTTCAATCACTAAGAATGTGCTGTTTGAATCTATAACATGGATATCATGGCTTGATCAAGGTTTGAGTAAGACCCTCTCCTTTGATAGATACAAACCTACAGCTGCCTCTCCTAGTAAGAATCAAAGTCTCTAATTAGCTCCAACCTCATCCCTATTCACGTCCACACCGCCTTGCTCCCTGACCATCTAGTTAGAGCACTCTCTTCCTTTCTCCTCTGTTTCTGTGTTTCATAGCCTGTTGATCCTCCACAGTGGATAGCTGATAGCAGCAGGTCCTTACTGAAAGCAGCTGCTGCATCCCCTGGCCATGCCAGTCGGGCACAGTGCAATGCTGTCCACAGCTGGCAGCAGGACACAGTCAAGACAAGAGCACAGCACGGTCCTCTGCAGCAGTTACAGAGGGCACTGCCCAGTCTGGTGTTTGGCTCTCCATAGGACAGAAGGGCAGCCAGACAAGAAGCCAGACATATTGAAATACAGTTGAATTAATGCTGAACATCCTGTTTCTCTTCACAGTACTACACATTAGATGCTTTGAAGACAGACATCAGGAGAAATCAGCAGTCCTGGCTTAAATGCATAATGGCATTTTTGGACTTTTTTTTTTATTTTTGCACCTATTAAACAGACCACACTAGCTAACTGTCAGACACCAATGACTGTAATCAATTCACACAAACCTGTACAGTTCACAGAATTACACATTCTTCACAAGAGTGAAAATACAGCACTCGTTCTGACAGTGTTCATACTAAAGAGTTAGAATCTGTGATATCTAAGGACTGGGGAACATGACTCACCATCTTAAATAATGGCGGTACCTATCAATAAGTAACAAGTGTGACAGGAAGACACCAGTATCAGTATTTGATTTGTGTGTTAAAGTATTTTCCTCTGGGGAAAAAAGTAATCAATCACAAAATATCACAACATGTTACTGCAATAACACAACAATATCATACCATATCTCACCCCTACAAATCACACTCTGAAAAAGGCACATACGACAGGCCTAAAATATGGCTGTAAAGAAAGAAGAGCAAGATGTGGAAACTTTATAAGAGAAGCTGAAGCCACCACAACTACCTAATATCGGAATATATTTGAATACAATGAATATATACTACGCATCATTTTAATATGGGTATTGTATTACGTGAATGCTGTCCAAACCTTTTCTATTCTTTAACTTTTTAAATCCTTTTATGGCAAATGGGGTAGCTTGCTCTTGCTCTTTAGCAACATGAATCAAATGAATAGAGGTTCTAAATCATGGAACAGCAGGATCTGCACCACTAGGAGCCCATTATCGTGCTATAAACTGGTTTAAGACTAAGCATTTTTCATTATAATAACAACTGGAATGTTGGATTGCATGCAACTAGCACTACAACTGATGCACTAACCAGGCCAAATAAAACATGTTGAAAAAGTAGTTTATAGAGTCTAAACTTGGTAGTGGTCCTTCAAAATCCAACATAACAACTAGCAACTCCCAGCAGAGCACAAACACCAGTTTAGCTGTAGTTTTATTTCTCTCCCAAACCAACAAATAACCACACATACAAATTGCTGCTTTTAGTAAAAAAACATTTCCTGCGGAGTATCAGTGCTAAATGACACAAACCCAAATAAAGATTCACTGCATAAGATACTACATGCCTTATTATGATGTTCTACCAAATCACTGACTGTTTCTGCCTATTAACCTGTACGGTTTTTCTTCTGTTCTTGCTGGTAGAGGATTAAAAACCACAGGGATTTAGCGGAGGGGTGTTAGCCTTCCACTGAACTCTTGCCCTGAGGGCCAGAGTGAGGGCAGCCCGAGGGCAGTGTCTGTGATCAGTGGTAAGCTCCAATCTGCATGGTGTGCCAGCTTGTTGCTGCCCTGCAGCTTTCACAGAGGATTTGCTCTGCCTTACACAGCATGAGGAACAGCCAGAGTAGTTTTCGGTCTACTCAGTCTATTCTCATTCACTGCATCATCATCATCATCATCATTATTAATATTATTTATTTATTTTCTTTTTGCAGTTTACAATACGCATCCTCTTGACTGTGCTTGACCAAAAGCATGTCCACTACAGAGCATTTAAAGCTGCCCAGGTCATAACTACTTAAATGGAAGGACAAAATTAATCAGAAGAAGTTGAGGAAAGAGTTGGAGACATTTACATCTACTAATCCTGATCTGCACTCGGCATGCTTCATTACTCCTCTCAGGATATTTTAATGTCTTTTTTTAACTTATGCTAAAATTAAAACTCCACAAATAGATGTTTTGATCATCAAGACAAGAATTTGGCTGGAGTGTCAAACCAACAGAGTCACTGCATTAAACCCAATGCCCCCAGTCTATTCTCCAGGGCCAGAGCACTGTTCAGCAGACACGCCAAGCTCACAGATAGTTCTTTTCTACTTAGTGCCAGTGCTACTGCCAAAGTCTCAAAATGTTCTACGCCTTTTCACCACAAAAATATGGTTTGTGGACTTGCTGGTCTGGAATAGTGGAACCCATGACGCAAGTGCCAGGGGAGTGGCCTTCACCATGTGTGCTTCATGTGGCTATTTTCCAAAAAACAGGAGAATGAATGAAAACAATGAAAGCAGCAACAAAATGACCCTGTAGTGGGCTGCTGTAATGTTCTGCTTCTAGACTAAGGATCGCCCACACCCAGATAAGTAATCGCTCGGCTATCGAACCAGTGGAAAAGGTGGCCCGTTTTTAATGGGTTTGATGGACCCTGGCACGACCACTGGCACCAGCACTTGCAATTTGTTGGTGGAAAAGAGGTAAGAGAGAGTACGCAGATTTGGGTAGTTACAAAATACATGTAATCACATTACGTAACCAGAAAACAAAAAAATTCCCTACCTTCCCTGACAGGTACTGTAAACAATACAGTAATCAGACTTTCAGATTCTTTATACAAACAGGGAGAGATTAGCAACATGAAAACAGCAAAACCACATATATGCAAATGCGTCACTTTTGATTCCAAATTTGCTGTGACGCTAAAT
The DNA here is from genome assembly GCA_024036415.1 of Prochilodus magdalenae. Classification (NCBI taxonomy): domain Eukaryota; kingdom Metazoa; phylum Chordata; class Actinopteri; order Characiformes; family Prochilodontidae; genus Prochilodus; species Prochilodus magdalenae. The sequence goes on along the minus strand of JAMWET010003781.1, from coordinate 240,099 downwards.
GTGTCACATGAATCTTGTAGATATGAGGAGTTTTTACATGGGAAACAGCAAAATGTCCTGTACCCAGCAGAGATTCCTGAAGAATCCCCCACCCCACTACCAGTATGGGGTCTTTATTTTAGTCATTCTTTAGAAATTTTAGTAAGCATTTTATCTGATCTGAATCAGCCCTTTACTCTGGTTTTACATTAACACACCATCAGTAGTAAAGTTAGGTTCACTTTTATATGTGTGAAAGAAGAAAGCATTAAAGAAAGGGTGAAAATAAATTAGGTCATACATAAAATGCTAAAAGCCACTCAGCCTCTTATTGCTAAATAAGCTTTCAGAACTATCTGCTTGCTTAAGGCTCTTTATAACTGATCCAAATATCTTTATGATGAATGCACTTAATTATTTTTTAGCAATATAATATTAGCAATGCCTGTCAACATGCAGAACAATATCATCATAACGTTATATTATCACTCACCCGTCACATATATATATACAATTTAGTTTTACTGACTGAACTTTAGTAAAACTAAATTAGCAGCCCAATGCTTAAATGATGATAATGAAAAAAGATCTGACCACATATGTGTGCATGTGTGTGCAGTTGCATGATGCAACTTCACAATTACGCAATTTCACTACCACCAACACAGGTTGCGGTGGCCCATTAAACTTCCACTGTATGAATATTAATCTCTAACAAGACACTAAACGAGTCAATTTTCACACTGCTGCTCGGCTGCCAGGGTAATCGCTCCTCTATCTTTTTACTACCCTCACCCCTCTCCTCTTTACACTCCCCCCATTCATCCCTCCATCCTTCTGTTAATGGAAAAATGCCAAGTCACATGCATTTCAGTCATGCATTGCTTCCTCAGTGTCCAGTCTAATACTGTGCGCTGATGAGTCTGCAGTAACAGTTATCAGAGTGGCCCTGAAACAGCATTTTAAGCAGAGAGAAGTGGGTTCTCTTCTAATATGACTGACATCCTTCATCACATCCCCAAATCCCATCACAACAGCATGCTTTCACATCGAGCCACAAACTGATAGGCTGTATAATCAGATGCAGCTCGATTTTCTGCAGTGTACTGGTGCTAAAAACATCAGGATGACCAATCAGAGATCTGATCTCATAGATGCATAGAAGCTAAACAGCTCACTCTGCTTCCTGCAGAGCATAAAAACATACACAGCAAGCAAGAATATACATAGAGGTTTAAAGTTTTTCTTTGTGTCTGTTCGTACTTACTTTTAGTGGCAATGCACATTGCCTGTGAGGAACCCATTTTACTTTCTCTACCGAGCTCTTCCCAAAACTGACAGACTTAATACGAAGAGATATTTTTGGCCCCCAAAAAATCATATATCATATAGTGAGTAGGCCCAATGATACAGTTATATGCAGAGCTTTAAACATTTCTGTGACCTAATTAGGGACCTAACCCACCAATTGCTTCCCAGGCACCATGGATAGGGCTGCCCACTGCTCTGCGCAAGTGAGCTCGCTAGAGTGTGTGTATGTGGGTGCTTTACTTCACGGGTGGGTTATATGCGGAAGACATATTCCTTTGTGTGTAAAAAACTCTGCTCAGAGAATCATTGTCCTCACCAAAATACGAAAATGTAGAGAAAATGGGGAGGGATACACTTGTCATAACATACCTGCTACTTTAGACTATGCTGACCACTATACAACTGGACAGGACTGTCGTGTATTTATAAAGGACCTGAGAGGTCAGACATGATAGATACTCTTATCAGCACAACTGGCAAGATCTGAAGGCAGAGAAAGTGTGTGGCCTCTGACATTGTCCAGTCCAAGGGACAAACGACAATTGGCACTCTACTGCCTATGAACTATGTATGTGCAGAAAGCCAGCATAGACCATCCAGCACCCAAATAGGAGGGCATGCCCTGGCAGAACACACCCCATACCTGTCCTTTACAAGTATAGGGTATGCCTTTGTTTGAGTTTGATCATTTAGCTGGTTTAGGAGTCTTGGTCATGCTGGTCATTCTGGTCTAGCAATTTAGTCATTCTGGTCTAATTCTAAGTTATACTATTCATTCTGCTAACACAGTTTGGTCAAGCCGGTAATGTTGGTTGAGCAGCTAAACCATTTAACTTCAACTAAACATTTCCCATGCAGGCCAGCCAGCACGGTGAATTGGTCAAGACATTTTTATCAACAGGGACTTCCATGTGAAGCAGTGGCCTGTGAACCCTTATGGAGATTTATCCCCTTCACATTGCACACATCCTCACAAGACCAAGCACACACTTCACTTAACACAGACCCTGATTACTAATACAGTCATTTCCACCTCTGTCTAAACTCAGTGATATTCACCCCATGCCCTTGAGCAGACAGCAGACGAATGCTTCTCAGTGGCCATACTCAGAAGGGACTCGGAAGCCACAAAACGGGATGCATGAGCAAATTCCGGAGGCATTTGCTTCTGCTCTGCTGGTCGTAATGCAGTTTCCTGTGGTATTCTGTGAACAGTGCTGCTCTTTCAGCTGTGACTAACGGTTATTATGAAAATGCTGATTGATGGAATGGAGGAAATAAGAAAACTCAGCTCTATTGTTCTAGACTAGAGGGGCACAAACATAGCAGACTGATGCTAAAGAACCAGAAAAGTTTCCACAGCATGTGTCCAAGTTCCACTAATATGAGACTTTGACTCATGCTGAACGCAGGGTGCTACATTTCCAAAACTCAAACCTTAAAATGAACTCTTAAATAAGTTACACACTGTCGTGTGTGTGTGTGTGTGTGTGTGTGTGTGTGTGTTGGGGGACCAATTCAAAATTCCTGTTTTTCTTTTATTAAGCATGTTGTAATCTTACATCACTGATGTATCAGTGTTCCATCAGAGGGTCACTTAACATGATCAAGAACGGCTACTTTGCCTGGAAAACGCATTTGACTGGTACACAAAATAACCAACCACAGACAAGCAGGGTACAGAGTTTATTTATGGGGCTGTAAAGGAAACAAACAAATGCATCAACAGACTTCTCAGCCCATCTCACTTAAAAGCTACCACATGCTTCAACATATTAAAAAAAAAAAAGTAATGTCACGACCCTCACAAACTCATCCAATCCAGTGATGCTCTCACTTTGAGGCTCTCGGTCATGGTGCACAGGTAATAAGGCTGTAAAGATACCCAATCATAGAAAGTAACAAAATCTTGACAACTTTAACTACTAAATATAAAAGAAAGCATATCCGGCGCTGTATCTACACCATAGTCCACCAAAAAGCACTACAGAACCTCAATACATGGCCACAGTCAGTATATACGTTTTTGATACCCTGGGCAGGTCATAATCTGTGCACAGGTCATAAAATTCAGTGCACTGAGCCACGACACTCCAGTTTAAATTCCAACTGCCTAGAAACTGTAGATGCCTTTGACGTAAATCAGCACCCATGAAGCGAGAGAGCAGTCATGCCGTAAGCCAATAAATACAGATTTGTTAGCAAAGAGCTTTTGTTTTAGGCTGCTGGAGAACACGTGAAGGGCAACATTCGCACTTGGCTATTGCATCACGCGAAAACAGATGCTTTTGCAAAACCACAAATATATGATTTACACATTTGTGCATAAAGGTTACTGTTGTTCAGCTTTTTTGTGTAGTCTTAAACCAGTCCCCACCAACTTAATCACATTTAATAACACTATGCCTCAGGGAATTTTCACCAGGGCACACATTTGGCACCAAAAGTATTTTCTACAAGTTGCATATTCATTTAGAGAGAGAGAGAGAGAGAGAGAGAGAGAGAGAGGGAGGGAGGGAGGGAGAGGGAGGGTGTGTGTGCGTGTGTGTTTGTGTGTGCATGCCAGGTGTGAACCATCACACTTCTTACACAGAGTGCCTCCTCTAATCCAGTTCACACATATAACAGAAAACAGTGTCCTCTCAGACTCTCTGTGGGAGAGATATGGGGGGAAGGCTGCTCTTCACAAGTGGAATCTCTGCTGAGAGCACAGTCAAACAATGGCAGTTTATGTCAAATGACTGTTAGGCAGCGAGGTCTCCAGGGTCAGACGTGTGGGCCTTGCTGGAATTTCCTGCTCGATAGACACCATTAATCAGCACTTGGTCTTGGTGGTGACCCCATCATTGCCTGAACTGAGCTTGTCCTCAGCTGCCCACAGTAAAGCGCAGACTCAGGAGAAGCCACCATAAAACAGTACACGCTTCACTGACTGTTCATATGGCGCAAACAGTCACCACAGACCTGCTTGCTGTCATAAGAAAAAAGCTGCCACATACATTGTGTTTATAATCCTTAATTAAAGTTAATTCTACATTAACCTTATTCTCATTACTAACATGTCTATAGTAAACCAGGCAACGTGTATGCAAGTTATTAATACACAATGCTATGCAATGTCACTTTTCAAATGATAAGATAGATAGATAGATAGATAGATAGATAGATAGATAGATAGATAGATAGATAGATAGATAGATAGATAGATAGATAGATAGATAGATAGATAGATAGATAGATAGATAGATACTTTATTGATCCCAGAGGGAAATTCAAGGCATCCAGTAGCAGATATACAAACTATACAGAAGTAACAAAAGAAGCACAAGAGAGTTGTACAGATAGAGACAGAGATACAATATAAAGTATGAAAGTATAAAAATAGAGTCCTTAGTGTCTGTGTAAAGTATAAATGGTAGTGGTAAACCATTTGCTGAGCAAATTAAGAAGATGGCTTTTGTCAGCCATACAGCCAGTGCAAGTACGATAGACAGTGCAAGTACGATAAGTAGGAAGCATTAAAGAAGAACAATATAGTAATCATGTCCAAAATGATAAACTGAGTAAATACGGTAAAGTATGTATGTATATTAGGATTTCAGGAACTTCACAAAAGTACAGTACTGTTGAAATATTGACTGAAACTTTGTGAAATATCTTTCAGTGTCTAGTTTATGTTATTCAAACCTATATTGTATAAGTTTTTGTAGTAAAAAAATGATGAAGATTGAACTGACAGGTTATTACCTGTGTTAAGCACTGGATTGACGTGATCACATCAGAACCCCCAGAGTGGATAGAGGCACCTGAGCATCAGCGCCACTGTGCGTCTCCGGTCCTGTTTCATCACCCGGCATGACCACAACCTTACACTGACCAGCGTCTGGCCATGCTTATTATGGTCGACTCCAACTCACAGTTACTGCCTCCTGGACTAATCAGACTGGATCTATTAGATGTTCTTCTATGTTAATTCTGTCTGTCTTTTTCTTCTCATCCGGGTTGACCTGAGGAGGTTGGGTTCCGCCCTTGAGCCTGGTCCCTCTCGAGGTTTCTTCCTTACCCAAGGGAGTTTTTCCTCGCCACTGTTGCCTCTGGCTTGCTCAAGGGGGGCTCGGACCCGGTTTTTCCACCCTCACATGTCTGTACATTAACCTTGTGGTTCTTTTCTTTGTATGACAAATTGACTTTTTGTGAAGCTGCTTTGAGACAACGTTGGTTGTAAAAAAGCACTATATAAATAAATATTGATTGATTGATTGATATTACAAACTTCTGAATGATAAGGCACTTCACCTTTTAGATCCCCTTTATAGTTAATATGAGCAAAGATCTCCAAATATAATAACTTTTGTAAATTCTGAAGACATATGAATTTTGTCCTGAATGTGTGACAGTCTCTTTACAGCCAACAATAAAGGCAGCAGGTTCTTTTACACAGTGAAACAGAACGCAAAAATGCACAAACAGCACCAACTTCACATGCTGATACATTTTACTATGCTCACCTGGACATTCATGTCCCACTCTTCAGCAGGCAGATTTAAAGAAGTCATCCACTTTCTGTACGCCCCCTAGTGGTCATTCCACTGGCAGAATGAAAATCAACTCAAATATTTCCAATCAGTTTCATCAAATTAAACATCTCTGTCATCAGATAGTAAACCTTGAACACGGCTCCATGTGTAAAATTCTGGAAATCCAAGCATCATTTTGGTTATGCCTTTTGCATAATAAATGCCAAAACTAAATCAGAATGCAATGTTTACCCTGTTCTTCATTTTTCACAGCAATAGGCTGCATATCTGACAAAATAAAGATGGAAACAAACATATTCAAATAAATATTCATTCAAATATTTAACTCTTTGTTCTGTACCACTGACAGCAAGGCTCTGAAATTAACACATATATTTCTTTTTTTTCTTCAAATTTTTGGTCAAATATTTAATCATTTGAAATATTTGAATCTTAATGGACTTCAAATAAGAACATACTAAATGCTCATAAAGGTTTGGTTTGTTCTGTTTGTATGCTTCTGATTCTCATCTACAGACTGTTGTAAAAATGCAGCTCTTGCCATTTAAATATAAAAATAATTTTATAAATGTTATAGCTGCTTCATCATTAAAAATGCAGTTTGCTTCTGGTTTGATAGAAGGTCTTCTCACTATAGAGATGTTTCATTATGTCAGAACGTGATGGCTTTATTATGACAGCGCTTATATGCATTTGTGCATGCCCTGTACGGGTCAAAGTGCTGTGGGTGTACAATGATTTCATGCTCCCCCCATGAACTCCTCAGTCTTGGTGGAGCTGGTGCAGGTGATCTTGCACTTCCAAATGGTGCTGCAAAATGTCACTTTCATGTGCGTCACACGTTACGCTGGTGATTATCACCCAAATTGGATCCTGCGGTTATCTACAAATTCAATTAAACGCCTGACATTTTCCCCAGTATCTTCCTCACAGGCATCCAGAATTCAATCCAGGGCCTTGCGCCCGGTGGGAGTGCAAGAGAGCATGCTTGTGAAGCATGGCAGAAATGACAGATCCAGTGTGACAGTGTGTGGGAGGAGGAGGGGGCCACCTGTACAGCCTCACAATACATTCCACACAATGCAGCCCAGCTGCTGACGGTTCACAGCTTCAGCGCATTCACAGCCCAGGCACTTGAACCATCGTCAGGGTCTGCAGCATCCTTACTTGCTTTCTGTGGGTTATTAGTCATCTCTGGCTATCTTGGTCCCAGTGTGGAATATCAGACATCACCCCATGCTAAACGTTGCTCTAAACTGCTACATTGTTAGTTTTCCACACGTCCTATCATGCCTGAAAGGAGGTGAAGCACTGATGTGACACTCACTCTTATGGAGAGGTGAGAAAATACCATAAAGCAGCATGTTAAAAAGCTCAGAAACAGAAAGCTCTCGCTCCTGTCAGTCTACAGCTGATCTGAAAGCATTCTACCTCAATGGAGGGTCCTTCCCAATCAACGAGCATCAGTGCAGACACACAGAGTCTGTGTTACTGAGAGGTTTGTGCAAACTCAAGATACAAATGACAACTAATGAAATATTGAGCTTTTAGTGCAGTACATGTTTTCCACCCCCAGTTTCTTTCCATCGCCAGTTAAATATTTAGATATTAAAATTTTAAATACATGACTTATTAATATACATACAGTATGTCTTCTTTTCATGTTGACCGGTGGTGTTCAAACTTTTGTAAACTATGTCTAATATGTATAATATCTAATAATAATATCTAATATTCACATCCACATTTGGAGAATGGGCTCATCAAGCGAACTGTAGAGAAAAGCAGAGATAGTACAGGGGTTGGACAATGAAACTGAAACACCCGTCATTTTAGTGTGGGAGGTCTCATGGCTAAATTGGACCAGCCTGGTGGCCAATCTTAATTAATTGCACATTGCACCAGTAAGAGCAGAGTGTGAAGGTTCAGTTAGCAGGTAAGAGCACAGTTCTGCTCAAAATATTGCAATGCACACAACATTATGAGTGACATACCAGAGTTCAAAAGAGGACAAATTGTTGGTGCACGTCTTGCTGGCGCATCTGTGACCAAGACAGCAAGTCTTTGTGATGTATCAAGAGCCACGGTATCCAGGGTAATGTCAGCATACCACCAAGAAGGACGAACCACATCCAACAGGATTAACTGTGGACGCGAGAGGAAGCTGTCTGAAAGGGATGTTCGGGTGCTAATCTGGATTGTATCTAAAAGACATAAAACCACGGCTGCCCAAATGAAGCTGTATTGGCCGCAAAAGGAGGCCCTACACCATACTAATAAATGATTGTGGTCTAAAACCAGGTGTTTCAGTTTCATTGTCCAACCCCTGTATTTCTCTTTGTTAACCTTACATTGCACATGATGCTTCATTCACATGATGCTAAACAGAGAGTTTTCCTTTCCTGATGCTAATCACAGCATGTCATTCCATGCATTTGGTAGCCATCATATATAACCAACTGGCATGAAACATCGTAGGAGCTGCAATAAGGGTAGCTTCAAATATGTAAACATACATTTTCAGCAAAAATTTAAAAGGTCGCAGCAAGGGTCAAATCGCAACTTCTACCTCTTCAAACTTAATTTTGATTGACAGTCCTGCTTAAAACTTATTTTGGTCTCCGCCTCCCCCTCCATCTTACAGCTCTATTAATAAAATGCGAAAAGCATAACGCTTATACCACAACCGCACATTACCACTGGCTTAGGCTTATTAGCATCTCACTAGAAGCTTTTGCCAAATATTGCTGCAATATTTTTAGAAGTGTTCTACTTTGTGGGAAATGCAGTGCTGAATCTGGCGTTGGGACCACAGTCTCAGAACGTATAATGTAATTTGGCTCTACTACAAAAGAAACACTTTCTCACAATTCCTGAAAGATTCAGTGGACAATACACAAACTTTTCACCCAAACACCACACAGTGACGGACAGCACAGTACCACCTAAGTTAATACTGTGCTCGTATACACAGTTAACCACATATAACATGGGTATGTACATATAGAAGATGAAGCTGCTTTAGTGGTATTGCAATAACACAATCTGTAAATGACCACCGCAGGGCCTGCATAAAGGAGTTAACACACGTCCCATAAAACAACCTGCTGTATTCCAGTCAGCCACTCAGATATGAAGAAAGGGTAGAAGGTGCTCCTCAAATATTCAATTAGGCAGAAAGAGTTAATCCATGTGTGTTTAAAATTCCCTTTTTTACCCAAACCGCCATGGCTAGGCACTGAATTAAGCTGCTTTGTCAGCGAAAGAGGCTTATTATTTCCTGTGGCTCTGGCTCTGCGCATGGCCGGGTGTCAATGGTCTGTGCAAACAGCATTCTGCTCGTTATAGCCAGTGTGGTGCGGAGCACTGCTGCCTTACGCACAGGCTAAGCAAAGAGAGAGAACTCTTATTCTTTGCTGGATACATGACATCATAACTGCAATGACATATCTGCTGGTTTCTTTCAAGTTCATTTGTTTTAATATAGGCTGACTGGTTACTGGAACCCATCAGATATTAAAAACATTAAACAAAAAGGTTAGAAATTTGTGTGCTAATTAAACTCAGACATAAGAGGGATGCACCTAAAACCAACTCACACTAACTGTTTTAGAATCGACCTTTCCATGGCTCAACTAGAAATGTGTCCCTTCAGAACTGTTCCAAGATTTGACCAGATTTACAGAAGGTTGGCAAATCCAGCTGAATTATGTTGTTCTAGCCAATGAAGTAGCTGCTCTTGATGGAACAGTCAGACACACCAAAAAAACAGCACTGCGAAATGTTACTCTCATGTGCCTCCAATGTTTCGCTGGTGATTCTAAACCAGGAACAGTAGAAAAGGTACAAAAAAAAGAAATACACATTGTAGCGTGGTTTGTTGCTCGCTTTGATTATAGTTTCTACATGATGTTGAGCTTCCACTTTTAGGGTAATGCTATCCAGCTGGGTTATACTGTTGTAGCTAATCTAAAATTAGGCAGGAAGGATAGATATAATGATTCAGGGGTTGTGATTAAATATATGAGTTACACTCTTCATTTAAAGAATAGCTGCCTTTAGAAGGGATCAACCGACAGGAATCAAACCTTGACAGAAATGAATGTTTGACTTAAGGAGAGATACGCATATGATTCAAGTTTCATGCTCAGTCACGCAGGTGATGTAAGCAATGACAGGCCTTATCACTGTACCTGAATGACCCAATAGCCACTACTGCGGGCAATCAGCAAACAATGATGCACTCTATTAATCGCCCTGTTAGCGCCAGCAATATTGGCAGAAGACTGCCCTTATCACCTTATCACGTGTAGCCAAAGACTGCAGTGGTGTTGTGCCAGTCTGACATGAAGTGACTCATCTTCAGTGATGAGTCCCACTTTTGTTTTGGTGGAGACGATCATCATATTTGTAGGTGGAGACATTGTGCTCAGCATCAAGACAAAAGGTTTGTGATATATATATATATATATATATATATATATATATATATATATATATATATATATATATATATATATATATAAAATCACAAACTTTTTTATATATATATATAAAGAGAAAACGCTCTAAGGTGCACAACGGAATGCTGCCTGTATGCACCTGTATAGGACCTTTTTTTCAAACAGTGGATAGCAGTAAGGACAATTTCATTTAAATGCCTGTAAGTTTGCCATATTAAAATGAGCTATAAAAGTCTTACGAATAGGCTGGTGGGAGTAAGTGAATACATTTATGCTGCCTGTTACTGGAGCAGCAACAAACACTCGCAGTCCTGCAGCAACATTTTCACAACACAGTCATCTCTCCAAATCCCATGTATCTAAGTCTCTCAGCTTTTTTTATATTTGGTACTCGTTCTTAATTACAGATAGATATACTTAATGAACACACAAAAGGGTAAAGACATGCAATAGAGGTCGTAACATCTGCAGTAACATTAAGGTAATTAAGCAAGAAAGACGAGATCTTATTTAATATTAACAGTAAGAAAAACAAGCAATTTCAGTGTTTTTAGTAATGTACTCCATATTCCTTTTTTAGATGTGGCGCTTTGCTGGATTTCCAACATAAACATTAAATCCCAGAGTATATGTTGTGCAAAGTAAAGCCAATTAGGTGGAGTGAGGTGACAAGGTTACAACCTGTTTATAGTGCTGTGAGACCAACAGCTCTGCTGCCTGAATGCTAACACGTCCACGCACACGCACACACACACACACACACACACACACACACGCACACACACGCACACACACACACACACACACACACATGGGCACACACACAAATGCACCCACGCACACACATATTCTTCCCTAATAGAGGGCTTGTAATAATTAGAGAGTCTCTGCCTGTTCCCAGTGTTTATCAAACAGTATACAGCAGGACTTGCACTGCAGATCAAACAAGCACAAGCACTGGATTTCTTACCATGTAAAACATTCTAGCATAAGTGGAAACGTCTACAGCTAGTCCTAAACTTCTACGGCCAGTTAGAGGTCAATTCCATGTCTATTTCTAAGGTACTTATTAGTGTCATACACACCCCAATTTTAAAAGTAGGGATATAAATACAGAACGCCGCTTGAACCTGAACGGATCAACTTGTGTTGCCGGTGGACAGTGGATACATATATGCTTATATTTCTGCCCATTTTTACTATTTTTTTAAACTGAAGCTCACATTGTGCAGACCACCAGAACATTAGAAACACATTTAAACATTTACCGTACTTTTTATCGGCCAAAGTCGCAATATAAACAACATGCATAATTATGCTGCAACATTTTGGTATAAATGCAGCATTTTAATGAGCAAGCGTCATATTATTCCAGTCATAAAACTGCAACACAAATCAACCAAAATAAAATTCTGAAATGAACTGACTGTAAATCAGACGTCTTGTAATTCCAATCCTGGCTGATTCTCAGCACGCATTCTGAGCAGCAAAACTGCTGCTAAATGAATTTAGACTCCAGTCTAAATTCATTAAGCTAAATGGGACTCCTGCCAGCATTCTATAAAGCTAGTCCATCCACACAAGAATTGCGATCAAAGAACACTGCTGTCAGATGACACATCTTTTCATTTGAGCAGTTACTGAGAAATAAGCCTTCTGATCAATAACATTATTAAACTGGGAGTTTATAGGATTAAGCAATGCTGGCACTGACTACAGTGAGTAAAAAGAAAAAGGGCAGCACTTATTTTGGCACTGACATTGCAACAAAGAGGAGCAGAGGAGGAGAGGAGGAGTGAAGATGAGTGTAGTGAAGAGGAGAGCTGAGTGTGGAGGTTCATTGTGTGCTGGAGCTCCATCTGAGCATCTGCAGCCCAGCCCACAGAGCGTGCTCCCTCAGACGATGATGTAATCCATAGCCTGCTCATGCTGACTCACCGCTCGACACTTAGCGCCCATGCTAACCTCCCTGCAGCAGTCAATTAAGTCAAGCTTAATACACCAACAAACAGTGCAGCCCATACATAACTGGACAGCGGCAGTGCTCTGTTCTCCAGCACACTGTTCTCGAAACAAAACTAAGACTGTTAGGTTAGAGTGTAGAACCAAAACACCGGTTGTTAAAATCACTTGTTTCTTATGTTATTAATACGACACTGTAGCCAAAAAAGAACAGACCGCAGAATCTTAATAGTGGGGTGAAGTAAAAGGTTTAAAAGGCTGTTGAAATGCTTTTCTCTCATTTGTTTGTTTTACACCTGCTGGCAGACGTTAGAAGAAAGCCATAAATATAACAGGGCTGCTATATAACTTTGGTCCTCAAATCACTATTGATAGGACTGATACGTCAAATGAGGACACGTCAGATCAGGAGCGAAAAGCTAAACCTTACATGGTAGCAACCAGGTTATGTATAACTAACCTCTTCCACATCTATGTATACTGAACTGTACAGTGTTCTTCAATGGAATGCACTGAATTCACCTTCACTGGAAACAAGAATCACATATTGATCAGATACCACATGGTACTCCAACAGTTATATGATCAACCTGAGTAATAAATGCTGCAGTGAAACATAAGAATATAAATAAAAAAATAAAGATATTTACACACGTCTAAATACTCTCAAACCAGAGAGACTGGAGTATGCAATGCTGCACTACAAAGCACTGCATAGTATAAAAACAACATGCTAGCTTTGGGCTGGAAGGCCTCTTAAAGAAGTAAAGACACAGTAATGAGCCTTACCAACTGAACGGATTTTACAGAAGGCCACAGTAGCAGAGGACTTAAGAGTTGGACTTAAGCTCTAAACAGAAAACTGTTGAACAGATCAAGCCATCATGACCTCTAATGGTTTGCTGCAAGATGAGAAACCTTGGTTAACCTAAACAGATCGTGCCAACCCTTGTACCATGATAATAACCAGAAACATACTTCTAAAGCAACTACAGAGTTATTTCCTAAATGAAACTGGGAATTCTTTGCTGGCTTGGTCAGTTGCCCACCTTGAACCACAGATCAAGCATTTCAAGACAAAATCAAAGGAAAAACAACCTTCAGGAAGTGAAAATGGTCCTAATTTTTAATATGGAGGAGAAACACAGTGATGCCTGTGCGTCATCAAATGCAAAGAACAGAGAAACAGGTGTTTTACTTAATCATTTAAGATAGCTGTAATTTTGATGGAGTCTGAGATATCACATGACCAAACATGTTTAAAAGATTAAGGATGTTTATGTGCAGAGGTACCAGCGTCTTTCATAGCACTAAAAACAAGAACAGGTATCTCTTTAATATCACTGTAGTTTCTCAACCCTGAGCCCACTGTCCTGCACATTCTACTGGTGTCCCTGCCTTAACACAATAATGGGCTGTTCATGAGCTTGGATCAGGTGCACAATAAAAAGTCACATTTCTCCCTAGGAAAGGTTGCTGAATGAGGCCCAATGAGATCAGATAGAAAGACTGCTTAAGTCTCCTGCTCCTCGCATACTGCTGCTGGTACAGATCCAAAATCGCAATTATGTCACCGTCTAGTTACTTACAGATTGCACTTATCATCCTCTGACACACTGACTATGAGTAGGAGCAGGAGAGTGTTTGAGTGTGTGTGTCATGTTGGGTGGTAGATTTGGTTGAGAGTGTGTGTGTGTGTGTACGTGCGTCTCAAGTCTGTTGGTAGACAAAGATGTGCTTTGTTCTCAGTGCTGGAGCTGCGTGTAAGCTGCTCAATTCTCTGTGTCTAGAGAGAGAGAGGGAGTGAGAGCGAGAGAGATAGCAGAAAAGCAGGGAAAGAGGGAGAGTAGAGATTTAGAGAGTATGTATGAGCTGTGTATTTTCACAGAGGACAGGCCTTTCCACATCTCAAAGGATAAGAGAAAAGTTCCCACAGGGGAGTGAGAGTCACTCTGAGTGAACACAAAACACTGGCATACACACGTATGCGTGCACACACACACACACACACACGCACACACACACACACACACAACACACAGACTTCTGTGCTATAGCAGTTTTCTGCATCAACACAGGCACAAACAAAAGATGAAGCGACATTATATTTCCTCAAAGGCCGCAGGCAGTGTAGAGAATAAACGCCCCTGAGTTAAGGCCAATGTCCTCTCCCACGAGAACAGGCTCCCTCCCTCTCTCTCTCTCTCTCTCTCTCTCTCTCTCTCTCTCTCTCTCTCTCTCTCTCTCTCTCTCTCTCTCTCTCTCTCTCTCTCTCTCTGGACAAGCCTGCTTACATAAAACAGTGGTGCTAGGTGGTTTATTTCAGCTCCTCCATGACCATACTCGCAGCTCCCTCCTCTGCTGCTGAGCACACATACACTGTGGATGACATGTTATTCATTGCTAAATGGGAAAATGTAATTGTTACTACCAGCCAATTCACTCAAATGAACAGCCTGGAACATCTATTTCAGTTCAGAGTCATGCTTAAGTGAATGTAGACAGCAAAAACAGCACACCTAGCCTTTACGCATACGCCTTTTACATTAGATTCAATCACTCAGTAGCACAACAGTTTACCAGTTTTTTGGTATTACACGGGGCATACTTCATTGGGTCATGATGCATCAGTGCATCATAAAAATGCATTTCTTAATCTCCACACACACACACACACACACACTGTTGACTGTTGGCATACAACACACTACACTGCAATGAACAGCCATCCTCGCTCAGTCCAACGCTCTGTGCTCTGTTCAACTACACGAACACACAAATTCAAGCTGAAAGCCCATCATTACAGCCTGTAGCATGCCGCCACTGAGCCACATCTGCTCCTGTAACTGCAGCTTTGTTCTGGAGCTTCCAGGGAACACAGATCACAATAAACATACATATTTGCTGTAAGCGCAGCCATAGCAGAGCACTTTACCCTTCCATCGCTGGAAGCAACTGAACACACGTCTACTGACCAGAGCAGCAGTGTCACAGTATTAGTGTGCTAGGCTTTAAAGTCTTCCGTGATACAGCCTTCTGCATAGTCAGATAACCTGAAACCAATTAATTACATAACCTGAAATGTTCTTACCTTGTTTGTTAATATCTCAGGTCCTATTAAACAAGATTTTTAACATACTACTTTAAATTTGTGTACTTCTGTGATCCACTATCAAACTAACTCTTTGCCATCCCTGAAACATTTTCTGAGTTCCGATGACATCACCATGCACCAGCATATGGAGAGAAATTAATATTTACCATGAATTACTTATAATCATACATCACTTATCACACACATCTCATTCAAGTTGACATTAAAGTGGAAATGCTGTATATCTATAACTTCAGAATAGGCCACATGGTTATTCAGAATGGTTTGAGGTAATGTAGACATTGTTACAGGGGCCAGGGGTGGTGATGTTCACAGCAGTGTTTTATAGTGAGTCTACACATCTTTAGAGTTTTTCTGTAATGTTGATGGTAGAATATAACCCTATATGTACCACGTCACCATAAATGGATAAAAAAAACGTTTTGGCCAAAGCCCCACCTAAAAGCTCTCACAATATAGTGCATCAGGAATCAAGCAGTGCATCATAACCATTTCAAGTAACAGCTTTCCCTGTAAAGAACTCTTTGGACATCCGACCTACACTGTACTTATATATCTTATACAGTTTACAACCACTTAACTGCACATTTCTATATATATATATATTCACACTATATATATTCATATACTGAATTCAATTCAGTTCACTGGCATATTTCACATCAAACCACCAACAAACTATTAATTGAACCATTTAATTATGTACATTCAAGAAATGACCACTTTGGCCTCACAGTCAAGAATGAGCAGTGTCAAATCACATCGGTTCATCACGTCTTTTTTCATTATTTTTATTTATATAACAAAAACATTTATTTATTGAACTGGAAAACAATCAACATGAACACTATCACAACTCAGAAGTATCTCTACATTTTACAGCCAAAATTCAGGAAAAGCTGTTTTTTTAGCATGTCAACACATTCCCTGGATGACCTTGGGTTTTCCTTATTTAGAGCAAGGAAGTCAGCACACAGTGCACTCCGAGCAAGGAAGAACTACAGCCTGAACTCATTTCAACTCTAGTGTATTAGCTCACTTGATCCTTCTAGGCTTTCTGGTCTGAGCTTTCTAAAGCCTACTTCAGCATGAGCTATGACTGGTCTTTATGTTCTCCACACAGGAACAAAAGCTGCTTTGCCATTAGTGTTGCAACTCTGTACAAACACCTCATCTACACAAACTCACAAGGAATTCAGTAGCTGCAATGACACAACATGGAGCCCACACATGCTACAAGAGCGGAGGCTCTTTAGGTAGTCCAGATGCTGCACCCACATTACTTTCTGCATGCTGGATCTCCTTTGTGTGTTTGACGGCACATACAGGCTTGTTTTTTGGGGGTAATTTTTTTCTTTTTTAACAAAACTGGCTCCATGTCGCACAAAAATAATTGTTTAAGTATGGATATTCTGCTTGTCAGACAGAAAATTCCTGTGAAAGTAGGTGACTGTTGGTCAGATATATGTACGAAACAACAGCTACGGTTATTTTAACTTGACCACTCAGTATTCCTAAAAATTCAACAAGTTGTTTTTGTTATTTGGCCTTTCAGATCGATATATGTAGACAAGCTCTGTTCTGATTAGCTGCCCTGTTTTGTGCCCCATTGGAAAAGCAGTCCAGGATGAAACACGCCTTGTAACTTCAGTGTGAATGCTCTGAGCTAAACTGCTGCAGGTTACAGAGCTACATCATGAAAACAGCTTAGCTTCCACATTTGGACTCCAGGTTGTATCTTGTGAAGGTGGATCAAGTCTACCAACAGCATTGAAAGAATAGCCACAGTGGTATGAAGGGGGGCTGCACTTGTAGCAGGATGCCAATCAGAACAGAACTGGCAAGCTGACCAATCAGGACACACTGGGCTTATCAGGAGCTCAAACAGAGTGTTTCAGACAGAGGGTTAATACAGATGTACAGTATAAAAAAAATCTATTATAGACCCAATAAAAATTATCGATATTGAAAATCAGCATGACAGTTCCCCTTAAAGACTGCCTCAAACTCTGACTTCAAATCTGTCATGACTTTTTTATGCTAAGGGTTCTTTAAGTAAACCTGGCACCACCAACTTATTTGATCAAAGGCCCAATATAACCATGAGCCAGTTGTCCATAGGCCCTGACAGCAATCGTCCACCTTATTCCTTATTTAAAATTATTACATTTTTGTAAAAAGCCTCTGACTAAAGTATGATTACCTTCTGATCTGCAGCTAATACTTAGCATTAAGTATTTTAATGCCCTCTCTAAGAAAGTTTAGCATAAAATTGTCATTTGCTAGCTTCATCCGGTTTCAGCTAACTTCAGATACCTGTGTTTCCCCACCTGAGGGAGTGGAAAAAAAAAAAAGTGATGACATACAAAAAAAGCCCATTTCACTACCCACACCATTCAAACGAAGAGAATCATAAAATAGTCCCAGATGAGCTATATGATTGCATGCACTCTCTTCTTTATGCCTTCTTACCGTAAGATGAAAACGATTTCACAGCAGGAGAACATGGTGTTGCTCTTTAGAGGTAAACAGTATTAAAGAAAGAAAGAAAAGGGATGTTGCTATTTCATTCTGTGGCCTCTAGAAAGGAGGCAATTACTGCTCTATATCTTACTTTAGAAACATGCATTCACAAATGGTTTAAAACTGTTCCTTTATAACAGCAAGTGGTCTGAGTTCACTCATTCCACAAAAAGAGCAGCACTGTAAAAAGCCTATAGTGCTGTAACACCATGTTCTTAAAGGGGAAACAAGGCAGGATATCCCACCTGCATGAGCAAGGTCTTGATAAAAAAGCTCAAGCAAGTTGCTGGCATACCAGATTCAGACACAATCCATCAATTTACAGAGATAAAATACTTTATCAGCCTGGGCTTTAGAGGAGGAGTTCATTCATCTCACACAGCCACAGACAAACAAACACACACACACACACACACACACACACACACACACACACACACACACACATACACACACACACAAAGCAGTAGTCCCTCCATATGCCCCAGTTTCAAGGCTGCAGAGGAAAGTGTTGTTTTCGTGGCAGGGCACAGCATGTCAAGCCACTTCCTCAGGGAGCCCCTGCTCATTCTGCAGGGACTCCAGCCTCATCCATAAGGTGCTGTGCACATTGCTTTGAGATAGGAGCCCCAATCCTCTCCTCACCTTCTCCCTCATCTGTGCACTAGTGGAGATTTCTACAGCACATGCTTTCTAGTTTCTTGTTTGTAAAGGTATTTGTTTTAAAGGTTAATGTACCAAAAAAGTTTATTATTTTTTTTGTGTATGACCTTTTACAGCATAATATCTTTTTATCCCTTAAAATTAAACAAGGTGTTCCTTTTATGGTGCCTTTAGGTGTGAGATATGCAAATGACCTTGACACTGACTGGCTGTACGGAACTCTGTATTATTCAGAACATCTAGACTGAAAAACTCTTTATAACATTGGTCCAAGTAGGCAGATAAGCTCATCGGACAAAAATGTGTCACATGTGACTGAAACGTACCTAATAGGGTGTACCTTCACAAGCACGAATAACAGCCTTGATTCGATTTGGCATGGACTGGACACGTTTCTGTCCAGTCTATGTCAACATCAGTGTTCAGCCACACTCACCTCAAAGAATAGTGCAGTTGGGCAAGATTTGGTGGATGCCTTCCCTCAAAAGAGAATTTTCTGTGGACTGGGATTGTTGTCACTGCTGGTAGACCTGTACCGTGACCATACTTCTACATACACCTGTATGCAGTCATTCCTTTTTGCCAATCATTAACGTCTGCTTTGGACCCATTTTCCACACATGAGACATTCACTGCACTGTACCACCGCTTCTCAATCTATGAATCCCATTGTACAGCCCATAGGTATTTATAGCCTGATGACCCTAATCCAATGTCATCTGCAGAAGGCTGAAATTACTACCACCTTAAACACGCAAGGTAATACACAAGGTGATCAAGAGAGTTTACATGTAAATGACCATTTCTTCATAAAGTAACAAAATATAAAAAGGGGGTTACTGCAGCTTGTTTTCTATGTATGAACTGTACTGACAGGGTGACCAGGATGCTTTAAACTGTAAAAAATCCCCATCAAACCTACCAGGCCAAACCAAACTAACCAGGGACGGTTATAAGCCTTTTGATAGGCTCTTGGAGCAGTCGTTGTGTTTGCTGAAGGTCCAGGCTTTACTGCTCTCTGACTCAATCTGGACTCTTGGCACTGACTAGTCATTTGAGTCTAAGCTGTTTAGAGACAAACTGCCGTGTTTTGCTCTGGGTAATGCCCTCTGTGATGCTTGGCTGCTTCCGTGTTATGCAAGCCCACCACCGCTCAGGGTTCCAAGGTATGAAGCTGTGCCATAACTGCCCACCAAGTAAGCAGTACTGTAAAACGTTTGTTAGACAGCTAGCGTCAGAGGGCTTGACGCACTGAGCCTTTGGACCAGTTTTAGGAACTGCACCAGCCGTGCAGTTTGTGGGTCGTGTATGAGGAATACGACAAAATGTGATTCTCTTTTTTGTACATTACATCTTGCATTTCAGCATAAAAGCCTAGAAGAATGGCGCTACAGGTGGTTGGTGATACAAGTAGTTTGGGCAGTTTTGTGCGGATTCTGGTGTAAATCTGCCTGTCAGCAGTTAGGTGGAGGTACATGTGCAGCAAAAAAGTATTTCCCCTAAAAATAACACTGTTTAAACTCTCAGGACTTGATGGAGACCTGGCCTTTTTGGTCCATGTTATCTAGTGCAAATATTTTCTTAGCCGAACACCCTTTTAAAACGTACTGCTGGGAATGACCTTCGTTTATTAACAGTGCTAACTGCTCCCCACTTTACTTTCATTTCACTGTTTTGTTACAAGCCTGTTGACTGTTCCATTATTTCTAGTGATGAACCAAAATTAAATTTCTCAGGCAAAATCTGACAGACGTGAACAGAAAATAAAGCTAGCTAGAAATGAAATGATTACAGCCTGTACAGCATGCGCTATATGGTTAATATAATGCTGTATTAACCATTTAAAGTTGTTTGTGTGGATGCGCTGCTGGTGATGCTCTATGCTGGGCTGTAGGGTAGTTTGTGTGGGTAGAAGGTTGGAAGTGACCTGCCTGCTATCTCAGCTCTTCAATTAGCACTGAGTGGTGGTTCTCTATGCTGCTGCTGGTTCAATAAATTGTCCTACAAGTGCAGTTAGTATGAAGTGCTATGCAAAGTTTGCGTGATAAGCTGCATTCAAAGTATATCAAACCCTGGATTTGGGTGCGTTATGGGCACATATCCCACATCACATCAAAGCATATGTTGCGCAGCACCTGTGTTCATATGTACATCTGGCCCAGAAAAAAGCATACAGATTAGCAGGGGCTTCTTTTTTAGCTCTGTCATCAAGCCTTCACAGAGGAGGAGCTGCTGAAGCTGAGATTTATGGGCTGCCTGTCATAGCTCAGCCGCACTTGAAGCCTATCTGCCAGCCATGAATAATGTAGGTATACATCCTGTGATACTGGAAAGCAGAAAAGGTGTGTGTGAGACAGACAGACAAAGAGGAAAAGCAAAGGACAGGGGGGAAAGGGAGGAGGGTGAGAGCGAGAGAGAAGAAAGACAGTGGTATAAGTCTTCAGTAGACAGAGCTCTAAAAGTTTAAAGCTTCTAAAATATTTTTGCTGAAGATTAGCGTCCTCTTCCCTCTTTAATGTTCCTATTTGATTTTGCATACCAGCCTGCCACACAAGCTACTTTTGTTACTACATGTAAATTACCACTATTCTGAACGGTTGCGGTGCATTCTGTCTCTTTCACTTGATAGCTTATAACTTGAGTAAGTGGCCCTAAACTGATGCAGGCAGGATATAAAAGGATCACATATTGTGAACCTCTAACAGTGTTTGCATGATGCATCCAACTCCAGAAAAGCCTGTCATCCCAAGTCTAAAGTTTATGTTTCATCAGTGCCTTCAGAAGTTGCTTCTTAAGCGGAAAATAAAGTGGAGGAACATTTAGAGATGTTTTAAATGTGACATTTTAAATGTGAGGTTGTTTCAGCCTTGAGTTACTGTATATTTCAGAGTCCCGCTCACTGCAGCTTGTCTCTCTTGTTTCTGCCAGCAGTGTGAAGGGATGTCAGATGAAACTATGCTCTCGGTGCTCGGTGCTGTAGATGCCAGCCAGGATGTGGCTCTCCATTTTCATTTTAGGGTTGAAATCAGTCAGAGCAGAACGAGTTCCCATGGAAACCATAATAATGCATCAAGGCCAGATGTCCTTATGCAAACACAAAGTCCAGGAGGCAGGGAGGACTCCAGAGCCTCCCATCTAACTGACACAGCAACAGTTGCTGATCAAAGTCAACTATGCAAATGTTCCAACCCTGCTTGCAGGTCTTTCTGGTAACTACAACCTTTTAAAGTATGGCTGGAACAAACACATTACACAACTTAACCTTGTTAGGGCTTCCAAGTCTTCAAACAGCTCTTGTTGTCTTACGTTTTTATAAAGGTGACCTATAATGGTTTTCTCTTTTCACCCTTCCCTTAAGTGTGCTGTAGTTTTTCGTGTATGTAACCAACCTTTCACAGTTATAAAGCCTAAAGTGCATGTCAGAGGGAGAAACGTCCACCCACAAAAAAAAAAAAATCACGTTTCAAGCTGATTTTTCAATCACCTTTTCTCCTTTACAATGTGACATCATCTAGTAACACAATCCTTACTGGCTGACTGTAGGGGCAAAATGTGTGGCAGCATGTAAACTCACAATTGATACCATAAATATGTTTGCAAGCTGGCAGGTAGATATTGTAATCACAATAAGATATTATAAATTAGAAGAGATGAAAAAGCTGCATACAGGTGTGTGTACATTGTAGTTTTACAAATAAAAATATGGAATTTATACTTAAACATTGTTGAAAACAGATACACAGTATTTTAAAATGAAAAACTTCAACAGTATGTAATTCACTAAACAACTTAAAGGAGCAATATGCAAGCTGCCATAACCAATATGTAAAATTTTAAGTTGAAAACATTCAGAAAATTAACTTAAATTATTAACTGAATGTTATGAAAACAGTTCTGATAATATCAGCTGTCTAGGTATTATGGTGAAGAGATTTCTACTGAAATTAGCATGCTAACCAGCTAACCACAGCCTGTCTTGTCTCATAACATCCCTGAGGACAAAATAGTGAGTCATTTTAAAGCCAAGTCTGCACTTTAGTCCCCACATGAGTGGATGAAAAGAAAGCACTCCCACTCTCAGCAACAAAAATAAGCAAGAAAAAAACATTTAAAAACGTGTGACAAAAATAGCAAAACAAGAGTTAACATTGGCACTGCTTTCTATCGCTGGGCACAGCTCCTGAAGAGTAAAGTAATGAAGTTTAATGTTGAATGCTGATTCTACAGACTGTTAATTTAACCAGGGGGAGGAGTGAAAAAGAAAGAGGGGGTGCTGTGCAGAGTATGAATTCAACAGACTATGCCATCTTACATAGGGCTCCTTTAACATTCAATCAAATGTGGAATTAAGCAATTACACTAAAATAAATACCTCCGCTTCAAAATCAAACTCAACTTCTAAGAAACAATAATACCTATGCAACTGTGGCCACAAATTTTACACATAGTTAATTTTGAGAAGTAACTAAATATCTGGGACCTGATGGAGGTTTTTGTAGCTACCGCCCCCTACCTGTCAGCGTGCAACGAATCTACAGCCTGACCCCATTCAGAGACTCTGCGTACCCAGCTTCAGTATTAGCCCCCCAATTTGCAAGAGCACTTCCACTCCTTCCTGATTCCACGCCTATCCTATCCGCAGGGGGCTCACACCTTTGCTGGATATGACAAAGAATTTACCGTCACACAATCTAACAGGCCCCAACGCTCAGCCTGTCTGAGGGCTTTTCCTCCACATTTGTGATCCCAGACTTACTGTTTGATTGTATTCGTCTGTATTATTAGCACGAGCTGTGAGGATATGTTGCCCTGTTTCGCAGATGTGAGGTGCTTGCCGTGTTGTGATTAGAGAATCCATCTGGAGTGCTGCAGATAAATAAGACACAACAACCATTTGGAGTGGCATCTTGCTTCTCAGCAAGCATCAGAGGAGCCACAACGTAAAACAAAAGCTGCTGTGTTCAAATGAAGCATATAATAAAATCCACAGTGACGATATATAGAAACAACAAATAAGAATGTTTCATTTTGAAGATGGACACAATAAGTCACAATACTACATAAAATACCAACCACACAAATATGAATCTATCACAAACTAAATTCTACATCTCTAGTAAAACATAAGAGCTTTGTAGAATCAGTCAAGTTTAGTGATGCAGACTTGTATTGCTAATAACAGATTCACACTTTTCCCACCCCATCTGAGTCGTGAGTGAAAAATATGAAGTTACACCTTCTGGTAGATGGCTTTTAAGCAAATCTAGGCCTGAGATGTTTGCTAGACATGTCTAAGGTTACCAACATCATAGTAAGTCTACAGTTTAATTTAGCAGTTAAAGTCGTGTGGCTGTATCAATGATATGTTTTAAGGATCTTAACTAAAAGTGCTATTGTGTGTTGAGATACTGCAAAACTGTGAACCATTATGTGGAGACTTACGTGTCCTTTTGGAAACAATTATATACAGTTGAATGAAAACTGAACCCTAAGGGCAATGGTGGGGAGACTCATCACCCAGCTCTAAAGCTTATGGAATGCAACAGCGCCTGCTGCGGAGTGACGACCCCCGTGAGCTGACCTCCCGGTGGACATCCTGTACCGCCACATAGCTGCTGTTCATTCCCATGGAATTGATCCCCATTAATAAGTGATTAGGAGCGAACTGGATCAATGCCAACTGATTCAGACTAACAAGGTGTGATTATGCAGAGCCTGCTGCTGCTAATGGCTGAAGTGGAGAGGCAGAGGAGAGCGGTAAATGCACACTGACAGAATTGCTGCAGCTAGACCAAGACACGTGCTAAACACCAGTGTTGAAACTGTGCCTTTGAACCTCTCATTACCGCACATCACAGAGGCAGCAGCTTTGGAAACAAGCCTTTGATAATGTTCAGT
Organism: Prochilodus magdalenae; assembly: GCA_024036415.1. Taxonomy (NCBI): domain Eukaryota; kingdom Metazoa; phylum Chordata; class Actinopteri; order Characiformes; family Prochilodontidae; genus Prochilodus; species Prochilodus magdalenae. The sequence goes on along the minus strand of JAMWET010003781.1, from coordinate 215,647 downwards.
GGTTAATGCAGATCGCTTGGACATTCTGTCATAGTGAACAGAAATGACGGAGGTTTGCACATAAGCTCTGTCAAATTATATATTAGTTTTTACCACTGAAACAAGTGGAGCCATTCTGGTCAAAATTAGTGCGAGGGCAGGCTCTACACTTTTCAGTCAATATCTCCTCTCTGTTATTTCTAAGTAAGAGTTTTATTATTGCCAAATTATTTTGCATACAGAGACAAAAAAAAAACACCCTTTTATATTTTTATGTTATTTATATTTACTTTATCTCTTCACATCGACTAACAAAATCAGATAAGTGCAGATTGAGTCCTGCAAATACACAGTATTCAAAAACTCCCCCTAGCTCAATAAAAACATGATACTTTATATGCTCAAAAGTATCCAGTAAACTACTTCTAAATTAAGAACGCAGCTGCTTTAAAAGAATGGCTCACCCCGCTGTAGTCAGTCAACCATGTTTTGTTTATTGCTGGACCAATAAGACTAACAAACACTACAAAGTCAATGGTCACCACAAATTGTGTCTACAAATGCATCCCCAAAAAAAACTGGTTCAAACCAGATCCTCATTATATGTCATGAGGGTTGCCAGATTCACCCCCTTCTCCTCCCCCCCCCCAAGGCTTTTAAACTGTAGAACAATCTGATAGGTGTATCTTGTCTGTAGCTTAAACCCGTGCCCAACTTATGAATTAGCTAGTAGAAGGGCAGCTATGTGCATTGCCTGCTAAATAGAAGGTAAAACAAACCTCTGTCTGGGCTCAGCCTTCAGTGTCCAGGTTTTGGTTTTGATAAAGGTCAAGCTGGGACTTGTCAGTCAATGTTTCTCATCCCTGCTCTTGGAGGCCCACTGTTTCTGCACTTTTTAGAGTTTGTCCCTCTTTTAAGAGGTGTAAAAATATGATGAGGAGTTATAAATTAATATTTTACAAAGAAGTGCACTAAAACACCCATTTACTGCATGTTGCTTATGACAGCAGGTTTGTGTGTACCTTATTAAAGCATCTGCTTTGAGTTGATTAGGAGAAGGTTTTGGGGGATGTATTTATAAAAGATAAAGGGTAGGTATTGACTAGTTTTTGTTTGCAATGTTAGTCTCACATCTTCAGCACTAAACTGAGAAGAAGTAACATTTTTTTGAACACCAAACATACCACATTTGAGGTAAGTGGCGACGTAGTTTGTGTGTAAAATTGGATTTTTTCAACCTCACTAATGTGGCTAAATGCATTTAACTCCCTTACACCAGGAGTCTTCCAACATCTAGTGTAAAGTTTTCTTAGAAGAGTGCAGGCTGTTGCCTGCAATGATCAGAGTAACAACACCATTAATATCTTGACTTCAGAAACAAGTCAGGAAACTGTTTTCAGCAGACAACACCAAGAACAACGGCAAATCTTAAAATTGTATGCAGAGACATGAAGTGTACTTGTACACAGTGGTCAATAATGACATTCAAGTTCAATAATGACATTCAGCAAAATCAAATAACTATATACTCATCCCACACACAGTGATAACTTTAACACCAACAACCTTACAGATACAGTAACATTCACTCTGCCTTTAGTGTTAAAACTTCATCCTACTCCAAATGACAAATTGTCTTTTTGAAAAGCTTGAGTGAAATGTTTTCCCCCGTGTGACTCACAATTGATACCATAAATAGTTGTTTGCAAGCTGGCAGGTAGAATATTGTAAAATCACAATGAAGATATTAGTACTTAGCAAGATGATAGAAAAAGCTGCATACAGGTGTGTGTACATTGTAGTTTTTTACAAATAAAAAAATATGGAATTTGTATACTTAAACATTGTTGAAAAAAACAGATACCAAGTCATTTTCACAATGAAAAAAAACTTCAACAGTATGTATATTCATCTCCGCTCAAACAACTTAAAGGACAGCAATATGCAAGCTGCCATAAAACCAATATGTAAAAATTTCTAAGTTGAAAACATGCATGGGAAAAATTAACTTAAATTATTAACTGAATGTTATGAAAACAGTTCTGATATAATATCAGCTGTTTCTAGGTATTATGGTGTTTTTCCCAAGAGATTTCTACTGAAATTAGCATGCACTAACCAGCTAACCACAGCCTGTCTTGTCTCATAACATCCAATTCCCTGAGCCGACAAAATAGTGAGTCATTTTATAAAGCCAAGTCTGCACTTTAGTCCCCACATGAGTGTGAGATGAAAAGAAAGCCACACGTCCCACTCTCAGACACGCAAAAATAATGCAAGAGCAAAAAACACTTTAAAAACGTTTTCTCTTGTGTGACAAAAATGAGCGGAAAACAAGAGTTAAAAACATTGGCACTGCTTTCTATCGCTGGGGGCATCAGGCTCCTGAAGAGTAAAGCTAAATGAAGTTTATGCTTGAATGCTGATTTCTACAGACCCCCCCCCCTGTTAATTTCACCAGGGGGAGGACCCCTCTGGAGGACCTTTAGGAAAAAGAAAGAAAGAGGGGGGCTGCTGTGCCAGAGTATGAAATTCAACAGACTTATGCCATCTTACATAGGGCTCTCTTTATTAACATTCAATCAAATGTGGAATTAAGCAATTACACTAAAATAAATACCTCCGCTTCAAAATCAAACTCAACTTCTAAGAAACAATAATACCTATGCAACTGTGGCCACAAATTTTACACATAGTTAATTTTGAGAAGTAACTAAATATCTGGGACCTGATGGAGGTTTTTGTAGCTACCGCCCCCTACCTGTCAGCGTGCAACGAATCTACAGCCTGACCCCATTCAGAGACTCTGCGTACCCAGCTTCAGTATTAGCCCCACAATTTGCAAGAGCACTTCCACTCCTTCCTGATTCCACGCCTATCCTATCCGCAGGGGGCTCACACCTTTGCTGGATATGACAAAGAATTTACCGTCACACAATCTAACAGGCCCCAACGCTCAGCCTGTCTGAGGGCTTTTCCTCCACATTTGTGATCCCAGACTTACTGTTTGATTGTATTCGTCTGTATTATTAGCACGAGCTGTGAGGATATGTTGCCCTGTTTCACAGATGTGAGGTGCTTGCCGTCTTGTGATTAGAGAATCCATCTGGAGTGCTGCAGATAAATAAGACACAACAACCATTTGGAGTGGCATCTTGCTTCTCAGCAAGCATCAGAGGAGCCACAACGTAAAACAAAAGCTGCTGTGTTCAAATGAAGCATATAATAAAATCCACAGTGACGATATATAGAAACAACAAATAAGAATGTTTCATTTTGAAGATGGACACAATAAGTCACAGTACTACATAAAATACCAACCACACAAATATGAATCTATCACAAACTAAATTCTACATCTCTAGTAAAACATAAGAGCTTTGTAGAATCAGTCAAGTTTAGTGATGCAGACTTGTATTGCTAATAACAGATTCACACTTTTCCCACCCCATCTGAGTCGTGAGTGAAAAATATGAAGTTACACCTTCTGGTAGATGGCTTTTAAGCAAATCTAGGCCTGAGATGTTTGCTAGACATGTCTAAGGTTACCAACATCATAGTAAGTCTACAGTTTAATTTAGCAGTTAAAGTCGTGTGGCTGTATCAATGATATGTTTTAAGGATCTTAACTAAAAGTGCTATTGTGTGTTGAGATACTGCAAAACTGTGAACCATTATGTGGAGACTTACGTGTCCTTTTGGAAACAATTATATACAGTTGAATGAAAACTGAACCCTAAGGGCAATGGTGGGGAGACTCATCACCCAGCTCTAAAGCTTATGGAATGCAACAGCGCCTGCTGCGGAGTGACGACCCCCGTGAGCTGACCTCCCGGTGGACATCCTGTACCGCCACATAGCTGCTGTTCATTCCCATGGAATTGATCCCCATTAATAAGTGATTAGGAGCGAACTGGATCAATGCCAACTGATTCAGACTAACAAGGTGTGATTATGCAGAGCCTGCTGCTGCTAATGGCTGAAGTGGAGAGGCAGAGGAGAGCGGTAAATGCACACTGACAGAATTGCTGCAGCTAGACCAAGACACGTGCTAAACACCAGTGTTGAAACTGTGCCTTTGAACCTCTCATTACCGCACATCACAGAGGCAGCAGCTTTGGAAACAAGCCTTTGATAATGTTCAGTGGTTAATGCAGATCGCTTGGACATTCTGTCATAGTGAACAGAAATGACGGAGGTTTGCACATAAGCTCTGTCAAATTATATATTAGTTTTTACCACTGAAACAAGTGGAGCCATTCTGTCAAAAGTGCAGGCTCTACACTTTCAGTCAATATCTCCTCTGTATTTCTAAGTAGAGTTTTATATTGCAAAATTATTTTGCATACAGAAAAAAACACCCTTTATATTTTTATGTATTTATATTTACTTTATCTCTTCACATTCTAACAAACAGATAAGTGCAGATTGAGTCCTGCCAATACAGTATTCAAAACTCCCCCAGTCAATAAACATGTACCTTATATGCTCAAAAGTATCCAGAAACTACTTCTAAATTAAGAACGCAGCTGCTTTAAAAGAATGGCTCACCCGCTGTAGTCAGTCAACCATGTTTTGTTTATTGCTGGACCAATAAGACTAACAAACACTACAAGTCAATGGTCACCCAAATTGTGTCTACAAATGCATCCCCAAAAAACTGGTCAAACCAGATCCTCATTAATGTCATGAGGGTTGCCAGATTCACCCCCTTCTCCTCCCCCCAAGCTTTTAACTGTAGAACAATCTGATAGGTGTATCTTGTCTGTAGCTTAAACCGTGCCCAACTTATGAAGGCTAGAAGGGCAGCTATGTGCATTGCCTGCTAAATAGAAGGTAAACAAACCTCTGTCTGGGCTCAGCCTGTGTCCAGGTTTTGATAAAGGTCAAGCGGACTTGTCAGTCAATGTTTCTCATCCCTGCTCTTGGAGGCCCACTGTTCTGCACTTTTTAGAGTTTGTCCTCTTTTAAGAGGTGTAAAAATATGAGGAGTTATAAATTATATTTTACAAGAAGTGCACTAAACCCCTGCAGCAGGTTTGTGTTACCTTATTAAAGCATCTGCTTTGAGTTGATTAGGAGAGGTTTTGGGGGATGTATTTATAAAAGATAAAGGGTAGGTATTGACTAGTTTTTGTTGGCAATGTTAGTCTCACATCTTCAGCACTAAACTGAAGAAGTAACATTTGAACACCAAACATACCACATTTGAGGTAAGTGGATAGTTGTGTAAATTGGATTTTTCAACCTCACTAATGTGGCTAAATGCATTTAACTCCCTACACCAGTCTTCCAACATCTAGTGTAAAGTTTTCTTAGAAGAGTGCAGGCTGTTGCTGCAATGGCAGAGTAACAACACCCATTAATATCTTTGACTTCAGAAACAAGTCAGGAAACTGTTCAGCAGACAACACCAAGAACAACGGCAAATCTTAAAATTGTATGCAGAGACATGAAGTGTACTTGTACACAGTGGTCAATAATGACATTCAGTTCAATAATGACATTCAGCAAATCAAATAACTATATACTCATCCCACACAGTGATAACTTTAACACCAACAACCTTACAGATACAGTACATTCACTCTTCCTTTAGTGTTAAACTTCATCCTACTCCAAATGACAAATGTCTTTTGAAAAAGTTGGTGAATGTTTCCCCCGCTGTGATTTATAAAGCCCCAGAAAAGAGTGTTAGCCAAGTCAATGGAGAGCGTTAGCAGTACATCAATGTCTTACATGCGTTTATACCAGTTGGGTTTCCGGAAGCCTTATCATTTCTACTTTATTTTAGGAGCTATATCTATAAACCACAGCACTACAGCACCTATACATCTTATCACTGGTCTAAATAACACTTTCCCTAAACTGTTTGCTCTGCAAAGCTGGAATAACAGCGAGCCAGAACAAAGGGATAGTATGTACTAGTGACTAACAGTGCATTGGGCTAATGCGCAGGGCTTTTTCTGTTCGGTTGTTTGCTGCTGCCAACTGAACACACATGCTGCTCTCCAAAATGAAGATTTACTTTATACAGAGCCAAGGCTGCCAAAGTGTGGCCTGGAACAGGCAAAGTTTCTCCTACACTATAAAAAGTAGAGGGTGGAGGCTGATTTGCAGCATTTATGACAATGATTGCTTTTGTTCGTAGAAAGTATGATTTTACTCTGCTCTGTGCATACATTAGAATTAGAAACCATGAACTAATAAAATTTATACTGTATTTAAGATATTCAACGCAGTGCACATTAGAGACAGGTCATCCAACTTTTCTACTGATATCAACTCTGATTTGCACGTATCTAAATCTCGACCGATACTGATTACTTGTCCGACAGCAGTGCTCTTTTGAGGCACATGTGTTTTGTAGTAACATAGAACATGAGCACACAGTTCAGTAGAAGCTAATGAACCACAGTGAAAACAAATATCCTTTTTAAGATTGCGTCTTTGGAGCACTGCATGTCTTTCCATTTGTATCAAATTGGTTTCATACAAGTTGGTTTCATCCAATAAATTACACACATGGGAGTTTGTGTAATAGTCAGAGATAAGTGTTACTCTGTTACTCTCACTTTTGCCACCATGAAGTTAGAAAAGTAGTAAACAAAGACACTTCCCATCCATGGCTATGACAACTGAAGCAATAATAAAAATAAACAGTACTTGATTTTTGCTTATGATCACTGATGCTTGGCCAAAAATAGGTTACACGATCCAAGTATCAAAATTAAACACATTGCTTAGCTATACAGTAACTTTACTGTTAATCCTTATGCTGCAGGAATGGTACATATCTGTCAACAGCTGAATCGCAGAAGAGGTTGTATATGTACATTACAGTACTGAGATCCTGCTACAAGAAGAGAAAGGCATGCTGGGATTCTGAATTTGTCTTGTTTGGTGTAGACCAACTTAAAAATGTGTTCACACCCACAGTGAACTGAACAAGGGCTCACCTGAAAGCAGATCAAAACTAAAGAGCTAATGAATTAAAAAGAAGTGTGATAAAAGGGTCCAAAGAGATGTGTGTGAATTTCAGCCTTATGAAGCCCATGACTAAGAAACTATTCCATATGCAGATTACCCATGACTGATTACTTAATCTATGTATCAAATTAATTCCTAAAACAAGTTGGGTTTATACTAACATGTTGCACTATCCATGCAAACAATACAACATTTTAACCCAGTTTAAACCCAGCTGCTTCCACAGCATATGCTGCTACGGTACAATCTGGAATTGTAGCCCTCTCTTTACACTCTTGGAAGGCTACACTGGGGAGCCCTCACTGGAGACCTATGGATAAAACAAAGTTGAAGGCTACCTCTGAGAAAGGACCTCCACTTAGTCTCTATTTCTCAAGCCTCCACATGCTGTATGAACGAGAGAGAGAGAGAGAGGTCTACCATCATAGAGGAATTTAAACCAATAACTTGGCTATCATGTGCCGATATATGCTCTCTTTGATTGGGACATGCCACTCTCTCATGCTCTCTCTGAACATTAGCATTGTCTAATGAAAACTGGAAATGGTGCTCACCCTGGAGATGTTTCTTATTTTTTCTAAATGTTCCGGTTCGTGTGAACTTTGTGTATTAGGCCAAATCTAAGCCAAAGCTGCTGTTTCCTAACTGTCCCTGGTGTGAATTTCAGCATGAGAAGTATCTGGTAAGATTTACTCCAGAGTAAACATATGGAAAGTAATGAAATGGGTATCAGTGGTGGAGGGGCACTGCCGGTAGGGTCCGAGTTAACAGCAGGCTTTTGACAAATTCTAATAAACCACCATGAAAGCTTGCAAAATGCACTTTTAACCAACCCACTCCTAAATCAATGACTGCTGAGTGGCTTATTTACGAACAAAATTATTTATTTCCAAAATGTATGATATCAGTAAGACACATAAACACAAACACTGGAGACAAGACCGGAATAGCATCACTGTTTTAAAAACAGTCCTAATGGACATTTTAGCTAAATATCTGTTCTCTGTTCTCTTCATCATGTTAGACTCCTAATGCTTTAGTTAAAATGCAAATGCAGTGTTGCTGTTTCACTCACTGTTTCATGTTGGATAAATACTCAGAGTGACAAATGCCAGAGTGCTCCAGGCCTCCCACACATTAACCATGAATAAGTAAGAGCTAAGAATTAGCCTTGCAGGGAACAGTTGTACCTCCTGCTCGTGCTCATACGCACTATGCAATTAAACACACCTGCATATGAGGGTCTGCAGTTTCTTAAATATATACCTGCAATACTTTAACTGTCGTAATTCCAGTATCAGGTCAATAATATTAATAATAATCAACTTTGCAATTTATCAGTGATTTATAAATAATGTACCATGATATAAATTTAACTTAACACGTAATTTAACGTCTGCATATGAGGGCAAGAGAGATACATGTAACAACTCCAAATAGAAAGCATTAAAACTCCTTCATTATTAAGCATTATTAAGTCGATAGTTGGTAATGGCTGTTTATTACCACTTCATTTACCAGTAACTACAAAGAATTAAGCTTTTTCTGAGCTCCTTTATTGCTGCATTACACATCACAATCTTTTCCACATCATTTGACTTGATGACCTTTTTAGCCATGCTCTTCTAAAACTGCCTTTCCACAGTGAGACTTACAGTGTATGAGGTCTTATAACTGCTTTAACTAGCTTGTTCCACTAATATGAGACATTTGCAGCTTCTGCAGTTTCGAATGAGTTGCTGGACGCCGTACACTATCCAACTCAAGTGCAATTTAGTTTCACATATTTCCAAGCAACTGATGCTGCAGAAGTTTCAAGTGTGATTAGACACAAGCTAACAGGTTAGAAACTGACTAGAAGCTGTTCATTTGCACAAGCGTGATATGGACATTACAAGGGCGTTATGCCCATTTATGTGTCACAGAAGTATGTACAGTAAAAAGGGGGATAATATTATCTGCTTATATCTTTCTAAATATAACAGCTTTGCTGAACTTAGAACTTCATTTGAACTAAAGCTCTTCACTGCTCCATACCATATGCCATTCTAGGATCCTGTCAGCAAGCAACTTTAAACAGTAAATAGCATTTAATTGCTACATCACTAAGAAACTAAGCTAATCAAATCTAAATCTTGCAATGACAGAAAATAGTGATTAAATGGCAGGCAGTGTTTTAGCCAGCAGCTTTTTAAAAACTGTTACGAGATGATAAATGTCAGAGAATGCAGAGCCTGCAGCGTTAGCATACAACCTCTCATGTTAAGCCCTCATACAGCACTGCCAACACTGGGTACAACTGCTTTAACTCATTCACTACCTCAAAAACACCAGCTGACTTGTGCATTGGCATCAAGATTTGTTGTTAACTTTACCTTACTCTTTAATTAAGCTAACGCTTCAATTGCGGTATGAAGTGGTAATATGGAAGTGGATTATGTAAACAACATGGCTAAAAGCAACTTCTTATTTTTATCATAAAACTATGACGTAGTAATAGTAGTAGTAGTAGCAGTTTAGTGGCTGGAAAAGAGTTACTCCTACAACACTCCTTTCATCATGTTATTTGAAGTGCAAAGCGAGACTGATGTGTGAAATTCTGCTTAGAGTAATTTACTGAAGTCTCAGGGAGTACTCACTGAACCTTTCAGGAAATGTAAGATGTGCCCGATAGTTTGTAGACACCTGCTCAGCCTGTCAAGAGTAATAACAGGGAGCTGGTTTCTCTTTGCTGCAGTCTCTGCTCTTCTAGGAAGGTTTTACACTAGATGTTGGACCACTGCTGCATTCAGGCACAACAGCATTAGAGAGGTTATCCCATCGATGACCAGCGGTTTTCATTCTTGGTCCCGAAGGCCCCCTGCCCTGCACACTGTGTGTTTTTCCTGCTTACAAACAAGTCATTCTGAGTCGAAATAGTTAGAGAAGAGCAGGAGGCCCTGAGGGTCAGGGTTGAGAATCACTACCCTAAAGCATCTGTTCAGCATAGATAGGGTACTGTGACAAGTGTTTGCTTATCGAACAAGACTTAGGAAGGCATTCAGGGAACAATGCATTGCCAATACCAAAAGACTTGTACTTTATTGTCATCCACTTTAAGTCACTGATTAAATGTAGGCATATAATTACTATGTGTGTAACAATAGAGACACTTCATGTCTCCTTGCATTATTTTTAACACAGCATATATAGCTGATAATCTGCCTTGCGTTCATATGCCAATACCCTGATTTACCACTAGCCAGAGGATAATCTGGTTACCCTAAGATATCTGAGTAGCCACAAGCTCACATGCTGGCTCAGATTTGATAATGACAAGATGATACACTGCGATGTGCGAAATAATACAATGTTATATGTTGTATTGTTCCAGCCGTAATCAGCACTGTAAATGCAGGGACTGCTCTGAGATGAAAAGATTAAAGAAGGTCTTAGCTGAGAAACCTCCTTCTGTTAGTCTATTCCAGCAAATCCTCTGAGATGAGTATATAAAACAGAAGGTGCTAATGGAATCAGATTAACATGGCATGGAGGACCAGGTCTCCTGGCTTTTAGCAGGTAGCTGTGATGGCAGGTGTGGATGTCTCGGGTGGTGTTGTGTGGAACCGAGCAGAATGACTCTGAATGTGCCACCACAGTAAATTCTGCTCTGTTGGGGCCACCACACAGACAGAATACCCACTGTCTCCGCCAAAAGAGATCATATATCTCTATTTTTGTCAACTTGTATGCAGCATTTGAACACAGCAGCAAGCGTTTACATTGTGCCAAAGTTTTGTTATGAATTTCAATATAAATGGAAAAACAGAAATGGCCCAGGTTGCTTGGAAAAAACTCCTGGCTCTATTGACTTATAAAGTTAAATTAAAGTTTTGGCCTCAAATGTAAAGTTGCCATTTTGGAGATACTTGTTTTCTTTTGGACACTGATGAAATCAAGACTATACTGCTACATACTGTGTATTAACAGCAGAAATATAGTATGTTTGACATAATATGTTAAATATGAATATATGTTTTCATCACTAATTTTTTACTAGTGCTGTATCACTAATAATACAATACAGAAAGAACACAGACAGACAGAAATATTGTTATGTGCAGAATTCACAATTATTTGACCATAAATACTTATAAAATGTTTGATCATTTATTCCAGAACTAAAAAAAAATATTTAAACTGTATTTATTCTGTCACATAAGTGTCACATACATAACTGCAATTTACTTGAAGTGTGGTGGCACAAAGCGCAGCTTGCCTTGGTCAGTACCATAATAAAAAATGATGATGATAATTCGCATTAGGATATGGATAAGATCTCGGTTCTGCCAAGACATAGCTATAGTACTGAATAACTTAGGAGGACTGTGCTCACATTCTCCAGCTCAGTTGCTTTGTTTAACACTTTTTTAACACATGTCCTGTGGCTAACCGGCTAACGTTTTAATAACGTGCTTTGCTAAATGTAGAGCCATGGCCGTTGTTGCTTTTTGAAGTAGAATTCCACTGTTATAAGCTGCTTTGAAACAGAGGCCTTTATAAACACTGAAAATGGCCTTTAATTAGGATAAAAAACAAACTCAGGCTTTAATGAACAAACCTTCTTTCACTGTGTGCAAATGTTCTATCTACGTGGCGCGCTTCTGTTCAGGGCAAATGTGCTGAATTGTGAGCATAAGACGGCCAACGAACGGTAGTCATATTCTGCATTTGGAAATGCCACTCAGAGCACTTGAACTGCATCCATGGAAAAATAAAGCAAAAGCTACAGTAATGCTGTTGACATCAAAATGGCTGATTACAAAGACATAGCAATGTGAACAGCCTTGTTTTGAAAGGTGCATGAATAATACGATTTCTAGCGACGGGTCAAGGTGAAATTCTATCATTTATAGGTCCAGAGCAGAAATAGACATGTGGCCATGGTTTTAAAGCATGCTGGCGGAGGCAGAGCTGCTGATCCATGGCCAAGCAGCTGTGTAAATGAAAGGCCAGTGTGCTGCTGTGTGTACAGTGAGGGTGTAGAAGGGCATTGGAAACCTCAGCTTCCTGATGACTCCAAGAAAAAGTGTTTTCTTCGCAGCAGCTGGGGTTTGATGGAGCTCTATATATACATATAAGGCCATTTTCTGTTCCCCCCACAGGATGTTTCAAGTGTGCTGCCAATTGAAAATGCAAAGTTAAAGCTATTCTAAACCAGACCTCTAAACTCAGAGCTCTCAGACTATTAGCAGCTGGAGGTTTAGGACCTTACAATGCTCTAGTTATAAGCTGCAGTTATATGCTGGTGAAATCATTTTCTGTTTTGGAATTAGTTATTTCTCAAGAGTTGGAAAATGTTAACTGATAATGTCTAGTTCTGTGGAAAGGTAAAACTTGATTTATACATTTTCTTGCTGTTTTAGTCACTTCAGATCTGTAGACTCAAGCCAAATGTGCATATCATTGTGTTAGTCACTGTCATTACATAGTAATAATCATGTAATAACACTTACATGCATAGGAAATAATAACATCAGGTAATAACATCAGGGTTAAATGTCTAATGCCACAGTGAATAAATGCAACAAAGTCATATAGGTAATGACCTTTTTACATGGTGTGAAACGGCCATGAATCATAGGTTTAGATAATATTTAATATGAGCTCCGGCCCATTCAGTCGGCAGAAGAAAAGCCGCCGTAGATCTCCTTTATTCCATAAAACACTCCCATCATAATTTGAACTCAATTAGTCATTTATTCACAGAAGACTGTGTCCTCTGACACGCTTCAATTAATTAGGTGGTGGCCGGCATGTGGCGGCGTCCATAATCGTGTGCATGTGTGGGCGAATCTGCCGGATGATCAGCATATTGGCATGGAAATAGCAGTCCATAAAACTTAATGAGGGCCAGGGAACAAGAGCTCCTCGAAGGACACTAAAAGATCTCAACAACCGTCCACCTCCCTCTTCTGCAGAGGAAGACTCATTAAGCACAGAGGCGCACGCTCTGCTCTCCTTGCTCTGCTCTCGCTGGGAAAGCTGCAACGCACCCTCGCTTCATTCCGGAGTTCACTTTCACCGCAGTAACTAACACCGCATAACAATCTCATTTATTTTCACTCCGCAGGCCTCAACAAGCAAAATCGCATTAGGTCTTTGAAGCGCATCTGGTTCATTGAGTGATGAGGTCATAAGGATCAGCGCACTTCGGTACAAGGTAGGGAATTAGGCCTTCCTGGGAGTTAAAAACAAACTGCTTAATGCCAAACAGCGAGTTAATCCCTACAGCCATCCTGTGAAGTAAGTCACAGACTGCTGGAAAAGACTATCAGCTCACTTACAAACCAAATGTCTGCAACTTAGTTGGCAAACCGTAAGCAAGTAAGCAGGGCCTGGGATGCAAAATAGGACATTTGAATATCTTTAATGGCATGTTTAATGAGCTTCATGCTTGAGGAGGCTGTTAGGGGGAAAAAAGAAACAGAACTAACTTATTAGCCCAATTTCATTATTAAATCTAATGAAGCGGCAAAGCAATCAGACTCAAGCTTGCTTGAGTGAACCGTAATCTTTTGATGAACGTGCCTGTCATATCCCGAGCAGAAAGGCTGTGTGAATGTGAGTGAACGTAAACAGCACTGTGACATTGTATATGGTTATATGGTAAAGACAACTACTTCTGTCACATAGCACAATCAGACTGTGTTCTCAGTTTGTGATGTTTGTTCTCCATGTTTCAGAATGGAAGAATAAATGCGTGCATATCTTCCACTGTGGGTTATTTTTGGCCTTTGGGGTTAAAGGCTGTAACGGCTGAAGCCACAGTCTGACCGGATAGAAATAACATTTGCTTGAAGAAAAAGCCAATTCCCTTGAAAAGGAAAGGATGCGGGAGCGCTTTACAGGAACCCGCTGCTGTCAGCAGTTCATTTCATTGCAGACCAAGTTCATATAGGCGAACATTAAATTAGTGTATTTGTGAACTTCCATAGTAATACTGGAGGAACTTCAATAGGAATCCTATTACAGTCTTACAGCAAACGTTAGACTATCGCTACAGTATACTTATTGATTACTCCGGTATTACTGATCATTACAAGACAGTACTACAGAAATAAATACATACACAGCACTGTAGTCTCATTGTTTCCTGTAGAAAACAAGAGGATGAACTATAGTCCTTTAGCCGAGCTTCAAAGAATGCCTTTGGTGCAGCCAAAACCAACTGTACAAACAAACCTCTACAATGTAGTAGTCATTATGCTATTACTTACTACGCATTTTACATTCTGACGCATTTTACTATGCATTTTACATTACTTACTATAATTTCTGACCATTTTCCACTGGTCCACTACCTTAGTACTGCAGGACAATTTCAAGTTAAATTCAGAATGCTAATAGTCATCTAATTATGGTACAATAAACATGCCAAAACTGACACTAAACACAGGCTTGTAGTTTACAATCAAAAACAATGTATTTTTAGCATTTTGTCAAACATGTGATAGTAAGTGTAGGTGCAACAAGGTAAGCAAACCCGGGCCCATCATCAGGCTTAAGATATCTGTCAAAATATTCCACTGAGTTAAATAAGTTAACACATCCTCTACAGAGGACAGATTTCTGCTCATAGTAAATATTGGGAAAGTAATTAAACACAAAATGTAGCCTGTGCAAAAGGCTCTACACAGCTCTACGTTGGCTATTTCTGATAAACAAGGACACACATTATCATTAATGCAAAGCACCACAGTTATGAAGCATCTAAAGCTATTTGAGTGCTTTGTGGGGATTTTTTGTCCTGCTAAATATGAGAGAGTGAGTAAGACAGAAGTCAGTTCGATTCTTTACATCTTTAAAACTTGCTAATGTGAACTGCAACACTCTTAAGACATTGCAGTTTTTTTCCCCAGTGATATTTATTACGGTATGAAAACATTTTTAGGGTTTTTTCACCACATGACTTCAACAGCATTATTTAAAAACATTATTGTTTGTAAAATGATCGAGGTGAAAATAAAAGCAATAGGAAAAGCTGAGATAAGACTTTTTAACACTCTTGTGTGTGTGAACCATCATTTCTGTAACTTTAATGCACATTTTCAGATGCATCCCTTATTCATTTGTTGAAGAACAATTAAAATAAACAGATAGCTAGCGAACTTTAGCTTCCCTCTGAACGAGCTAGTTCCACAGCAGACCTAGACCATTCCTGATCTCCTGACACTGGTGAAGAGAAAGTGCTGTATGACCACTACTGAAGGCCTGCACTACACAGGCTGGTTATATGGTGTTTTCAGGCGGCCCAGTAAGAAACCATGTGGGTACAGTTGACTTCTGTGATACAGGGCCTGTACCGACTCTCTTCAGCCTGAGGAAAGCATGCACAGCGCTGCACACTGCACGCACACCACTGTTTTGATGGATGAAGGAATGCCAAGACGATTCAGCACACAGTCATTTCACACTGTGAATCAAGCTTCCAGAGTGTAACCCTTTATCTGTCCCCTTAACAAACCATACATTTAACCCTCGCCGTTCCTCTGGCTTGGCGCAGGCGGGTGGGCTAATTTTTCTGGCTAGCCAGACTCTCACCTTATTTATTGTAGTAATTCTGTTATTGCTTTTTTCATATACCCTGCACCAATCCCTTTTCATTTTTCAGTGTTCCGCTCACTGATGCTGCAATAACACAGGAGCACACAGAGCAGGGTTTTCAGCAGCACAGGTTTGCTTTTGAGTGGAGATTAGGAGTTTTAAAGAGGATGGAAAAGAGACAGCAAGTAAAACGATCCAGAAATTAAAGCTCACAACCCCTTGCAAGTATTATTCAGCCCCCTTACCCCCCACCTCACAAATGACAGAAATGGCTGCAAGAAATTGCGGTAGATGCTAATGAGGGAGCATTGCCGGAGAGATGTGGAGACAGCCTGAGGAGAAAGAGGAATTGCATTACGCTCAAATTACAACACAACCACTGTGATTTGACAGAGGCACAAGCCATTGTTCGTCCAATTAATAGATCTGTGATTTGGGTACACGGAACATGCCACACGAGCAGGACCTGGCTGTTACAGTTCGAATAGGAAGACACCAATTGATCTCTACAGCAACAGGATAGCTAATCGCTTAAATTTGCATGTTAATTGTCCTCTCTGTCAGTGTTTCTCAGAAGTGGACATTAAGGGGTGTATCGTCTATAGCAATTACATCATAATAACACATGGCAATAGAGATTTTTAGCTTGAATACGACTGACAGATAAAACTTTAAAACTGGCACACACTAGGCAAATTTTTGCCTGATTTTAAGCCCCATTTTGCCCGTCTGACAAATCTTCCTATCAGAAATGATGTCCTGGTTGGGAGGCAAATTGGAAGCAATTTTCAAATGGATCATTTTGTAGTGTGAAAGCAGCAACAAGTCATTCCTAATTCTGCTGATGGAGCTGATTGGTAGCCCTCTGATATTTCCAAACATGACTGATTTTAATGACTGAAATTGTGAACATCAAAGTTTTACACATTATTGTAAAGCAGCTGTCCTATACATCTCATCAAAAAGTCACATTGAATAGACCTATAGAAATGCCCTGAGATTACACGGGACATCTGCTAAATTTGACTTCAAAGTAAAATGTGTTTTTTGCTTCTCCTGTAGTTTGCACTAAGGAGATTTTTAATAGAGCAATGATATAATAAAAATAACTGTCAACAAAAGCCCTTGCAGATCAAATCTGTTTTTAAAAAGAAAAAGCTTCCAAATACTAAAGAAAGAAATTAATGTGGGTGTAATAACCAAATGCTCAAGTGTTAAATTATACTGTGTAAATGATCCCAGTGCCTTTGTTTGGTTAAGATTACTGATACTATCCAGAACTCCCTTTTCATTTCATTTCAGGACCTGTTTTACACATGCTACAAAGTACAAAGGTAAACAAAGACATTTCCGATTCAGTTCTAATATTGTGATACTGAACTTGACCCTTGACCTGTGTGCAAATTACAATTTCTAAAAACAAATTCCACTCTCTGTCTTCTCAGTCGTCCCTCTCACTCAGAAGATTAACATGCTAGGCAATGAGTGTTTTCAGCACAAGGCTCTGAGACAGCCGCCCTGTGATGCGCATTCTCTAATGGCTCTGCAGAGGTGTGGGCCATTCCTCTTACAGACATTATCTGGCACATCACTGCAGTCTCCCCCTGCGCTATAAATCACCAGTGAGACTGCGTGACACCAGCACACGCTGCCCTCACAGTCACTGCTGCACTTCTACTACTTTCTGTTTATGAGCTACACCTTAACATCCTTCCCACGGCGCCGATTCTGCTCCAGACCTTTTACCTCAATCAACGATCCACACAATCCCAGACAAGGTCCAGGAGGAGACGGTACAGTTCCACAGATCTATATAGACACAGGATCAGAGATGAGCTCTCCAACACCTCTTACTTTTGGCATGCTGCATCATCTGTGATAACCATGTATGCTGTAAAACGCTATTCATTATGTGGCACAGTGCTTAGCAATGCTCAATATATTGTTATCAATGGGTATATTCTTGTTTTCGAGATATTGACACTGTTCCAAGTCCAACTCTGATCGGGAAAGGTGTGCATGTATACAGCTTTTTGATCAGATGCTCAGTTTCCATGTAGCAACAGATTTTTCCCAATTTTTTTTTCCATTAAGAATAAATGAGATGGAAAAGTGCAAGACCATCGACTGCACTTCTGCTCAGCACAGAGATGCAGTTTCACGCACACCATCTCAGGACGGTGACCCAAGCCCGAATTCAAGGTTGATTCGACCCCCCTCTTCTGTTTGTATTTTTTTCCCCATCCCTCTTTACCCTGAGTCCCATTCACTTGGCTCCATGCAAACCCTACTGTTTCCTTGCACCTATATGCACCAAAGTGTATGTTTTAGGTATTAATTATTTCTCACCTGCATCTCACAGAAACAAATGTGAAGGGTACTGTTGAGAGTGCAAAATCTATATTTTCGACTGATGCCGCCCAAGGGGTGAAATACAGGGGGGGGCCTGGGAACTTATAATTAACCTCCTGGGCCCCCTTAATGCCTCACAATCAAAATTCTGTGGGGTCCCTGAAAATAAACTTGTTTTTATTAAGCAAAATGCTCACCTAATTTAATACCTAGCTATTGGTGTAATTAATTATGTAATCATATTTAAATAGTACAACTAAACAGTAGTCATGACCGTAGACTCTAGAGCATTCTTTGTTTTGCAAAGAGACAGATGGTGGTCCTGCATGGATGAATGTGAGAGCAGCAGCAAAGGAAAGCAGCCAAAGAGAGGCAGAAGTCTAAACGTCTAAACCTTATACAAATACGGAGTGAATTTACCTGCTGACAGCCAGGCAGATATTTGTGCCATAGTGTGTGTTTTCACATGCCATTCCCACATGTGAGGAACCTGCTGAGGTTATTGCTGAGAAAATAGAAGAGAAGTTGTAAGAAGACGGTAAGGGGTAGTTCTAATGGTTGACGAGCAGTGTATTCCAAACATTCATTGGAGAAATCATTTTACTAGCTGAAATATTTAATTAATAGAATATGTTATGTGTGTTCTCACTTGCTTTCCACTCAAACACAGAACTCTGAGCCCACCTCTTCGCATACACTTCTACTCCGGAGGGTTAAACCTGACACCAGAGAGGCCAGCGGTTACTAAAGCAAGTGTTAAGTGCTGCTGTAATGGAAATCCAGCCTAAGGTCATAAATGCTACCTCCATGTGGTTTAAGAGGCGCAGAACAGCTTCAGTTTGGGGTTCATGTTGACAAGTTACACATTAACAGATTCAACCTGAGCAGCACAGCAGTGCATTCGCATCCCAGTTAGAAGCCAGCGGCATCTATCGAACAGGTAGCACAATGAGCACAATGTTTCCATGTGACAGATATGCCGCGCAGTAAGACTAAGGAGAAATGGACGATTCTGTGACTGAGGTGCCATTTATCCTTCACAATTCATTAAAAAAATTAATAATTACGTTAATTTATATAAATAATAGTATTTCTTAACACTAAATGCAAAGACCTGCATTTAACCATTCACGGGATGTTTACCATCTCATCTCATCTTTTTTAACAAAGTTTCATTGATAAAAAGTATTACAAACTAGAACAAAAAGTGGCTTGTATCCATGTTAGCACCATGCAGGCATTACATATATTTTAATTATTTACTTACTTTACCTTTATAAAGCATTGATTGTTTGTATTAAAAAATTGCGTTAAATATATCATATAGGGGACAAACAGTGATATTTGAGAAGTGAAATGAAGTTTATATGATTTACAGAAAGTGTGCAATAATTGGTTAAACAAAAGCAGGCAGGTGCATAAATGTGGCCACTGCTGTCATTTTATTGATTTCAAAACCTTTAGAACTAATTATTGGAACTCAAATCTGGTTTGGTAAGTTCAGTGACCCTTGACCTCCATACACAGGTGACTCCAATTATGGGAAAGGGTATTTAAGGGGGGCAATTGTAAGTTTTTCTCCTCTTTGCATCTTCTCTAAAGAGTCGCAGCACGGGAGTCTCAAAACAACTTTCAAATGACCTGAAAACAAAGATTGTTCACCGTCATGGTTTAGGGGAAGGACACAGAAAGCTATCTCAGAGATTTCAGCTTTCAGTCTCCACTGTGAGAAACATTGTGAGAAAATGGAAGACCACAGGCACAGTTCAAGTCAAGGCTCGAAGTGGCAGACCGAGAAAAATCTCGAATAAACAGAAGTGAAGGATGTTGAGAACAGTCAGAGTCAACCCACAGACCAGCACCAAAGACCTACAACATGATCTTGCTGCTGATGGAGTCACTGTGCATCGTTCAACTATTCGGCGCACTTTACACAAGGAGATGCTGTATGGGAGAGTGATGCAGCGGAAGCCTTTTCACCGCCCACATCACAAACAGAGCCGCTTGAGGTATGCTAAAGCACGATTGGACAAGCCAGCTTCATTTTGGAATTTTTTTATTCAAATTTTCATGCTGCTGCTGCTGCTGCTGCTGATGTCATATATAATGAAAATGATTTTTTTTTAAAAACCCTTACTGAATCACCTAAATAACATTATAAAATATATATAAATAAAAAAAAACATTCTAAAATTTATCAATACTAGTTAAGTATTCTTCCCTACAAACAAACTTTCCACTAGATCAGGCTAGGAAACAACTGCCTGAGCACAAGTCGGTAAACAAATGCAGCATGCTTTTTTCCAAATGATCTTTTTCATTAAGCAAAGTAAATTAAATGCTTTGACTATTTATGCACTTGGAAAAAGACTGTCTGTACCTCTTGCTTATGACAGCAGGGACTGTTTCCAGTGTAATCCTGCTGTACCGCACCACTGCAAAAACACTGTAAGCGTGAATGGCCAAAGTGTGCAAGCTGTACCAGGCAGAGGCAGATGTGTGAAATAGGCCTAGGGATTAAAAAAGTCAGGGGTGAAAGGGAAAGTGGACATCTAAACACAATATCTGCAAAATCCATATCCTGCATACTTAAAACAGTTTATGACAATCATTCCCCACATGGTTCCCCTTCTGGTGATGCAATCAATACAGAACAAATAAACAAAGGTCCACCTGACCAGAGCAAGTATCGTGCCATAATTGACCGCCCACTTTCATCTGAATGAAGCAGCACAATGACTCATGCCTGCTGTCGTATGCTTTTCATAGTTAATCACAGGGACGGACACCAAGGACTGGTCTCATCAAACTGCCATCTCCGGAGTACGGGCACCCAGAGCATACTTTTAGATAAAGGTCCTGTGAGTCAGTGGGAACCTGAATGGATAGGGAACTGCTTTAGCATTAGGGCATTTGTATTGTCTGCTTAAAGCTTTAGAGCTAAGAGGGAGTGAAGGGAGATACTTGAGGTGCAAAAATTTTAAGCTCACAGACAGAGGAAAGAAAGGCTCGTTGTGATTCACAGCAATCTTCTTAGAGTTTGGAAGTTTCAGCCTGCAAATGGCTGACCAAAAGCATCTCGCCAATAAAAGCTTGCAAACACATGAGGCAGACTTCAAAAGGGAGAGCGTCTAGACCGTAGCCAGCTGTTTATAATACTCCAGAAGTTTTCTGAAAATGAATAAGAAGTGTGGAAGATGAGAAAGGTGTGAGACCGTGAATGGGGGAGAGAACCAAGCATGTATATATTCAACAGTATATTCCTATTAGGTTAATAATGCAGAACAAATTCATGGGGCCAAGTGCCATGAAATACAACCGTAATACACTGCTTGGCCAAAAGACAGTGGCTGTTTGGATATAAATAAGTAAATATTTAAGTGGTTTTGACTGGATTATTGCTGTGGTGGATAATATGTTTCAGCTGGAAACAATTATTTGAACCCTAACTGATGCAGGGAGTGGCTTCTTATTGCTTAAACAGCCAAAACGGATCCCATGTTCGAGGAAAGGATGCTACTGCATTTCAGAAGGGTCAAGCTACTGGCCTCCATCAAGCAAAGAAAACAACTACCAAGAGGCTGAAATGACTGGAATGCAATCATTGTCTTGTCAATCATTCACTCTTCTCCTTCTTCTTCATTTCCTACAGTAAGCTGCATTGATCTACTTGTTTGAAAATCAACATGAATTTTACTGGTCCACATGCTGCTGTCCTCTCCACCAAATTCATTAAATCCATTCCTACACAATCAATAGTCCAACTGTGAATAGAAAAGGCCAAGTGCTGACATCAGGGGGAAACTCAATATCCCAATGGAAGAGCCTGAGACTGTCTTTCTTTGTATAAGAATAGGTTTCTTTTGCTGGAATATTGGATCACCTACGGCCCGAAACGACCGCTTCTTCTCTGTCTACTCATGCTGCGGCATTCTTCCATGCTATTCATTTCTGAATGGTCAGTTTATTTTATGCAAATATGCTAAGCTACCAAGTACTGAGCTGTATATATAATATTCCACTCATCCCAAATGACCAACCATGACACATTTGGTCTGTAAAGTTTGACTTGCCCTACTGTAATTTGGATAATAGTAATGTAATGTAATATTATGTAACAGAAGCCTCATCAAAATGACTGTATAATGTCATAGTCCACGTGTCTTAAACTGTGCAGCTTCTTTAAGACATGAAAAAGATCTAGATATGTGGCATCTGACCCAGTTTGACATCCAGTTATCTATACAAATGTTTTTTTTCTTTTTTCAACTTTTCCTTTAAAGTCTAGCACGGGAGAGTGGTATAGGGTGAGTACTGTCCCCACTGGAGGCGTTGCCCTTTTGCTGTGAGCTGGGTTATATGAAGGTTTGAACTTTGCCTCAGGAACAGGGCTGCATTCCTCTGAACAAGATGCTGACACTGAGGAGGGTGTGATAAGCTCTCCGACACAGCGGCTGTGTTTGCTCAGAAAGGGCGGGGCACACTGTTCAGCTTATCAACTCCTCTGTCTCTCCTTCCTCTACCCTTTGCTCTCTCCCTCTCTCCTGCACACCGGTCTCAGTGCCTCACTACTCCTGTATAGGATGCCATAAACTGCACAGTATACAGGAGCTTAATAAGGATTAATGCTATGGTACAGTGTACACACAGGAGGTCAGCAGTTAATTGATGCACACTGTAGTAATCCATTGTGATTGCTTTGTGCTTTTACTTTTGATTTGCCTTTTCATGATAATCCAGTGTGTTCAGCAGGTACTCATACACCTGACATGACTGTTTATCTAAACATGTTTTGCACACAGTCATATACTGATCCATCAGTGGCATGATGCTGAGTTTTTGAATACCTCAAAGACACCATCAGTTTAAACTGAGAATACTCCACTGTGCAGAGAAAGATGAGATATGGTCTCTAACTATAAATCTACAAGGTGAATCAACAAGGTCTAAAGAGGTCAGTGAGTGTGCAGTGTTAAAGTCTAGCTCATTAAGACCTGGCCAGTACATGTACATTGTTAAGAAGGTGTAGGCTGCGGTTTTTTCAGAGCTTCATAAGAACTGCTAGCACATACACACTGTGTATATATACATGTACATGAACAAATTGTGTCACGTATATTTTTTACTGCATCCCAGAGACGTGTAAATCATCCCCACTTCACCAGATTAAACGCTGGTGGTTTTCTAATGAAGACTTAGCTTAATGTTTACCATTAAAGACCACTAGTTTCCTGACGGACACCTTTAGAGCCCATTAGGATACCATCAAAGAAATCTGAAATCAGTCCCAGAATACCTGTTAAACCACTAGAAGCCTTGTGATATCAACCCATCAGAAAAACACAAAACTACATTATTGACTACTGAGCACCAAAAGAAACGTTTTTTTGTTTTTTTAAAAGAGGCTGTTGGCGGAAATGAAACCAGTATGACGCTAAATATAAAAATTGTACCAAAATATGCCCAGGAAAGGCTTGCGGCTGTAAAGGTTAAGCTTTCACTATTATGAGTTTACTCTGCAGCAAACAGAATGTGACAAGGGTGCATTTGATTGAGCCAAAAACATGCAAACAAAAGAATACAGAAAACGCAAGACACATAGTTCTCTCAAACACGACAAAAGTTCTCATTTCTGGCTGATTGTGTTACACCATTAGTGGGCAGCAGTGAGTAACATTTAGGAAGTCAAAGCCCATAATTTTGCAGGACCCGTTTTTTAAATTATTAAGAATTATTAATAAGTTCCACTTATTAAGTCTGCTAAGTTAAAATCGTTTTAACCTTGCTTTATGATTAACATTTAAACAGGCTTTGTCCCTGTGCCTTTAAGACAGATATATGTCAATGGGTTCTGTTCTGATTGGCTGTCATATATTGCGACTTGTTTATAAAGCACTCCAGAATGAAACATTCCTTACCAATTCAGGGTTGTAGCTAAACTGCCATGGGCTAAATAGGGCCAATTACGAAAATGCCTCAGTTCCCACAACATCACAAAAACAATTCATTTAAACAAGAGCTGGACTGTGTGGACAGTGGGGAATTAACAATATGTCTGAACTCTAACAATGTTACTATACTACATCAAATATGTGTTTTATAAATCTGCAGATCGTTAGGAGACCATATGTGTTATTTATCTGTTCATGTATGTGGTCATATTATACAAAATGAAGTAGAATTTAATATATAGGGTTTTTAATAAGCCTAAATTTGATATAGCTATTTTGTTTTTTTAGTTTATAAAACATCTCTTTTAAAACATTTCTGGTTGGTCTAAAACTAAAGGTCAAACTTATCAGGGAGCATGACTCTGTTACATTGAACTACTAACAAAAATGTGTGTTATCATTATATTCTGTATTTCCAGTATTTTCTTACATTAAACAGAACAAGATTGGTGTATTCACAACAACAGATAAATCTGACGTCTTAAATGGAGGCCAGACAAATCACATCTAATATTTAACAACACCCACGATCTATGAGCAACTTAACAAACTAAACACTAGCAGTCATAAGAAACAGCTTAAGTGTGTATTATTCTCCTGTTTTTGCTCCTTTTATCCCATCTGATTACTTAAAGGAAGAAACCACAAAAAATGCCCAACAAGAAAATGGAAGATGCCATTCAGTTGATTCAGACACAATTTAAAATCCAGTAAGGTACTGTAGAGCTGTGTTGGGAAATAATACCCAGTCCCTATGAATACTGTAGTCTGCAGACAGCAGTGAAGAATGTGTGGGAAGTTCCCAAACTTTAAAGAAATGATTTAAAGAAACTGCAGATCCATCTTTTTTTTTTTTTAAACATAGACCACCTTCTCCCCAATCCCATTATAAGCTGCAGGCTCCCATTTTAAATCAGCACACTTACAGTCGGATCCAGCCACAGGTGGCTAATGCAAATAGTAAGCAACATCTAGCTACTCTACAAATAACAGCATAACAAACCTTTATAATGCGCACTGTTTACACATTTAGCAAAGCTTAAATAACAGGCTTGCTGGGGGTTTGGCCTTGGAACAGAGAGCAGTGAGCAGACTGTTTATGTTAGGGGCAGGAATACTGAATCCTACTGGTGCTTTGGAAGATCTGAAGTCACCCACATCAAATTTAGTCCCACCAAAATTAAAACGAATGATACAGTGATAAAACAGTGATAACAAAAACACTGAGAAAACCTTTGTCCCTGACCTGTGAGCAAGTTTTCCCACCTACAAAGAATGGAGAGGTCTGTTTTTATCGTAGGTACACTTCGACTGTGAGAGAAAGAATTAAAAAAAAAGAAAATTGCAAACAGAAAAACAGAACACAATATTTGTTACAGAAACCTTTGTTTGCTATTACAGAGGTCAGACGTTTCCTGTAGTTTCAGGTTTTGGGGTTCTCGCTGGTCAACATTGAGTTTCAGCTCCCTCCAAAGATTTTCTATTGGGTTGAGGTCGGGAGACTGGCTAGGCCACTCCAGAACCTTGAAATGTTTTTTACGGAGCCACCCCTCAATTGCCCTGACTGTGTGTTTCGAGTCATTGTCATCAACAATGCTCTTACTGAGGGAAGGAGGTTGTTGGACAAAATCTCAATTTTAAGGTGCAATCGTCTTGTCCCCTTTACTGAAACGCCCCCCAAAGTATGATGTTTCCATGTTGTACTCATCCTTCTTCTTCCTCCAAACACAGAGTGGAGCTGATACCAAAAAGCTCTAATTTGGTCTCATCTGACCACATGATCTTCTCCCATGCCTCCTCTGGATCATCCAGATGGTCATTGGCCTGGACATGTGCTGGCGTGAGCAGGAGGACCTTGTGTGCCCTGCAGGATTTTAAACCATGACGGCGTAGTGTGTTACTAATGGTCCTCTTTGAGACTGTGGTCCCAGCTCTCTTAAGGTCACTGGCCAGGTCCTCCCATGTAGTTCAGGGCTAATTTTTGACCTTTCTCAGAATCATCCTTACCAAGCAAGATCTTGCTTGGATCGAGGAAGACTGACAGTCATCTTGTGTTTCTTCCATTTTCAAATAATTGAGCCAACAGTTGTTGCCTTTTCACCAAGCTGCTTACCTATTGTCCTGTAGCCCATGCCAACCTTGTGCAAGTCTACAATTTTGTCCCTGGTGTCCTTAGACAGCTCTTTAGTCCTGGGCATGGTGAAGAGGTTGGAGTGTGATTGATTGAATGTGTGGACAGGTGTTCTTTTTTACAGGTAACAGGTTCAAACAGGTGTAAATAACACAGGTAATGAGTGCAGAAAAGGTCGGCTTCTTAAAGAAAAAAAAGGTCAGTGAGAGCCAGAATTCTTACTGGTTGGTGATCAAATACTTATTTCATGCAATAAAATGCTAATTAGTTATTATTATGTGATTTTCTGGATTTTTTTTAGATTCTGTCTCTCACAGTTGAAGTGTATCTACGATAAATAAATACAGACCTCTCCATTCTTTGTAGGTGGGAAAGCTTGCAAAATCAGCAGCGTGTCAAATACTTAGATTGGTAAAATCTGGTAAAAAAATCTGGTAAAAACAGATTCCTGTTACAGGAGATTCTCACTTCCTCCGGCTTTCTCGCATCACTTTTCTCATAACAGGGTTTTTTTTTTCATTGCTCCTATCAGACACAATCCCTTCTAAAACTATGGCAATATTACACAGATGTCATATAAACCCACAGGACCCAACAGCTCTAAAGACGAACCCTGGAAATATTCCTTTTGCCATAGCTATGATAGCCTTTTCCTTCCATACCTACTATAACCCTAAACACACAAATCTGACTCTTCTGGGGTTACTGCAGTCCATTAACAAGCACCATGGAAGCTGCTGGTGGACCAAGTCAATATGGCACACTGAAGAAACACCCTTTTTTACATAAAGGACTTTTTGTTCAGTCAGACACTCAAATGAATGGAGGAAATAGAGACAGACAGAGAGAGCAAGAGAGAGAGGGAGACAGAGACAGACAAAGAGAGAAAGACAGACAGAGGCAGAGAGAAAGAAAGAAAAAAGAGACTCCAATGAGAATAAAACTAACAACAATAAAGATTCCTGTGAGCAGACGCTGAAGAGAATACATCAGGGACAACAGCCACAAAAGCCTGGGCCATGTCCTCCCATTCTGAGGTCGCTGAAACGGAGGTGAGTGAGGAGCCACTTCCAGCAGCCTTTATTAACTTCATAAATAATGAGGTGGGGAAACAAGCAGTGAGAGAGGAGCTGTAACTCTGGCCCTCAGCAATAAAGCAGCATGACATCCCCCTGCTTCCAGTGCCAGCCTCCACTACTATACACAGCAAGGGAGAAAGCAATCTCAGAAAGTCAGAGATGCAGAAAGAAAGAAAGAAAGAAAGAAATGATAAATCAAAAGAACAGTGGTAAACACAAATAGAAAGAATAATAAAAAAACTGAAGTAACCATTGGCAGTAACATGCATGTATGTTAAAGAGAAAACACTGAACAAAGGGAGAAAGTGAGGGATGCAGTAAGTGTTACAAGTTAAGCATGTTTAAGAAGTGTTTAGAAACAGTTGTACACGCATAGAATCATGACATGTTCCATGAAAACACAAATAAGTTTACCAAATAGCAGAAAACGTGTTTCAGCAGCAACAGTTCCTAATGCTACACACTGATTTCTAGACTTAATGGGATCTGAAAACTCACCATGTGCCCAACAAAAATCTAGTCATTATCCTTAAATAAATCTCAGGCCTATCACATATTGAGGCTTATAAATCAGTAACTACATGGACTACAATGCAGCCTGAGTTATGGTCAGGTTATACACTGTGTAGTAAAACTCTGGACCAGCTGGTGGGTCCTGGCCAGTTAAAGAGTTTTAAATCTCAGTTCTGTAATTCTGTCCGTGTTCTCCGCACTGCTGAAATCACAGGGCTCTACCCGAACCGTTCCCACTCAAGCCTCCGATTACTGTTAACACCCTGGAGTAGTACATTGCCTTGGGCTGGATATCGGAGGAGAAACGTAGTTTAAAGTGAGAGTATTACAGCGAGCCATCCTCAGCGGGCTCCCAATTCCTGACTCTCTGATGTTTACACCAGTTTCATCCACAGCACATGCACAGGAGGGTAATCCCTGCCTCGTGCATGTTTATACTCACGCAGAACCACAGATTTAGGCACTGAAGGGATAAAGGTGAGGGGTCACTGAGACGATCAGGGTTATTATGGTAGAGCGTGTTGTGCTTGCTGGTACAGAAATGCCATGCGTTCTCAAACACTCCACTGCTAGTGGGAATATCTAAAACGCTTTCCTCAAAGACCTGCGTATGCCCAGAGACTATAACTACTGGTGATCAAACAGTTACCAGCTTTAATGATCCACTGTGGCACAAAGCTCAATACTAATCATATTGCTTAGTTTCAGATTTGAATTCAGACAGCTATATTAGCACCACTCCAGCCATAGGAAGCCCCCCGGGAAAGCCATATGAAAACTGTCCATTGACACAGTCTCCTTGCAAAGAACATGGTATGTTCAAATCTGGAGAGTTTCCATCCACATCTACCTTAAAATGGGACAGCCACTGACACCCTGTCGGCTGTCTCTTAGGCCTGCAGCTACGTACAGCTGGCAGTTCCATCATTACTATAATGGTATAATACAAAATAAGAGGTAATTAAAATGACCAAACACCATTAGTTCCCTGAGGGTTGCAGTTCGTGGTGTGCATAAAGCTGGCTAGTCACCATGATGAGCTAATGCAAAGGTATCCAAACTTGTCCTCGGGCCTCCACAGACGTGTCACAGTTTAGCTGTAACTTACAAAGCATAAGCGTGGAGCAAAAATGTGTACTGTCAGGGGGGCATTTGCCCATCATTTGCCCTGCACAGCAGCAAAGTGAAGCAGCAGAGCTCTTTCTATGGGTCTCTTTTCTAACAGTCGCACGCGCAAAGTGCTGTGTATAGTTTGACATGAATCAGAGGAAGCATGTGTTGGGAAGACCTAGCTAGAAGGTGAAATTACAAGTATGATTTGACACTTTTCAGTATTTACAACAATGCAACATTTCATTCCAGAGGAACAGCAATAAGATTCCCGAGACTGACTAAAGAAATAAAACTCAGTATTGTATTTAGTAAGGATCACTGATCTCTATATTATTTCTCTTAAGCTCCTCTTAGAAGCAAAGAAGAGCATTTCATTGTACATAGGTCTGGTGATGAATAAAAAAGCATGGGTTCTTCTACACTGATAGAGTTCTGTGATACAGACTAGAGCTAGATAAGAACAGATGAGAACTTTTCTTTTTTCTTTATTTCTTTATTCAGCACTGACTGGGGTGAGATAAGTCAGTCACTAAACTGTTATAAGTGTGACATTTTGATCAAAGCAAGAAAAATCTGAGGGTTATTTCCCAGGAGTCCATCTTCTGTCTCACTCTGATTTTAAACAGAAACTAACCGCGTCTGGGAGAAGCACCTGAGATCAAGAGGAGATCTCATTTTGAATATGTCTTTCCTCTGGAATACTGAAAGAACATGATTAAAAATCATTTGACACTGATGTCATTCATCTCCAGGTGCAGCAGTTGAACCGAGGGGTCAGATATAGATTTTGGCTCATTTTATCTTTTTTTACATTAAAGTACACAACGGCTAACCCTGTCCAAATCCCCAGCTGCACTGGCTTTAGAGAATGGTAGACTAAATTGAAAAGTTGTAAGCGTGGCATTAGTCTACACTTGGAGAGTCAAAGAACAGTGTGATGCCTGAGGTCTTGGAGCACAGCAGAAGTAACAGCAGAAGCACAAGCTTACTTATTTCTCTTAATCCCGAGTGGTTTGCTAAAGCTAAGATTAGCCCATATATGCCACAGATGGGTCACACTGTGACAAATCGGGACAGTCCCAACCACAGGCTCAACTTTTTAATGAAACACAGGGGAACCCTCAGCCCAGCTGCTTGTAGGAGAGCAAACGAAACAGGTTGCCTTTGTTTTCACACATGTACGACATTACACTCTGGCAAGATTGTCATAGAGGGGTGCGGCAGCAGCTGAGCGTGAAGCAGACAAGACTGTCTCACTTACAGAGGTTTTTCCACACATACAAACACACACTCACAGTGTGGGCCTAAAGACCAGCAAGAAGAGCTACCATCACCACTATATGCGGGAAAGAATGCAAATAGTGTTATTATTAGTGAAGTGGTTTAAGAAGCATGAAGAGTGTGAGGAGGAACCTCACTGTTACAGCACTGACTGCACTTTACCAGCATAAACACTTCTGCAGCATTTCACGGAGGCCGCACTGTAAGATGGGAAGAACTTAGGAGTTTAGCATTATGAGTCTTCTTACCTCAAGCCTCCATCTACTGAGCTGCACTTAATGCATAAATCATCAACATGTATGAAGTGGTAGGAAAAGAAGGGCAAGGTAAATGCATAGTGACTCAAGCAGACAATCCTGCTGATACATGCTCAGCTAGCCCTCACAAAAAACAGAACTGACGTGATAAAATAAAATAATATTACAATGTCTACAGTGCTCTATAATAAATAATTCTACAATTAATTCCCACCACTTTTATCGCTGCATTATTTTTCTGTAGTGCTGTCTCCTGTAATCTGCAATGGCAAACTATTAGAGCTAAGCCATTAGAGCCAGGTCTTCATTTTGGGCTTTAAATGTCAAAACTTGGTCAAAAAGAAAAACAAAAAAATAAAACCCTCAAAAACTGTCTGTTTTTATTTTAGCAGAGAGGTTGGAAAATGAATGGAAAAAATGAATAATGGCACACAAACCCACGCAAACTTTATAAGTGGATCTCAGGAGGAAAAACAAAACAAGAATAATGTAAGTTGTAGGATATGAGCTCCTTAGAAGAAGTGCACATTGTTCTATTAGTACAATCCAGCATTATAAATTACTACATTCAAGGCGCCACTGAAGCGTCTATTCATTAATACGCCAGCTTGTATCAATTAAGTGAACTGAAGGCTCAGTCATGGGGGAGTATCAGCCACATCAATGAATAATCTGCCATTTGTATCATAATTCATCTTCTTTGTGCATCTTAGGAGTCTAAAACACATCTCCAGGTGAACTAATGTCTGCCAACAGCGTCCTAGCTGGATATATTAAGACAATTTGACTAATGACGTGGAGTTATTTTCACCTCTGTGGGGTGCACCAGATGTGAATATGCAGCGGATTCATTCCCTCTTTGCTTAGAAATTACATTAAATCACTGTTTATTGACATGGTTTAGGCATTTAGAGGTAAACCTTTTCCTGAAATAGAACACACATACAGAACTGCACACTCTCACAGATGCTAGACCTCACAACGTGAAGTGACAGATCGACAGCTGAAGTGCAAATATAGTCTAAGCACCTCTATCAGTGTGTTGACAACACTCTTAAAACAGCAGAGATATTCTAAATGTATTACACAACGTGAGGGTTTGAGGGCAAACACAAACTCCAACACTCATTTCTCCCAACTGAGTCTGTGTAAACAGATCTCTCCCCCCGGACAAGACTAACATAGGCTACAGGCTGCGACAAACAGATACTGTATAAACAGCAAATTTACAACTCTACGCTAAGCTAATTATTGATGCAGCTCAGACAGTTGGACGCATGTGACGCTCCCTTTATGACTCTGCCTGACTATGATGTGCTCTAACAGCAGTATGGCAAGGCTGACAGACAATCAGACGGTGTAGAAACAATGCCTTGAGACATCACAGACACAGCGGGACATCCCTACTCCTCAGGACATGCCAGTCATTCCCTTCCTGTTCTTTACGGCTCAAGCCAACACAACTGGAGGAGGTAGGAAGGCTGGCAGTACATCAGTCTTAGAGAATACAGTCTACACCCCCACATGCAAACACACCTGAACATCCCACACCAGTCTGGACTCTTTCCAACTAAAGCAGCATAAAGGCTCACCTCATAGAGGGGCACTTGTTACTGTACATTATCCATATCCAGCAGATGGTATGTGCAAATCTACCATCTGCTGGGTAGTGAGGTGCCAAAGGGAACATTCCTGGTTCAAACCAGAAAGGACGAGAACTGAAACTAAAAACGTAATAAAGTTACATTATGTGCAATGAAATCCAGCTTCCCTGACAACAGAGAATAGTTTGGTACCCAAGGTAAAAAATTCTGTGATTGTTTAGTCATACTTTGTCACCATGATTTGAGTTTTTTATTGAAAAGCTGAGGCTACAGGTGCTGCCTGCTCCAAGCAACTTTCCTTTCTCCTCATGTTGTTTTGCTGTAATCTACATTATCAAATAAGAAAGTCATGTTTACAAGGAATATCAAACCTGCAATAGTGATGTACTCCTTTATGACAGTTGACATGAACAGTGATTACAAATTGATTTGGAACTAATGCTCCTTGTAGAAAGTGTGAAATAGCCCTACATGGCCAATATTTCCACTGTTTCTGCTGCCACTCAAACTGTCAGAATGCATCTACGCTGATCACCACAGTAGCAATAGATTTACATTACCATTAAAACATCTGTAAAGTCTTACATTTTATGAAAAAAATGTGTAGGCCTATTTCATAATGTTTCTGTTATTTATTTATTTTATTTATTTTTTTTTTTTGGCAAAATAAAAACGTGCCCTTTAGACCTGCCTACCCACCAGAAATTTGGTAGGAATATAATTTTTCCCCTATCAATACCGATAATAGATCCATATATAGAGCTACAGAGTACTGATACCAATATGAACTCTATCTAACCTAACTAACCTATACATCCTAATGTTTATACATTCAGGTAAAATATATATTTTAGGTAAAATCTATGTTTTGTCATATATTGAACATAACCAGCTTTACTTGATGTATAATGCATATTAGACGATTATGAAAATACTTGTTTTGTTTATTTACTATATATGTTTAGTATTTATTATATAATTAGTAATACCATGTTCAACAATATAGGTATATATAAAATATCTGTATTGTGCACATACGATGAACAATATATACAATACATAGGTAAGGTGTGTTCATGTAAGCACCCATCAGCTATTCTGGCTCTGCAAACAGAAAAAAAGAGCTAAATGTTTCACATCCAAATATCTCAAATCATTTGTGTCATCTCTGAGCATCAGACTCATTCAAACTCTAGTAAATAACACCACTGATCACAGTGTCAGTAGTGACTACACAGTGGCGGAGGAACAATTATAGAAAGATGCCTGTCTCAGTCGTTCAGGTATAGGGCTCCTATTTATATACTACATATGCTTCCCACAAAATGCCGCCATTACAGATTTACCCATAAGCAAAGTTTACTGCTGCTTGTCGTCCTACACCTGACGTGTTAAGTTTCTTTCTGCTGCTGCACAAGTGTTCATTAGCATGCATGTATGCCATAGATTGCTGAATGGTATCGATCGCAGGTAGCTGTATCCCCATTAACAATACTGCATTTAGTGGCACACTGAAAATCGGTGGCTAATATTTCAGTGCATCCCTAGACCACACTGCATATAAACTGTTGCTCTAATCTCAGGCATGTATGCCACAAGGTTGTGTTAAGCGCTCCACATATTGCTATATGTTTGTTGTCCTTATGTAGCTCCCTGAAATCACCTGTTGGCCTGTGTAAATCTGAAGTCACAGACACATCCTGACCAATCATTAGCATAAAAGAAAAAGATTCAAGACGAATTCTATGTTTGAATATTTGAAATTAAAATAAACAATAATGATGGTCAAAGTACCACAGACAAATATTTAAACATGCTGGTTTATCGATTCATTTATGTATTTTTTAGGAAATGCTCTAGTGTTTTAGAACTAATCCCTATCGGTTGCATCTGCAGCACATGCTCACCATAGACACTACTTAACCCTGTATTAAAATTTTACCCCAAAACACACTTTATAACCAGACGCCAACCCACTGACATCTGTTATGAATGTGCTTGTATGACATCACGAAAACAAAAAATTCAAAACAGGCCATTTTGCTTTTTGGTTTCCTTATGACCTTAAGAAATGAGAAATTAATTTAATAACGTATGATCTTGTATCTGAGAAATGTGAATTTACCATTATATGACCCATTAAAAGACATCAGATGTTGTGTAAGTCCAAGCTGACTGGCACAATAGAGACATCATGTGTGGTGCACTACATTGACACATACACATAACACATTGGCAGTCACACACACACACAGCACCATGGGAGATGGGGGCACACAGTGTGATGTTCAGCAAAGCTAATGACAGAGTAAGGCATCTGTACATCTGAATAGACAAAACAGAAGTCCTGCAACAACAGTCCCACCGCGCCCCAGTCCTCCCTCACGCGCAACACACACCCTCCAGCAGCACACATCAGCTCCAGGGCCGCAGCCAGAGAGGAGAAGAGACAGCTAAAGAGACGCCAGCGCCTTTTTCGGCTTCTCCACAAGCACAGAGGGTTTGTCTTCATCAATAATTAAGCCAAGGATTTATTCCCTAAGCAAGAGCAGAGTTGACATATAACAGCGGTGGCGTGCAATGAACTGCAATATTCTTCCTAAGAAGGAACAGATCTGTGGATCAGAACCCTCGTGGTCTGTGGAACTGTGAAAAAGAACTCTTACCAGATCACCGCACAGTAGAGGAGTTACAGTGCCTATATTGATAGTTCTTTCTAGTTCTTTTCTGCTGCAGATCGTCACAAGCACAGTCTAAAAACATAGGCAGGCTCAATGTGTAGGTCTCGATTGCTAAATTAACAATTTACAGATGAATACACTGTATAATGACAACATGAGACAAATACATCCTTAGAAGGCACATCCTTTAAAAGGCTTTGGCTGAGTTCTCACAATCACATTCATCCCCTTAGGAAAAGGTCCAAAGCACATGAATGGTACTCTCTTTATAAAGGTGCTGGTTCTTTGAGCAATGCCATAAAATAACCCTTTTGCTTTAGTCAATAGTAAATGTTCTGTGTATGTAATCAACATGTCAAACATTATAATTCACAAATCTCATTTGAAAGAACAGTTCTCCAAAGAATGAAATGGTTCACTGAAAGGTTCTTTGGGGAATTCAGATTTGCTCTGTTACAGCCTTCTGCAGGGTGCTCCGTTTGACACCTTTACTTTATTCAGTGTTCTGAATGTATCGTGGTGCAAACGCTGCATGACAAAAGTCGATGTGACACTCCTGCTGGATAAGGTTAGTAATACAGCCTTGTGCTCAGGCTTGCAGGTGGAAAGAAAAGCGATGTTAATAATAACAAGCAGAAAGTATAAGCAGGTCAGATGTTGATGAGGCAGCTCCATTTGTGTAAACCTTTCCAACTTAGACTCAAACAAACATTTGTTTGTTTGCCAAAGGGCTGCGCATAAAAGGCTAAATCTGATACAGAAAACTATGATTTCCACTCTAAGCCAAGCAACAGACTGCATGAATATTCATCTAGCATTTAAATCATCAGGGGCATGTTTCTGGATACAAATTATACCCACAATGGGAGGCGCATCTCTGCTGAAGATTCATCTTCATCCAGGTCTGGCTTAGGAAAGTGTCATTTTTGTGTTTTGGCAGCATTTATAGAAAAAACATTTGATATTTCGCTCACAGAATGGCATTGAACTTGCCATGGGCAAATTTTCACAGCAAAAACTGGGAATGTCCATCTTAGTGTGGAACTGGGCTTATTCTGGGGGTACACAAGTAATCTTATATGTTTATGCAGTATTTATAGAAATGTATGTGATATTTAACACAGTAAACAGCTTCCAGAAGCCAGATAGCCCGAAGCCTGATTTCCCTTCCTTGACGTAGAATCAGGTTACAACTGGTGATAGCACAGTAGCTGCATTGTGCATTACACTCAAGTCTTGAACACGTGCCAGCAGCCCAGCTCGCAATGAAAGCTCTTGATTTGAAACCATTCATCTTGGGCCCAGGCAATTCCATTGATTGTAGAGGTTCAAACAGTTTCTATTTCATTGTTACAGGAGTGATAAAAAAAAACACACACTGCTGGGGAAAATAATCACCCGTGATGAAATGTCCACTGCAGAGCACCATGGAGAGGCTGAGCCTATCAAGCTTTTTTGGCACTGGCCAGCAGTTGCATGCTCTGATTTCATAAAGGAATCAGGAAAAGTGCTGAGATGGACTGTTACTGGCATGTTAATGTTGTTGTGCGTACAGCACACTAATCCAAGCACATTTCAGCATGACCCCACACCAGACAGGCGGACTGAAACATCCAATAGTTTACTGAAACACTGAAAGATCCTTCATGAGCTATTATTCTGGAGTCAGGCCAAGCAGAACTGGCATCCCACAGTCTGGTCTACATTTATGCTCTGTTGCCTTTTCGTTTAAAACCTGGCTGAACCCTCAAGTATGACTGTGTTTTTAGTCAAACAATTACAGAGGACAGCTACATATTACACATTCTAGCAATCAGCAGGCTATGTGTACAACCATTACTTAAACTACCAGGTCTTTTATAGCCAGCCATCTACACTTTAAGACTTTATGGATGAATGGAAGTGCTACATAAAAAGTGCTTCTTTTTTTTCAGCATGGCAGACATCTATAAACGATAACATGAGACCAGGACGCACTTGTATTAAATCACCAGCAGGGCTCGTCTTCCACTGAGGAATCAAAAGAGGAAGTAGAAATACGGCTCCAAATAAAACTAAACCTCTGACCCAGTAAGCTTTGACAGCAAACCTAAAGAAAAGATCACAGGCCATAACAAAACATGCAGAGAAAGTGCAGTAAGAATATTTATTTCTCTGTTTTTTTTTTTTATTTATTAATATGGAAACAAATTAACACACGTGTGATGCGATCATTTATGCTGTAACATAAAACATAACTGCAATCATGGTACATTGCTGTTAACCAAATATACAGGTTACTACTGTCTTTGTTCTATGTTCTATGTGTCTGGCAATAGTTAAACATATGCAGGTGTCACACAAACACAGAAGTACACCACTGGGTGTATACATAGCTTTCAGGTTTACCAAAGTAATAAATCTCTTACACCGCACAGCTTATGTAGCTAGCTATCGCTGATAAACTAGTAGGGTAGTGCAGAATACCAGTTTTGGGCATTTGTTTCTTTTTGCGGGGTTTAGTGAAGTATTAAGACTATGAGAAATAAAGCTCTAATTGTGTACCAAATCCTCAGGTCACGAGAACTCTCAACATCACAATACTGATAGGTTTCAGAAAAAAATAAAATCTGAAATCCAAATACCTACACAGCAAACAAGTATCCAATCAAATATTCCATTAGGGTCCAACCCTACAAACCAGGCTATAGCAGTCTAAACTACGGTCTACAGTAGGTACAAACTGGAGCCGTCCCACATTACTACAAAGATCTGTGACTGTCCTGAATGTTTGAAAAGAGGCACTGGCTCAGTCTGCTACAGTAACAAAATATTAAAGATGTTTACTGTCTACAGAAGAAAGATGTTTAGTGTCCCTTGAGTCGGATGGCACGGATTCAAACCAGGTATTACTTTAATAGAGAGAAACAATATTATATTATAATTATTACAATAGCCAATTGTATGATATGCTTTTCATTAAAATGAATTGCTAACTGTTTACCAAGCACACCTTATACATAACAGCATAACATTATATACATAACATTTTCAGCAGCTACAGGCCCTAACACTGGCCTGTAAGAACGCAAAGCACACAGAAACCCAACCTCTGTTTTCAATATAACTTTCTGAAAAATCTGACATTTCAACTTCTTTGACAAGAAGCTTGACCTGTATATTCCAGAATGCATTACTTAGAGTGATATGCTGTATTTGAGGCACATAAGAGATAACTGCACATCAGCTCTTTGAAATGTTTTCGAATAGAATTGAAACTGAATGGAAATGTCGCTCATTATGAAAAAAGTTTGTATGTATACAACGTATACGTGATCATACTGATGTAAACTGACAAAAGAGCAATATTAACCTTTAACTTCTAAGTATAAAGCAATCTTGCTTCCTTCTCTTCCCATAACAAGCAAGTCTACTCACATGAATCACAGTCTTGTTAGCTACTGAACCAGATAATCCTGCGCTTAGGATCTCACTTTCTCTCCCCCACTGAGTCTTCACTGATGCTTAATGCATCTCAATCTAAAACTTTGACTGCTCAGTGCAACCCCAGCGAACCAGGGGAGTGAAGAGCACACTCAATCCCACCTGTAAACACACTGCAGCTCTATCTATTGGGGGAGAAGAGAGGGCAAATATTTAAAAGGGCCCTGTAAGTACTACGCTGCAGACGATGGAGCCTTCGCACATTGATGTGGTGAACGAGAAGAGAGACACGCGCTGGTGCACTCATCTCCGAGACAGCACTGAACAACAAGCATGCAAAACAACAGCTGGAACCACTCCACAGGGGCTGCGTTCAGAATGCATAGAAATGTGCTGAGGACTAGAAAGCTGATTTATGCAGTCAGGATACCTCCATTCACCTCCATTCAGTTCACCTCCAACTTGATATTTCTAGTAGTTGTCAATACTGCCGGGTCGGTATTCATTTACTATAAATGTGATGTTTGTAGTGTGTAAATAATTTACATCAAATGAACAATTTAAAGGCGTTTTATGCTTTAGACAATGTAGGTTGTAAAAATGAAACATAAAGTCAGCTTTCAGATAATAATCAGATAAAAAATAACAAGTAGCTCGCAAATGCTAATAGTTAGTAGCGTTTGTGAGAAAAGAAGCTAATAGACTTTAAAGTCTCCTCACGTCTCTCACAAAACTGAAAAGGCATGTTGGATTGTATTTATTCAACAAAGGGTGGGACACAGAGACTGGTTGCTGGTTGTTTATACGAGACAATTCATCCACATTTGTTCCAATCCAGTAGTGCTGTGAATGTGAAACCGGGCCAGACTACAACTAAGGGTATTTAGTTTACCGTGGTTGCCATAGATTGCACATTAATAACAAAATGCCCTTCATATGTTCATATGTTGATTCCAATAATTGGAAAAATATCTGCTGAATATTAGCTCTGATTAACGACTGGGCCCATATTCAACTGACTCCTAGATCAAACACAACGAGTATCCAAACAGTGATATCAACAGTTAAATACTGGCACCTCCAATGATCACCGAGGATTCAAAAACCCAACCACATCCCTAACATGCATGTGCACACTACTGTATAAAGGAAGTGCAATGCTGCTATTATTGTTAGATGCACTATGGCAGAGTGAGCATGTGCAAACACTCTGACAATAATTCAGACTGCACTGAATCTTATTATTGATCCACATAACAATAAAAGAATGGTGGACTGAAGGATAAAGTATACTCAAGGAACAATAACAGAAGAACTATAAAATTTGTGTAGATATGTTATATTTTTCATATTAGGATTAACATGAAGACAACACTGAGAAATCTAATTAGTAAAGAAGAAACGAGGGTTACAATGAAGAAATAACTGCTTTTCCTGTCAAGGCACTAAACCAAGGCAGTAATGGAAATATAATCCTATATCTACAAACCTAGCTATACATTTCAGCACATCCTGCTCCGTCCAAACGCTGGAGGCAACTGGGGTGTGACCTCTCATGTTGTACAGTGTTGTGCTACCCAGAGGGAGGAATGAGCAGCATGAGGCCTCCAGCTGATCAAGTGTCTTCCCCCATTCCGCTGTGGCTAACATATGGAGGGCAGACAGAGTCAAACAAGGAAGAGACACCAGTGCTTTCCTTTAGCACATTCTGGCAAGTAAAGGGACTCAGATTTTCTCTTTCAGGTTTCAGCCAAGTGCCTGCGAGGCTTGCATGATACTTCATTTGTAATTTGTGACTGTAATACTGTTTGCACAGAAGGCCATGGTATGCAAATCAGCACTAAATGAACACAAATACAATTTTTTGCTATTATGTGCTGTGAGGATCCAGACCAGTGCAGCTTTCAGAGACCACTGTGTGGATGTTTCAGGAATCATTTTAGGCAGCTGGCCAGACTAACCATGGCCCAGTTAGCTTTCAGCATGTGTTTTACATTTACATTCATTACATTTATTCATTTAGCAGATGCTCCCGTCCTAAGCGACTTACACAGTAGGTAAACCTAAAAGAAACTTCACAATGCATATATGCAGATTTACAGGAGAGATATGAAACTGTGTTTAATAAGATGAAATGTGTGTGTGTGTGGGGGGGGGCAGTGCTGCTCTGGGTTGCATCTACTCGTTGAGTCAATACAATCACTGATAATAAAATGCTGACTATCAAATATTACTCAGCTACAGTTATTAGCAATTCATCTAATTGCTTTCCACAGTTGGAGCATACGCAAATCTCACTGTCAGCACATTAGAGGAGGACAAAACTTAACTGTTTTCTCCTTTTCTGTTTTTGCCAGCAGTCTGATCTTGACATATGTCTCATATTTATCTCAAATTAAAGACTTATTTTCACAAAATCCTGACTTACCATGAAATCATGATTTAATCATTTAAGTATGTCATTATATCATAATGGCTTATTACCCCAAACAAGTATGTGTAAAATGTAATAACCATGAAATATTGGTTTCAAAATGTGAAATATAAAAATCAATGATAATAAGAAAAACTTATGAAAAATTAACCATTTTGTTTTGAACAACGACTGAAAAGAGATTAAGAAAGTAATTTAATTGCTTTTTTTATCTGGCAGGACTGGACCTCACTACAAATGTGCTGATCTGCATTAAGACAGTGCCTTTACTATAATGTTGCAACTACAACTGAGGCTCTTTCATGCATTACCAAGATAAATTGTATGAGACTGCTCACGTTTGCTCACACATTTACCCGAGAAGTCAAATTTTTTACCAGTCAAAAAAGCAAAATAACACATGAAAATAATAGTAAATAATAATAAAAAAGAGTATTTCTCACTTTTCTTTAAATTTAAATCATAATAAAAACATCTGCTCCTCCACTTACACTTACACTACGGTGAATCTGCACAATGCTAAACGATACATAATAACAGTGACCTTTAGAGGTTAACCGTATGGAATCAGTGCCCGAACAACACAGTGAAACAGTGTGATTCACACAGAACAATGGAAGGAATGCGCACAAATACTTTTAAAGAGGCTGAAATGAGATGACTAACCATTAGGGGAACTGGAGCCTCTCCCATCAGCCTGCAGTGACCTGCTCAAAGTTCCCACAGGGAAAGAGAACACCAGAAAAGGAACTTTAGAACATGACTTTTTAATACTTTTAATGCTCACTCTGACTCTCTGAGCTGATGACCTCACTAGGAATTTTAACCCTTCAATGCAAAGAAGTCTTTTACACAATTAAATCTGATCTTCTCCTTCAGTAACATGTTCTCAGTACCACTACCATATTATTTAGGTATGTAAAGAACAATCATCGCCAATAGCTGCACCCAGAGGGAAGTGTGGGATTGCAGTGCTATCAGGAAGGAAGTTAAAGGTTACCAGGAACAATAAATGATGATACATTAAGACTGATATGGGGAGCATTTATTATGCTACACATACAAAAGCAGCGTCAAACTAGCATTTTAAAATGCATAAGCACAGTGCATCCAATTGCACCAGGCAGCATCATGCTTCTCATGCAGAAAACGTGTGATGCTACATGCTACACATTTTTGCTATGCTAAAAAGTGGACACGACTGCATCCAAACTCATAGGCTACGTCACTAACAACACATCAGTTTAATAGTATTAATAACTTTGTAGTAATACAGCACTGAACAGTGCCAAAGTCATGAACGCAACAGCTGCAGGAGGACACCCTCACAAAAACATTTCCAAAATGCCACTTGAGAAGCAATCTTCTTAAGCATCACTTCACACCTAATATTCATCGATAAAAGGTTCTGGCCCTTCCAGGCTAGTATCTACTCAGGACTCTACAAGACAAGTGCAAATTCTCCTGCTGATGGCTTACACTCTGTTCATTACTGTGCCGTATAGACAGTGAAAAGATCTTAATAAGGGGCAGCTGGACTGCTTTGCTAAATTCCAGTATCAATTTGCCTGGAGTGCTTCCAGACGTAGATCAGGGAGAAAGGCTGAGCCTGAGCTGAAGCTGAAATGGAGCCATGCCCATGCACCTGAAATTCATTAGTTTGCTCTTTAACAAAGGCCTTTTAGCTCCAGTTGCGCTGACAACGAAGGCCTTCAGTCCTTCGGGACAAGGGAGCTGCAATCAGGGATGGCTGGTCTATTGTAAAGGAGTGAGTGGGACAGTGGCGTGTGGGAGAGCGAGCGGATGTGGTCAGAGGAATGAAGTCACAAGTGGGAGTGACCCTTCAGAGAACTGCACTGCTGACAAAACAGACCTACAGAGAAGTATGATGGCTGAAATAAGTGACAGTGGCAATGTGGGGGTAGTTCAGTTGGAGTTGCAGAAGGATGGACAGTGCATTACCAAGCTACAAGAGATTTTTTAAAGAACTTTCCTATAAAGAATGGAAGCTGTAGTAAATATAAAGCATGGAAAAAAATTGAATGCTATATTTAAATGTTAACTTTTTAGAACTGGCCCTCACATGTGGCTGTAAGAAATTCCAGACTCCTCAATAGTGTGTGTGTGTGTGTGTGTGTGTGTGTGTGTGAGAGAGAGAGAGAGAGAGAGAGAGAGAGGGAGAGAGAGTTTGAGCATCTTCCTTGTTTAAAACTAGAAAGAAGCTCCTATACTAGCCAACATTTGTTTCTGCGAGTTCACTTTCTGCACAGAACACAAAACTGAACTGCTGCTCCAGTACAGAACAACACACAGTGTGAAAACTCTTTGGATGCTGAATCACGTAACTCAGAAAATATGAGTGTTCTAGGGTTAATGACGCAAATGATACAGAGTGTGTAAAGAAGAGGACAGAGAACTTTTACATAAATGAAATCAGAGGACGCTGCCCAGGACAAAGGCCACAACTAGAAAAAGTATAAACTATTTATTTTAGGTCAAAGGGCTAAATGGTAGAGACGAATCATTCAGTGTTTTGGGGGGTGTCTTTCCGCCTAGTAATTCCATAGCCAATACCAATTGTGGACGCAGCTGAGCTGCAGACACAATATTCATCCAG
The DNA here is from genome assembly GCA_024036415.1 of Prochilodus magdalenae. Lineage (NCBI taxonomy): Eukaryota > Metazoa > Chordata > Actinopteri > Characiformes > Prochilodontidae > Prochilodus > Prochilodus magdalenae. Next base: position 172,656 of record JAMWET010003781.1, on the reverse strand, counting down.
TTTCAGCAAACAATATGTCTGAGCAATTGTGGAGAAATTGAGCAACCACAACACATGGAGGTTTGCATGACAAAGCTTATGACTGGTTGGTAAAGAAGAGGCCTGCAATGAAATAAAGATGGCTGACGGAGGAGCTTAGTTTCATGCCGAGTACTGTAGTCACACAGCCGATCAATCCCTCCACCTCTATGAAAGGTTTCTGCTTTCTTCTTTCCGTACATTTTAATAGAATGAGCTTTTGACAGTTTCTGTGTAATGTTTCCACTCCGGCTGTAACAGAAGTTGCAATATGGTGAACAGCTGTATAACATCTCTGTTCAGCTGTGCCAACAAACCTGTGTGGGTGAAACAGTGCCCACTGAAAGCAGAGCCAAGCAGAGTAGAGGAGAATAAGGTTGGAAGGATAAGGAGTAGGCTGATAATGAGGGTTAGTCAAGCGTGTGTTTGATTTGTGGGTTGAGGAGTGGCATGCAGCCATTCATCTCTAGTGCTACTGGGCTAAAGGCAAAAGCAGTGCCAGCACATCCTCCTCTCACTTTAAATACACACTATAGAAATTCCAAGTGCGAATATAGCACTGCCATCTTCACAGCTGAAAGCATTTTACAGGATGGAATCATCAAATGCATGTAATAATATTTACATTACATGTAATGTGCTCATAAATAAGGCTAAGGCACTTTCAGAGCTAGCTCGAAACCTTACATTTAAGATTCACTGAGCTCAGCAAAGGATGTAATAGTACTGTGTAGTAATGTAAAGTTACTATGTAATAATTAAACATCAAAGGCTCATTACAATGACATATTCCCAAATAACTCTAAATCTAAATTACATTCCTCAGGCAGGAATACACTGGGAAGACTGAAAATCTTGTTATTTTCATCATCAGAAACCTGTTTATGAGATAACACAACACACACATATTCACACAAGTGTGTACATATATATATATATATATCCACTATTATTTTAATCCCTTAAAATTCCATGTTTATTAAGACTAATTTATGATAAAGATGCATGTTTCTTAAACTTTAATATATTAAGATCCCAATCACAAATTGGATTATTTACAGTACTTTAAATTACAGTATTTTAAAATGCCATAAAGAACCATAAGACAAAGTTTTTCCCTTGCTAAAAAGTCAAAATGTCCCAGTGCTGAAAAGCCTACACTTCCCCTTGGTGAAAAGCAAAAATACGTTTCCACATTCCAGCAGGGTTCTATCTTATCATGAGGTACCAGGGCCCAATTTTAGATTTAAACAATATTAATTGTATTTATCCTCATAAATAATAATATTAATAATAATATTGTGCTATTCTTTTAGATATGTTAGTAAGTAAACCTCCTTTCTTTGCACTGATCTCTCCCTTGTAACTTGATTCTTTCTTTCACTTTTGCTGTTTGGGCAGGTTAAAAATCCCCACTTATCGGTTACTTTAGGTCATTTACAAAGGCAGCAATAGTTCTGTTCACACAAAAGTACCTGGTAGCATCTGCACCATTTATGTTTTTTTCTATTTGTCATGAGGACCCTTGGTTAATGATATGGGGATGTGCAAACACACATGGACCAATTTTTTTGAAACCTAAAGACTGATATCTGCAGAGTGAACCTGTAGAATTTCACTACTATTACCATTTTAATTTCAAATGCAGAGATTTATACAGAGGATAACTGACAAACACAAGCCATTATATCATACTGGAAAACGTCACAAGAAATCCGAAAAATGTACTAGCTGTGGGCCGTCAAATGCACAAAGTTACAAACAATTCAGGAACAAGTCATGAATCTTTTGTTGATGCAATGTACACAGCTACAGAATGCAGATCTTGTAACAATATCTGGCTAAACACTAAACTAGTTAAAGCCAGGGAACAGTAGACTCATGGGGATTATTTTGTCAGTAAATGGTTATTGTTATCAGCCAAAATAAGTAGCTGGTTATCGTTTCCCATTTAGCCCAAGAAATTTAACACTGATATGCTCCCACATCGGGACAATTGGGACGCTTAGGCAAAAGTGCTCCCAATGCCATTGGTCATTCATAGAATAGAAAGACACAGCTCCTAAAGATAAGGCGAGAGGCAGCATCACTAGATCTTTAAGCACTTTAAGTCCATAGCTTTCTGTTAGCATTAAGCATGCAGCTGAGGAGCACTCTGGGAGAATGTGCTCTCGGGCTCTGCTCTGATTTCAGAGATAGCCAGACGAGTGCAAGATTACGTCCCATTTTTCCTGGAGAATCCCTATTCCAGACAGGAAACGAGCACCCAGGGGATCAGCACTAAACAATTTCGTTCTGCCTCGCTGTAAGAGGATCCAGAGTTATTTCTCAGGGCACTTTCTCAATAAATAAATAAATAAATAAATCAGTCAAATGAATAAAAATGAGGGAGACTATGAAGGGCCGGGGGAGTGAGCACAAAATAGTCCCTGCAGATCCTTCTCAGCACACACATAGAGGCAGCGTGTGCTTTTTAAGATTACATTTTTAGGAAGTGTCAGTGAGGACAGTAATTGAATGGATGAGGCAGAGCCCACCACAGTTCTTTCAGCACAAAAGCTGCCTGCCAATATCAACATTAAAAAGCTCAATTTGCGTTTGCTATCCAGAGCCTCGCAAAGATCCAGCTGCTCTGAAGCCAGTTCGGTCAGGATATCAGATTAGCCACCAATGATCTAGCACAGCATTGTGGATTTGGGTTTTCCTCCCTGTCTGTGAAGGCAACATGGCATTATTTCAGCAGTGTGAAAAATAGACGCGGACGGCACATGGTGTCCAGACACGTCCAGTTAGGTGCAACAATACACGCACGGGCAACTCAAGGTCATTAAATGCAATTGAATTCAGGCAGCCTGTGTTGTTCCCCATTTTGTATGTTGTTCCAAACACTGCAGTGTTCTGCCTATATTACACACAGAGGTAAGTGGAACCAAGCTTTAGCAGTACAACCCAGGAAGGATTTCTGTAACTATTTAATAACTGTATTTTCTAAATTGACGTGTCAATAACAAGAGTTAAAGAAAAGGCATTTAAATACCTACAATTTCCACATAATTGTCTATCAGCCAAATGCTCATGTTAGGTGTCTGAGGTTCTGTAGACAATTTAGTTTTGCATTGGCCATTGAGGTTAATGTAGCTACCAAGAAAGAGCCCTCCATTTACTACACTGCATGGCTGCATGACTAAATCATCACATTTGCCTCATGCTGCATCCAGATGTTACACAATCTCAAATAGACCTAAACTTCTTATTTTGTGCTGTCTGACACCATATCACATTGTTATCTAAAACAGGGGTGCCCAAGCTCATGACCCACCCAAACACAAAAGCTTCTGCAGGCCACAAGAAGATTTAACCAAACAATATTGTTTTTTCCTGATTCTGCCCTAATGAGGCAGCTGATGATGTTTGGCAGCTACCACATGCTGGATGTCAGGCTGAAGAGAGAGGAAATGTGCAAATGGTGCCCTGGCTCAAGTCAGTAGGGTTAGATGAATATTCACTATGTTTGGCTTTCAAATAGTCGCATAAATTGTTTGGATTCAAAGCTACATTTGACAAGACCTCTGAGTAAACAGCACATAGTTACTCGTTTTCAGTTCCCACATGTGTGTCATTTTGCACTAGGCACTTGCTGCTTTCCTTATTTAGGTTTAGGCTTGGTATTTCTGGTTTTCTCCACCTGTGATACAGTGGCCCTGTAGATGGCTAATTAGTGGAACACTTCCTTTGGAAAGTCCCAGGTTTTAAGCCTTTATCCATGATGAACTTCATACAATTGAAAAGTTTAATATTTCACACTGAAAAAATGCACATTTTTCATTTGCATATGCCATTATAATCTTTTAGTAATCATCACAACAATATCCATCATATTTAAAATCATGTTTAAACGTCTATTTTGAAACAAATATTTGCAGTAAAAAATTGCAAGCCCCCGTAGCAGTGCCACCATGGACTACAAGTTGAAAACTGCTGATCAAAAAATGCACAAATGCATATCGTAAAGCTATAAATGGTAGTATAGCACAGACCATAAACAAAAGTATGTCATACTATGTGTGGGCAATATGGGAAAAACACAATACCACAATATTCATCATGATATTTAAGGTTTTTCTAGGTTTCATGAGCAGGAACTGAGTGAGTGCACCACTAATCAGGAGTACAATGGTTTTTAATTTTTGGATACTGTGCTGCTCTAAATCTACTTACACAATACCAGTTATGCTTTCTTTGTAATGCCGTTGGTCTGGGTTCTTAAGGTACGGTCAGTATCCACAATTCGCTCAAGAAAAGATTCACTGGTGAACTGTGATGTTTCAATATTATTTCCATAACACTTTCCTACATCTAATGCATTTTGAAAAACACTCAAAATGTGATGATTTAGGCATGAAAGGTTTAGGCTTCAGTCAGCTCAAATGCTAGCTAAATTAGGCTGGTATGCTTAGGGACAAATCTAAAGAAGCAGACATTATGTCTGATACACTTTTTATACCAGGAAGAAATAATGTAACCACTATCACTTGAATTCCTAATAAGGAAGGAGCATATGGAGGAAGAACTCCCACATTGTAGTTTAGTTCACTATTTGAAATGTCTGTAAGTGATGGCATGTCCTTAGGGCCCTTTTGAACACATGGTGGTCTCTAAGCAGCAGAGAGATCTTTTAGAGAGCCAGCTCCTCCTTTAAGTTACTTAACTGCACAAAGAGGTCAGTAGGTCAATAGGACTCTATCAAATAACACTTCCTCTCTCTCTCTCTCTTTCTCTCTCACTCTCTCCACAGCTATGTCACTATGCAGAGAGTGACACTTCCATGCTGGCCAGCAGTCTAACACATGCCAGGCTGCAGGCTGTTCGAAGTTCATTTCTATAGCAGCTCCACAATCAATAGCTGCCAGCCAGTCATGACTGGCCATACAAAATCCCACCAGGCAGCAGAAGACTGACAGGTCCCTGAGCTGCCTGCTGTCTGTGTGTGCTGGTGACAGACAGAACGGAAATGTTATTTGATAGGTTCTATTGACCCTATTGGCTTCTGCTATCATCAGCCTCTCATTGATGCTCTGCGTGCTCCACTCTTTGTTATTCGTTTCTGATACAGGCTTCTTTACATAACAGCTAAATGCAAAAACCAAACAATTGTTGGGACTATATTTCCCCTGCTGTGCTACACACAGCACGAACAGCATGAATAAGTGGCCCACCCGCAGGTGTGACATGTATGGTTCAACAGCCAGCAAATCAAAACAAGCAAAGTACACAATGGCTATGAAACAGAAAGGCCAAATCGCTTTGTGCATTCAATTTGGCAAACCTACAGGTGACTACAGTGCTGATTACGATAACAAGAGTAATTCACATTAATCATGACATTTAGTATATTATCAGACTGTTGTGGTATTGTCCTTAAGAAGCACCTATAAAATGCCATCTTGTCTCTTCAGAACAATATTTTTTGCCTCTAATTAATTACAATCTTAATGGTGCACTTGTCCTTGACAGCTCGGTACAGGGCTTTATGAAGTAATAAGAGGCTACTATCCAGTGTGATTAAGGCACAGGTAAGTGGTACACCCACAAAAAGGAATAAACAGGCAGGCAATATCAGTAAACAGGTGGTTCTATTCAGAACCAAAATGTATAACTATTAAAAAATGCCTAGTTGTGGGGGCGGCACAGTGGGCAGCACTGTCGCCTCACAGCAGGAAGGGCCTGGATTTAGTTCCTGGCTAGGGTGTCCAGGGTCCTTTCTGTGTGGGGTTTGCATGTTCTCCCCATGTCTGTGTGAGTTTCCCCTGGTAGCATGTGTATACATGTGTGCCGTGTGTTGCCCTAGGATGAACTGACAGCCTGTCCAGGGTGTTTCTTGTCTTCTGCCAAATAAGCACTGGGATAAGCTCCAGCAACCCCTACCGTCACCCAGAAGGATACAGCAGTTTTGAAGATGAGTAAACGGGAGCAAGCAAGCCTAGTTGCAACAGTTTATGGCATAATTACACCAACTGAAAATTTGTTTGTTGGGATAGCACTAGGAAATGCTCCAGCACCCCTGTGAACCAGATGGATAAGCATTGTCGATGATGAATGAATGGAACTGCTGCATCACTTAACAGAATGCAATGTGAAATAAGTCCAAATTTAACAACTTTTTAAAATTTGTCAAGTCAAAATGGCTTGTTGTGTACGCTAGACAGCTAAAACTGTGGCACTGCCTGAAGAGGGGAGTCAGTTAGGCTGCTTCCATTGCAGGACAAGAGGAAACAGAAGCACAGCAATGTTCATGAAACGTCCATGTCAGGCTAAAGCCTATTCTGACTGGATTAAATTATCAGGGGAATGTACTCTTTACACATACCCTCAGTGACAAAACTCTCGCATCCAAATGGTAATAAAATTACCACAGACCGTGCACATTTTGGAAAACCACCGATGTGAAGTGACTGGAAAAATACAGATGTGTACTGAGATGCGACTACAATTACCAGCCCACCACTGAGCTTGGTGAAAAACAGTAAGTAATTTAGCCTGTAATTTTCCCAGAGGAGGAGGTAGAAACACCGACATGGCTGATCCAGAGAGAAATAAAACCACACCTGAAAAAGAGGATATTACCTTATTTGAGGCACATTACCTTAATTAGGAAGAACTTCTACTTTTATAACAGATAAATCAGGATACCACCCACTACCGTTTAGCCACTTAACATTCAGCATGTGTGTCCTGTAGCCACTTTTCTGCCTTGGCAACAGTGATGTCAGAAATATGAAATAAGACAAACTATAAAATCAAGCAAATGGAAAAATCTGCAGGTTTGGACTATGATGGACTGTGATGATTAATAATTGTTTTTCTGTTTAATAACTAATGAACTAAACAATTACGTAGTGGAAAAGGCACTTGGAGAAATGATAAAGTTCATGTTTCAGTGTAGCACAGAATGCCTGAGTGGATGCAAATAAAATAATGAAACTCTAGAATTGAGATGTGCTCTCTGGTAGAGAGTTGAACGGATAAGCTTGTCTAGAAGAAGGGTGCCAACATTCCAGTTTGAAGAAACATCTTTAGGAAACACAGTAGTGGTGTTGACATGCGGGACTGGCTTTGGGACCTGTACTGGTAAATGTAAGACCAGTGCAGCCAGTGCAGCTTTTTATATCCAAGTACCCCTGCGATTAATTATGATTATCTGAACTTGGTTCAAAGTAACATCTAAAATAAAGTAAAATTATCTATGTTTAAAAACCATGCATAATGTCAAGTTGCTTATCGTTTAGATTTCCACAGTATGAACACACCAAGAACCTCAATGCAGATGCAGAGAAGCATGGAAATCAGTAGGAATGCAATATGAACAGAAGACTTTAAAATAGGAGAAACAGTGTTGCAGAGATATGAAATCTTCTGTTTCAGTGCCACTCGAACGGCTCGAGGCTTCCATTGTTTGCGAGAAATGAGCTATTCCTTCCTCCTCCCGCCTCCAGGCAAGCTGCAGATGAAATATAAAATGTACTCATCCGAATGTGGAGCAGCAGCCCTTTTAGCATGCTAATGCTGACATATGATGCTGTGACATCAAGTGAAGCAGAGTATGTCTTATGTTTCAAGCAAACAGGACAACACAGTGAGAGGAATGTGCATCTGTCCCCATCATCCGATGCAACAACGTATGAAACAAATATGACGGGCTTAAGTGAAGGCACAATGTGCTCACACAAGTATAGCATGATAAAGATGGATGGGGCGGTGGTGCAAGAAGGCAGAGTGCCTGTCCACTGAGAGAGAGAGAGAGAGAGAGAGAGAGAGAGAGAGAAGGGGTGGTAGAGGTGGTGACACATGTAGCCTGAGGGACTGAGAGATGTCCAGGCTGATGGGAGAGGGGCAGAACTAATGGGGGTTGACATACACGGTATGGATTCACTGGTGGCTCACAACAAACACGATACATACTTCTGCAGCCGCATACAGCTTTACTCTATAGCCTTCTACCTTTAATACAGACAGCACTGCAGTAAAACAGTACATCTTCTGTTAGGACTGTCTATATCAGCAAACAAGTAATCAACCAATTACATCAGTAGAGTAAAAACAGATATGAAAAAAGAAACAATGAAAATGAACAAAAACACCACATAAAGCCTTTAAAGGATGTTTAATATCATCATGCACACTGACAACTAATCACTTGCTGCTCCCTGAGAAAGTAAACTGTAATGAGTTTATCATGACTGCCCCCAGCAACGTGCACATACTTCTATTATGTTTATGTTTTTTTCCTCAAATGTCATAGAATCATCTAGCCTGCAGGGCTTTTGACAGCAGCATAATTACTATCAGGAGACAAACAACTTTTACAACATCCTCCCTATGTGACTTGGCTAGGGGTTAAAGTTCACACACTGGATCTAAGGAATACAGTGACAGAACACTTTCACTTTCAATAGTGCACATTCATCTACTAAAGCTACAAGATAGTGGGGCTGTCTCTAGAACCATGTCATCAATACATACATACACACATACCTACATGCAATGCAAAAAAACAAGCATCTCCGTTTGTTTTCAGTTTTCTGTATAATTTGGTCCTTTACACTGTGTGAGTGAAAATGTCAAGGTTTGAAATTACAAACAGAAATCTTTTTACCTTCTAGAAAAACTCCTTACTTTTACTTTAATATCTTCTGTTCTTCAGATAGAGGGTTTATCTTTAGACAGCTATTTATGTATGTATCTATTTATGTATGTATGAATGTATGTATGTATGTATGTATGAATTAATTAATTTGTTTGTTTGTTTATATATATATATATATATATATATATATATATATATATACAATCAATACACATTATATGTTTTATAATTTTATTAAAGTGTTTCACAAAGATTCTTTAGAAAGACAGAAAGTTAGTTGCGATTTGACAATGTCCCACCTCTCTGACACATTGTGATCCTGCACTAGATTCAGTTTCTTTATACTTGTTTTACTTGTTTTTGTTGGTCTGAGCATCTTCACAGTCTCTGTAAACAGTCGCAATGCTGTCTTTTGGACTTAATGTGCTATCTAGATAACCACAACGTTCTCCTAAGAAAGTATGAAGCATTACAGCCATTTCTTGTAGCAGCTTCATCATGACATGATAGTCTCCTGCCTGCCTTTGCTTTGCAGTGAAAAGTCAAAAACACTGTGGAGCCATTGCTGCTGTGATGTTGAAATATGGTCCAATTGAAAAAACACATTCAGCTGAGTTTTTTAGTACACAGCTTTGTTTGTGCAATACATTTTTATACTGTTATCCTGCATCACTGGCCAGACAGATAGGAATGACTTCAGCTGAACAGGTCCTGAAGGAGGCTAAAGGAGAAGAAGAAAGGAGTAAAACAGTGAGTGCCCTGGCAGCTTCAGTAGGATTGGTTTGGCTCTTGTGTGGAGTCAATAAAGGTGTGTGTAGAGCCCTCAGAATGAGATAAGGCTAGGGTCTCTCAAGGCTCAACACCAGAGGCTGTGCACCAGAGCAGTGAGTGACAGGGCGAGCCATGGCCCTGTAAGTGAGAAGACGCTGCCCCAGAGCAGAACATGCTGCTCCAAAGGACATCTACACAGCCAGGGACACTACAGGATGGAGAGAGACCACCCTAAAGGTGTTAGTGTAGTAGAAATAGAGAACAAGACTTCAGCGCAGGGAAAATAAGATTATGTTTCCCAAGTTGGAAACTTTAAATCATGAAGCATTAACATTCCACACACAGCAGAGCATAAACAGGAGTTAAGTATGCAATGGTAAAATAAGAAACCTTTGGTCTTCAAGACTCAAGGGAATGTACAAAGTCAAAACACATAGTTTTAGAGATGTCATGGATAACGACATATTGTCACTGTCCAACGAAAAACATGTATCTCCATCTTTGTCCATTTTGACTTTTATGCATTATTTGAAAACAGCAGCTACTCTTTACACTGTGTGAAAACTGCACAATGAATGGACCAACAGAAATTACCCAAAAAGTGCTTGGAAAGACGTCTGGTTCCATTGACTTACATTAAAATTAAATTAGGTTTTTGGCCTCTCCTGTAAAGTTGCCGTTTTGGAGATAGTTCTTTCTTTGGACAGCAATGATATTGTACTCTGGAAGAGCAGAATGTATAGGCATTCATTTGGAATCCCCTACAAACATTTCTCTATAACGCTAATCCCAGCAGACTTCACACACCCTGTTTAGTCTGAATCTTCAGACTTTTCAGCTTGGTCAGACCAAGCTTGGACTGACCAGGAGTGGTAGTCTCAGTCTACCAAAAAAGTTAAAACACTTTTTGGATGATTTTCAGATGTTCAGAGCAGTTACACGAAGTTAAAGCAGGCTATAGTCACCCATTAAACAGGAAAAGGGGACAGGACAACCAATCAAAATTTAAAACTGGAATTTCCATCCAATCCAAATTCATCCAACTTCTCAGTTGTAGCATGTTGGGGCAACTAACTCGGTATTGCTACCACCTGCACCATCCATCACAACCCATGAAGCTGCAATTCAGGCCAACTCTGAAATTCAGCCATCTATGACCAAATCTGGCTAAAAATATGCAGATTGCACAGAAAAAGCTTACTTACAGAGTAAACACTATCTAAACTTCACTTCATACACCCCGTTTGTGCCCCCACATTGATTCATTTGTGGTGAACACTTAGGAATCCCCAAGCATTTTTTCACACGGGCACACAGTGTCCCATAGCAATGCTCCCGCTGATAGGGGCCCCTTCATGCCGGTGAGTAATGCGTAGCGCCCACCTGCAGCCTGTGGAGCAGGCGGAGGGAAGTAGGCCGTGAGATCCAGCAGCCACAGCTGCGCTCCACACACTCCGCTCAACTTACTCCACTTCCTCGCTGCACTGCAGCAGTCAGCAGCTCTGGTGCCAGCCAGGTATGGGGGGAGAGGTCACCTACGGCACATTTCCCCTGCTCTGTGCAGCACAGCGAGGAGGCATTAGCTTTCACAGCACCGTTTGGGAGGAGAGAGGAAAAATAATAGCACTATTGGTGCACATCCATCACTTCCAAAGGCACTGGGAAAAATGGGCGTTTCGCAGCCTTTTGTCGTGGGGCATGTCTTAAAACTCTGCTCACGTTGAAAAAGCTATCAAACAGTGTCTGCAGCAATCTTTAATGAGGCAGCAGGGCTGGTGACCTGAAAAGTACTGTCAGTGTGCTAGCACTCGGTACAGCAGCGTCCATTAAGCATAGATAGCCTCACCGACAGGACCAATTGCCTCTTGAGTGAAGAAAGAGCTCATCAGTGCTTTAAAATAAAGGAACTGGAGCAAGAACGCAGAAAAGTCAGAGGCACACAAAGTCTGTGCATATACAGCAATACATAAGTGTCTCTAGGAATTTCCTAATCAATGCTTACACGAAAGTAACGTGAATCAAAACCGAGACAGTTTTTACAACATACATCATAATATTAATCTCATTTTCAGTACAGGAATACAAGACTAATGTACATGTTGTCTCTTAATCCTGTACTGTAAATGTAATTAACATTATGATGCTTATAATCTTGTAATTATATAATCAAATATAGTTCGATATTAGACGCATGATATTAGACATATTCATAAAAACCAGTGGCAACAAAAAAACTGAAAAAAGCTCTACAAGGCTTGTTTTAGCACTATTCCCAGTGCAGGCAACTGCTGTATGTCAACTGACTAGAATTAAGCTGGAAACTCTGCCCATCCAAATGATAAAAATATTGCAGAGAAGTGCATTATGGACGCACTATTAGCCAACCAGAACTGACACAATCCCAATAGTTCTGGCCAGTTTTGTGAGTCAAAGACACCACTGGACAGCCAGGCTCAGTCTTACATGCTACGCCCACAAAGTAGCACTAATGTTGGTGATGAGACCCACCTAACACTAACCAGAACCATAACTAGCATAGAATCAAATACTAGCAGTTTGATTTGCTGGCCAGTGAGAATCCATGTGACAAACTTACAATGCATTTCAGAAAAAAAGCTGCTGGTGAGTGGTAAGGCTTGGAGAGAGACTCTTTGTTCTCTGTTTATTCTAGTTAAATATTTTGAACAAACATGCTAGCAGATTCCTGTGCAGCATCCTGTAAAAGTCTTTGAAGTGATGGACTCCTGCATATACATCGCTTAGTAGTGATGCACTGAATATGAACTCCCATTAGGAAGAGAGTTTTATTACTGAACAGACAGCAACGTATCATGAAGACTGTATCAATACACGATATTTTGCTCTGGGAGTATAGTGAGTCTAGTGTGCTGCAAAGGTGTTTTTACCCAGGCAGACGAAATGCATAAATATTTAATCCACCCAGACTGAGAACACTATGCTGCTGTTGATGTGTGTAATTGTGTGTAAAAGTTCCATTTCAGCTAAACCTCATCTCCAAACCACAGTAGACATGTGCTCAGGCAAAACCCAGCCAAAATGTTTGTGACAGCAAAAACAAGGCCAGGCCTTTCGGACACTTAAGCAGCCACTGGAATATTTTACAGTCGTTTGACCACACTCTGTGAAGGAGCTTAGACAATCCTCCGATGGCCTTGTTAATCAAACTACACAATATTATATTGCAATACGTAGATTATGGATATATTATGGATATAAGATTTAAACAAGACTTGAAATAATAACAAGGTTTTTCTAAACAGTTAAACTGTGTATATATTTAACAAACACAGTGGAACACTCAAGATGTAATTTTCAGAATCTCTAGTGGCTTCTATGCTTTACTTACTGACAGCTATTCCTTGAAAGAGAGTTTTATTTGCAAGCCGCTGCCCTGGTTTATTATTTACATATGTAAAAGGGGTTTCTGAGGAATAAAGCAGACACTGTGAAGATACAGATAGGAAACTTTCTAAAGCTCCTCTCTATGTTTATGAAGATTGTGAGTTTCCCACTGGGCATTTCATCCTACTGCAAGGCGAAGGGCAGGCTCGGGCTAAACTGTCAGAGTAAAAAGTAACCTCAGAAGACACCTGCAAGGAGCATTCTTCAAAGTGCCTATTTGAAATTGGCCATAATATGGCTTACAAATGTGCACAAGGGTCCTAAATGGTTCTTGGCTTGGATATACTCCCTCACTCCCTCATCATCTATACTGCTCACCCTCCTGGGCTGGAGAGGGATTGTGTGGTTGGGACTGGAGCCTATCCCAGTGCTCATTGGACAGAAGGTAGGAAACACCTTGGAAACACCATAGACATCCGCACACACCCATGTTCACATCTAGGAGCAATTTAGCATCTCCAATTCGCCTGACTTACACTGTGATCACACTTTCCTTGAGGGTTACTCAGCATTATAAAGTTATATGGCACCTGCAAAAAACTTAAGAAACCTCCTTCCACATTTAAGTATTCATAAGTCTTATTATGGAACAAAATGGCATCAAAGTTGACAAAACAGACTTTCCATCCCTGTTAGTGATGGGCTGTTTGTAGGTGTCATGTGGTCTTACAAATGCTGCCTTTTGGTACTCGTAATTGTTGAAAAAACACTGAGCTTCGTAATGTGTATGAGACCCCATGTCACTAGTGCCGAGGCCTGTTAGTGATGGAGCTCAGAGCAACGCAAAGCTGCAAAAAGTCACAACACTGTCAAACTAAGTCATGCAACACCAGTCAGGGATGCCATTCAACTGGTGTCCCCAGAGGGGAATGCCTCCCAACCTAAAACCAAAGCAAGTGACACACACTAGTGACCTCATTATCTCCATTCAGAGGTTTGCTCTAAAAACACAGAGCAACACATCTCCCTGGAGAGGGAGTAGTAGAACGTGGGTGGTGGTTTCTTCATTAGGCTCATTTTTTTCAGGGATGGGCGAGTGTTAAATGAAAGTCAGCCATCATCAATGGCTGGTGCTGCATTTCCTTATGGGGACAGAAATCTAATGAAAAGGTTTCTACAAAGCCACAGGCAAGCCTGTTCGACTCAGCACAGACTTGCCTGCAGGGAGCCATATCAGAATTAGGTATGGTCATTTTCCACTGTGGAGAGAGTGAGGGAGAGAGAGAGTGAGCACTGTAGAAAACGCAGGCTTCATCTGGCCTGGGCGTTACACCTTAGTGGCAATGCAAATGCAGTTCCTCACTTTGCTTGGCATATTGAAGTGCACCCCCGTTATACAATCAACGCTGCATCTGCAACAGCTAATCTTGTTGAATATAGATTTTAAAGGCTTAATCCTGTTTTGCTCAGTTTAATTGAAATAGATTTGAATAAAAATGCTGGACAGCCAAGTGAGTCCCCAGCTTGTACTGCCTTGCTGACTCTTCCATGCATCAGCAAAATGCCATTAGACTGCTACATCCTCCTGGCATCAGTCTCAGACTGTTCGTGCACTAGTGTTCCAAACAACAGCATCACTCAGCTTCTACATTTTGGTCTTGGTGTGGCTGCAATAAATCCATATATAGGGGATTTCTCAGTTACTTAGGAGACCTTAAATGCAGACAACGGAATCCTACTGGACAGTCTTAACCTTTGACCTATGTCATCCAACTAACTGAGAAATCTTCTATCGCACTAAACATGTATTGTTGCTTAATGCTATAGGAGATTTCGATGTGTTAGGTAGGTGACTTAAGCCAAATGTTACCCACCAGCAGACAGCGCACTCTTAATGAGCAGTCATGAATCCTTGACAACTGAGAAATGGAAACATGGTACCAGACTGTGAGCTTTGGTTGTACAAGTAGTTAAAGAAAGCGTTTCTTCATGCGGTTAATTAGTGAGGCCTTACATACACAGTGTATATGCTGTGGTTTTATAAGCTTCAAGTCTCTTATGTCTCAGAAAAGATAAGTATGTGCAAAGAAAAATGCCAACATGGTGGGAATGGACATGTGCTTGTCACAGAATATGTTAAAGCAGCATTGCAAAATCGTCTTGGATGCCTGCCCTGTGCTTTATTAGCAATCTGCACCACATACACGGATTTGACTTGGACACTTAGATCCCCTCCAAGAGAAGCTCACCTAGCAAACGACAAGATACAAACTGTCATGATGATAACATTTTAACTAATGGTTAATTTCCATATAAAGTAATTTTTGATTTAAATTATTTAAATTATGACTTCAATTATTTAAATTATGTTAAAGTTCTCCTTTCTTTAAACACTCTAGCCTGTTGTTGGTCAAAAACATTATCATGGGTAAAATACTTCATGAGTTTTTTCCGTATTTTTTTACGTGTATGAACATACACATAGTTCTACAGAAAACAGCTCAATTTGGAAAAGTACATGGTATGTGGGAAAGTGAACCTCTTCAAAAGGGCAATAACTTTTTCCACACCATTTTAAGACATACTGCATTATAAAGTTCAAGCATTCAAGTTGCCAAATTGGCTGCCAACTGATGGCAGATACAGCCTGAGCTCAAATAAACAAACATTACTCACTACTGTAGGTGCTTAGTACAATGTAGACGTGCATTTTGCTGTTTTGGTAAAACCCAGCTATGCCTACAGCACAAAAAGCTGCTATCAGGCAATTATGTAAAAACTCTGACAGGCCTAACAAAGACATGCAGAAGTTTGTCTAGCCTATTTGGAGTGTTTCAGACATGCAAAGTGTGGGAAGAGAAGAAAATAAGAGGGAATGAGAATCTCTTGTTATTCCTATAAGAGTCCAGTTCGTTTAAATAATTTGTTGTTTTCATTTGGTTCCTCATCAGCCAAAAAAGGCACAACATGTATTACATTGAGAAAACATCAGGGCTAGAAATCCAGCTAAATGCCTCCAGCTCTCAGTACAGGTTGGATTCAATGCATGCATCTATAACCAAAGTACAGTAATTCTGCTAAAAGCTTTGTTTCAGTGCGAGTATTGAACCTTCTGGGCCTGCTGGTACATGTATGGGCCCACCCTCATGTCACAAAATCTCCAGAGTCACCAAACTCGTACTGCAGATTAGCACAGCAGGGAAGAACTAATGAATCTGACTAATCTATTGCTTTTTCTCAGGCAACAGCTGCACCAATAGAACAGAAAGTTCTGGAAACTTTCAGCTCATAACTTCAGCAGACAGATACAACAAATAGACAGCTCAGAGAATAGACTGTACAGTGGCCCTCAAAGACACCCACACAAATACAGCAGCACACAATATGAATATCCTACATTAATCCTCATTTTAATTTTATGTTTAAACACTGCAGTAAAAAATCAAGTTGATTTCATTCAGGTCCTCCTACATCAGGGGTCCCAAACAGGCAGCCCAGGGGCCACATCCAGAACCTAAACTTTTTTCACATTCTTAAATGAACGTGTATACTTAGAATAAGGCCCACAATGTCAAGCAGTTTTAATAAATTATTAAAATGGGCTCATTTTTGGACTAAAACCTGATAATTGGCCACAGACCGCAAATGTTCTTTACCAGATGTGTTGTTTTAAAAGCTTAAAAGTTCCTCAGGAAGTTCTTTAAAGGAGGTATGTCCGATAAACAGAGGTGGAGGAACAATCATTATAGAACAGTTTTGCGATATTGTATCAATACAAAGGTGCCAGGTTTGACTATATAAATTTATTATATGTTTTTTTTTCATGAGGATCCTATTCAGCAGTAATAAACATGATTCAGATGAGATACACAGAATGAACATTTTCTCTCATTAGATAAAAACAGATGTTGGCAAACTTGTCTTGTAGGAACAAAAATTGCAGATGAAAAAGGTATTTAATCAGAGCACACATGATCGCAGTACTCAGCATATCGCTCTATTATCATATTGTGACCTAAGAATTGGGATTACATTGTATTGTGGGGCCTCTCGTGATTCCCACCCTTACTGTAACCTTTCAATTGTTTAGGCAATTGAAAGGTTGCCTAACACCCCCCTTCCCAACCCACACACACACATACACACACACACACACACACACACACACACACACACACACAGACACACACACACCAACCTTTACAGAAGACAATACACCTGGCCCAAGGTGATGTGAGTTTGAGACCCCTGCTTTGCACCTTTGAGAACACATGGCAAAGCAAGCCTGACAGCAGACAATACAGGCTCCTTAAAGTGCTCCAGAGCAACAAGCTCTTGACCTTGCCTGCACCTGAAGGCTACACCTTTAAAAAGGACACTTCCTCGGAGGCCAGACCAGGTTGATCAGGTGACCCCTGTCAGTTTCCTCTCTCCTACATCCAAGCCTTCAGGCGGAAACTAGAGATAAGCGTTTTTGGGACCTGGTCATTGCACCCCAGCAGTCAGTGCTGAAACAGCCTTCTTAACGCCACTCAGCCAGAGGTTCAGCAGAAAACCAGTAGAGCACAATCCCGCCCCCCCAAACACACACAGACATACACACAACTGTGCCCAACTGCTAAAGAAGAGAGTCTGCAGCGTAAACACTTACTTTCCAATGACCTCGCATAGCTCGTAAACATCTTCAAAGAGCACGTCGTCGTCGGCCATGGTCCAACAACAACACGGGGGAACTCACTCCCCGAAAGATGTGTCCACCGCGGTAAATACCAAAGGATTAGAGCCACTGGTGTAGCTAGTTTGGTGAGCTGAGAGTGAGACACAAATCTCCAGCGGTCGCTCTGAGCGCTCTCCAGATTCCAGCGAGCGGAAAATTCTTCTTCTCCCAAAAAGCTCCGTGAGAGTGATTCAGTTGGAAAACAGAGAGAGGGAGAGAGAGCTGGGGGTGGAGGGAAGGAGGAGGGGGGGCAGATAAGTGAGGGCTCAGCCCCGCTTCACTCTCTTCTGCCCCACCTTAGCCTTGTTTCCCGGCCCCCTAATCCGCCGCTTCAGCACCAACAATCAGCGGTACAAACAAGTCGCCACATTCGCGGCTCTCCCGTTAACGGTAAAAGTGGCTAAGAGCCCTGTGACGCTTCAAACTGCAGCAAACTCCCTCGCTGACTGGCTCCGGCGTGAGCAGCGCGCGTCGCTTCACTCGGGAATCGCGACGTTAAAGCGCGCGACCCGTCGTGTTCAGGCGCTCTGCGTTTTCTGCACACACGCGCGCGCCTACCCTCCGACAGGCACGGGGACTCGTGAGCTCGGCTCGGCTCAGCTCGGCTACGTCCGTCCCTCCCTCCTTCTCTCCCTCCCTTACACTCGCCTTCTCTTACTTCACTGTTGCTCCACTTTCCCCCTGCTCGCTCGGTCGCGCCACAGCGCTATTCCTGCTTCCAGAAAACCGCGGGATTGGTTCCAATACGAAGACTACAGCATTAAACTACCGAGCAGACTCCGAACTCCAACTCTTAGCTAATACGTAGAACGTTTAGCCGGCTCGTAGAATTCCAGCTAGAACGACTGGCTATCGCATATGGTTATAAATGGTTACATCAGCGAGTGATGTGCGAGCTAGTGATGTGATGTACCTCCAATTCTGCACACTAGCTAAGCGTTCTAGGTAGACGGCGAGCGCGCCATTGGGACGCGGCCCGACTCCGCCCCCGTCCAGGTTATGAAACTGGATTGTGGAACGCCATACTGGCTCTGACCGGGACAGACGGGTTCCGGATTTACTACAGTTAAACACACGACTGCGCTGAGAGAGTAAAAGACGCTCGACACAGAGTCAGTCCACACACTTCACTAATTCCACTGAACTACGTCACTTCCAAGTTCATTTAGCAGCTCGCGTTTTCCTTCTCAGAAGTTCATTCCTAAGTAGCCATGTCCATATTCATGCCTTATGTGAGTTTAGCATAGCCATACAACAGACTGCGTGTTATTACAGACTGGTAGTTTACAAGTATAATAAGTAGTTGTAATGATAAATAAAGAGATAAATAAATAAATACAATAGCTGATACGTTTGAAGGAACGTGAGATTTTATAACATGCTTGTTAGTACTTTCCGTGTCATGTATCTCCCCCATTTTCTATTTTAAAGCCAACCTAAGAGTCCCATAGAGTAGATATGATCATATCAGAGGACATCAGAACCTTTCATAAAGAACCTTTACTAATTCTGTCAAAACACTAGAATGATGCTTATTTGAGCCACTTCTTTTTTTTTTTTTTTTTTACAACAGTAGATATATTTGAATCGATCATATACGCTTCTCAGTAGACCAACAAATAATTACCAGAATAATTACCCACCCAGTATTAAATATGGGGTATACAGTTCTGGTAAAGGATTGTTGATTTTTATACTTGGCAGCAAAACAAATAGGCCTACCCTTTGCCTTCAGTGTTCCTTCAGAGGCTCCACCCCCAAATTCATGGATATGGAAAAGCAAAACATCACTGGGCGAGCAATTTTTTTCTTACATCAAACGTTTTATTTTTAGATCTTTAGGGATGTGAAACCCTTCACTGTACAGTGTACAGTGGATGAAGAAATACCATTACATAACATTAGAGGCAATGACAACACAGCAAATAATGTTAGCTAGGTTATGGGGGCTACTGTTGCTACAATTGCTGCTTCAGTGCTAACCATTTTCTCACACACATCAGCACACAGGACAATACCAGCTTAGTGGGTTAGTGAAACACCAAAAACAAGTTCTATAAGTTAATAAGAAATAGTGCAACCTTCTTGTCCCCTCTGATGCCTTTCAACCTTCCTTTATGCTTTTTGTTCAAACTTTCTCGTTTCACCATAAGTGCTGCAGCAGTTGCATTTCACCACACTAGATTCTTGTTTGGATTTTGCTATTCTACCTTAAATGCTGCAGCAGTTCCACTCTGGCACCTTAGTCTACCTGTCCAGCTTCTTGTTTGCCACCTACGCTTCTCCACCCTTGCCTGATCTAAGAACGTCCTTCTCAATCTTTCTCAATCTTAGATATTTTTATCTATGACTGTTTCATGGCTATCACTTGTTCTTGACAATGTGTGAAGTTCAGCACATAGACCCTCTTCCTCACCATGTCCTGTTCACAGGAATTAATATTTGGGTATTTGATATGATGTCAAAACAAAAAAGTAATAATGCAATTTTCTAATTTGAAACTTCAAGTTCTTAATTAGTTAATCGTTTCCATGAAATCTTAAAAAACTTTTAAATTTACATTTACTTATGTTTTACACAGCATCCCAACTTTTTTAGATATATACATGAGAGAGAGAGAGAGAGAGAGAGAGAGAGAGAGAGAGAGAGAGAGAGAGAGAGAGAGAGATTATTCGTGCCTTGTTTGTGTTGTTATGGTTACTCAAAATGACTCTTTTTAATTTCCTGTCTACCTTCCCATCTACACTAGCTTATACTGCCGCACTTTTCCAGATCTTGTTTTTTAATAAATTAATGGCTATAAGTTTACATCAAAAGAGTTTATCCACAATTCAAATTACATTAGAGAGCATAGATAATAAAGCCACACATGAAAGGAAAGTGCCTACATAGTCAAGCTGTATTTTCAAATGCTCCATTTTCATGGACTTGAAATTAGAACGGATGCCCCACTGACCACTTTAGCAGCACACTCTTCATCAGCCATTCAGTGTCTGTAATTTGTCCCGCTTTGTGTCTCAGACTCGCAGAGTTTGAAAATGATACAATTCCAGTCATCGCATTCTGATCTCTGAACCAAGTCAAACACAGGTTTAGACCTAGGGGGTATACACATCTGCTAATGAGTCCATAAAAAAGCTGTAGGTGATTTATTTATTATTATTTACCTTTAAGATAACAACAAAAATGGGGTTTTGGTCTGACAGCAGTGCAGCTAGAGTTTCTATCATTCAGTAATGAAATGAGTCAGATATTGGATTACTGACCCTCATCACAGACCATTATAGGACTCTAGGCTCATTAACACTGACTGGAGAACGAGGAGGAGCAGAGTCTGCTGTAATCCTCTCTCGTTAAGGAAGTGAATGAACTCTGCATGTTTTGGGAGGAATGCCTGACGGGGTCCAGATAGATGTTTGTGTTAACATGTGAAAATGGGTCACTGGCTTCTCTGTTGAATTGACTGTGAAATTGCAATATGCTGGTTTTGCTCGATCTGCCGTTGTCCTCGAAATAGCTGCATGACCTGCAGTCACAGACAATTCATATTGCATGACTTCTGCAGCGGCACACACCGCCACCTGATAGTGTAATTAGCCTAACTTTAATTATTAAAGGCTGGTGTTTATCAGAAGATGATATTTTAATTTATTCCTATTCTCTGGAATGCTTCGAGTTGGTGGACAAAGCAGAAATAATGTTGTTCAACCTTCAAATAAACAACATGTGCTACTTCATTAATAACAGTAATTCCACTCTTGGATTCTCGGCCCTTTAGTTATGTATGCTGTTATTAAAAATGAATGATGCCAAATGATTCACCGCTATCATAGTGGTGAGCTCTTTGGTGAGCATCCTTTTTGTATAGATGAATTAATCAAGACCAGACAAGCTGGCAGTGGCCACTAATCCACCAGCTGACACTAGAGAAAGCATACATACTGCTTTTGGCCATTGTCTGCACTTTTGTAATAGACAGCCTTTTTTAAAGCTTCCATTGCTCTAGCTCATGACAGGTTGGGAGTTCTTGAGCTCATTGGAATTTTACTTTGACTGGTGCAGAAAGATCCCAGCAAGTACCTTCAGTCGATCGTGGAATTCACCATGTCAGAGATCATGTTCCGCACCAAGGCCTTTCCTTCAGAATAATAATCAGCTGGGATAGTTAGGAGATTTACTACTTGATATACTTCTATCACTGTCCAAAAAAAGGTATATCCAAAATGACAGCTTTACAGGAGAGGGCAAAACCTAGTTTAACTTTAATATAAATCACTGGAGCCCGATTTTTTCCAAGCAGTTTGGGGCCATTTCTGTTGATCTGTTCATCATGACATTTTCACACAATGTAAAACGCAGCTGCTGTGTTCAATTGATACATGAAAGAATTCCCCTTCTACCTTTTCCTTTTTTTCTGTCATAGAGAAAATAATGTTTTGACAGGAAATTAGATACACGGCCTTTGACTTTATTTTTTTCAACACATCAGACTTTCATTTCAGAAATGTTAAACAGGATGTGGACAGGCACTATTCTAACATGTAAATTTTGAAAGGCCATCTAGAGTGCCTTAACATAAGAGACGTTATTTAATACTGTCTCTTTGTCGTTTAGGTCTTAGTGACTGTAGTAAAACAGGGTGAGTTTGGTCAAGCATATTAAATTTCCTCTCATGATTAAACCACACATTAACAGAGGTAAGTGCAGCATTCAAATTCCTCTGTCGCCAGTCAGGAGGAAGTGTGCTCTGCTCAGATAGGATATTTTTGCTGATTTTCCACATCATTGTAATTCATTCTGCTTGTGGTCATGTAGCTCTTGGCTTCCAGCTGGATGAGGCAGCAGATTCAGCCTCCATCTCTGGGTTCCGCATTGAAACATACAAGATGTGAATCCGCCAACCTAAGGGGAGGAAAATTAGAGGAATAAATGGGTTGGAAGTATATTTTGATGTAGTCTTCGAGTAGTTCATTCAGATGTTCACTGTTAACGATGCACTGCATGCTCTGTATCAGACTACATACTGTCACTCTCAAATCACCTTGTAAGCTTTAACAATTCTGAAGAACACAGTCTTTTATACAGTGTTACATTTTACATCACATGACCAGTGGCCCAAACCTACTTGGGATAATTCATGAAGTTGTATAAGAGAAACAGGAGAATTCCATACGTATTTCCTACATGACTGCATAATTAAATGGTTCGGACATTAACAAAGACACTTTCAGACGATTGTTCATAGTGGTAGTGATAGAAACCAGACATCTGTTTACCTCTGAAACTAGGAATATGTCAACACTGAATAAATCAGTTATGTTTTTTAATTAACTGCACATAAATGCACAACATTAATGAAAGTACATTTCAAATACCAAAAAAGGTTTATTTCGAACTGACATTCTATTCCAATGAATCCCAAAATAAATTGCACTGAAATGTTTAAATTTTGTAAAATCAACAATAGAAATGTATGTTACGTTCGCAAAGTCCATGTATACAGACTGAATAGTGTTGCATAAATGAATTCAAAGTTCATACAGCTTTTTTGAGTGTAGGTTTAGCTGTGATTTCAGTGGTAAGCAAAATGTGTTGTAGAGTGGTGGACAGTAATGAAGTAAATGTAATTGGTTACTGTACTTAAGTAATGTGTTGGTGTATTATTACTGAAGTATTTTCTTTTTGGGGGGCTTTTAACTGTTACTCCACTACATTTCAAACTCAAATATCTTCATTTATACCTCTCCACTACATTATGAAAAATCTGCCCTGCCTTTTGGCTTATGTGTGCATAAATATGTAGCATGTCAACTTTGCAGAAACGTTGAAATATGGGAATGTTACAATGCCATGGAAAGCAGGGAGTGAAATAAAGACACTTGTTCAGTGGTTGGTTTCCATTCATTGAACATGCAGAAGGTCAGATTTACTCCCCTGCATTGTAGGTGGTCTGTGTAAGGAACTGTAGAATCTACTGGTGTGGACGAGAGATGGAGAAGATGGTTTGAGTGCCCTACACCCAGCAGCCTGAAACCTGCCTGATTAAGTTTCTGTTTTTCTTAAATCTACTGCTCCAGACTGAGCCTGTAGACCCACAACAGCATCCCCCACACTAATGAGCAATATACATGAAGATAGGCATTGGAAATGTGAGGAAACAAAACGTATTGAAAAAACTGGCACTGATAAAAAGCAATACTGTTAAGTAGGATAAAATGGCAATGAAATGACTGACAAACAAGTAATAAGATGAAAACTGCAAGATTCATGTCTGGCGGGGGTCCAAAAGCATAATTAGCCTTCTGGGTGTGACGTGGGGATAAGATATAAGAAGAGCTGACAGCTTTTTAAATGGGGCCTAATACAGGACAGCCAGGGCAAGAAAGTAATAAGATACAGGCAGGGTTGGGTAGTAACAGAATACATGTAACGGCATTACGTAATCAGGCTATCAGGTAATCAGATTACAGGTGCATTATAGAATCAGAGGTGATTACTGGCCAGACTACATTAAAGCACCATGCACTCTTTAAAATATATAGTATGTTTTAAAATTAAGTATGAGTTTACCCTGATTCTGCATATCACCTTAATCCACAGCAACAAACCCATCTAACACTCCGCTCCATTGTTCAGCAGGATTTGCTCCATAAAGTTCTGTAGTTGACTTGATGTGAATCTAAATCTTATGGAAGATTTTATAGCCGACCTGAATTAATATTAACTTCAGTCAGTCAGAATGGTGAAGAGAAGGCAACGTTCAGCCCAAATCATGTCTTTTTAAAGTTTGAGAACAGCAAAGTTACAGCATGGCATACTAATCTGAAGCCGAATGAGCAGTACAGCCTATTTGCAGACACTAATGAAGCCCATTCAGAGTTATTAGAATGGCCACTACTGTTAATGAAGTTTTAAATGAACATTTCACGCAGTACAGATTTATTATCTCTAATAAATGTATTTGTTATAAGCAACTGAAGAAGTTTTACTCAACTGAAAAGTCTTTGATTTAAAGTGCTTATTTAGACTGAGCGTACCTAATTAATTAGCTTGTAAAAAATTAGAGCATTCTTCTAGGTTGGACCAATGAAAGACTTTTAAAGGGTATATTAAAAACATTCCGTATATCGCCCCACCTAGATTTAGATTAGTAACTGTTGGTTTACGACACAACATGAGCTGCTCTACACATTTTTTTAATTAAAAAGCAGATCCAATATAAAATAAAAAAAATAAAGCACACATAGCACATGTACAATCTTTGTATGAAATGTTTTCGTCTCTTTGTCTTTAATTGTAATTATACACATTTAAAAGGACAAGTAATCCAAAAGGAAGGGTAAGTAATATGGTCATGTTACTTTAATATATCTAATAATTTGTATTAGGCTACAATTACATCATTTAACAGGTAGTCAGTAATCTGTAACAGAATACATTTGTAAAGTAGCCCTTTAAAGCCCACTGGTAACGACAATGTTATTCACACTCACAAAAACTTTTGTTGTTGCTGTTGTTGTGTTGAGGAGTATGGATTGCTTTGACACAGGTGTTCTCCTCTAATGGGACTGCCTGTAAAGAGGGCAATGCGTTATTCTTTATTAACAGAGTATGTGGAATGAAAGGACTTGAATGTTTCAAACTTGGCCTAAAGTGAACTTCTTCTTTTCATTTTCTGGAACTGAGACAATGCGGCTTTACGCTAAGTGATATTAGTTACCCTGTATATCATAGACTGATGCTTATACTGGGAAAACCATTATCCTGTGATTTGGTTTATTTCTCTGTTTTTCATACTTACAATGCAGTTTGCTTGACTTTTGTTGTGCCCACTGTTTATCACCCTGCCCTCAAAATCAGTTCCACATAATTACTCTGCAGTTTATTGTTCCCACATCTGCCTTTACCATCATCATTTGAGGCCCCTTTGAATGATTGGCTATTTGGGTAAGAGGCGTAGTATGAGTCATGGCTTCCTTTACAAGTGTTATTCCCTCTTTTCGTGGTCAATAGCTCAATAATATTTTGGCACACTAGCTGCCAGGAGGAAATGTGCTCTCTACTGTGAATCTATATTCAGCTGCATAGTTGAGACTAATTGTGTTTTTTTGGGGGTGTTTTACAATGTGATTGAAGGAAAGAACACTGGCATGCTGTTGCAACCGATAGATCTCCGCGCTCCTGATTCCTGGTGATGCTATTAAAGGGAATAAAATCAGTCTTGGTTAGCTGTGATCTGATCAATACATGCAGCAGCTGAATGAATAATTTGAGTTGAGCTGGGAGATTAAGCAAGTAAGACAGTAGCTCAGGCCACATCCAGCCCATCTGTCTCAGACCTTGAGCTGTCTTGCAGGAGTGCCTATCAACAGCCCAACTAGCAGCAGAACCTCCCGAGAGGGGGAGAGAAAGAAAAGCCATTTATTAAACCTAAGCAGTAATTTTCTTTGAGGACGGTACACACCGTATCTTATTTCTTTCTCTCTCTATGATGGGTAAACAGGGTGCACAATACAATGACAAGAGGTAATTACTCAGCAATGTTGCACAGAGGCCTGCGGTTGATTTGATGCGCAGCATTTGTAATAATATACATCAAACTGTCTTGTTGCGCAG
The DNA here is from genome assembly GCA_024036415.1 of Prochilodus magdalenae. Classification (NCBI taxonomy): domain Eukaryota; kingdom Metazoa; phylum Chordata; class Actinopteri; order Characiformes; family Prochilodontidae; genus Prochilodus; species Prochilodus magdalenae. The sequence continues at coordinate 146,527 of JAMWET010003781.1, read as the reverse complement.
GCAATGGTCATAATTACACAGGAATACAAACAATTCAGAGCAAGGTGGCGAACATTAATACTTGTTCCAGTGGTAAACAATAACTCCTGAAGCTTACCTCAGTACTCTGTGATGTGTGGGAGCGCCGGGTTCAGTACACTACCCAAGGGTGGGGGGGGTAACAAAGATTATTTAGTGAAAGTCATGGTTTATATAAAGCTCCAAAAGCTGGTCTGTTTCATTCTAACTATACTACAGTGTTCTCTGCAAAGTTATAATAATAAGTTGTAATATTGTTTATTGCCTCAATTCCACAACAGATATCAGTATAATTAACCCTAACCCTAGAAGAATTAGTATTTTGTATAATCTTCATGTTCTTCTTCAGGTTCTTTTAAGAACTGTTTAAAAGGTACTATATACTCCCAAACATTGTTCAGCTACATTCTTACCAAATAAAAGGCTCTATAGGGTATAAAACCGTGCAGTGGAACCACAGTGATATAGAACCATTTTTAAAAGGTTCTTTGAAGGTCCCTATAGAAGAGGTTCTCCATCATAGAGAATAATTAACCAGGAACAATTGGACTGGCTCTTTGAGTTACAAAGGTTCTATATCTAACCATTACCTTAACTAAAGAACTCTTGAAGGGTCCCTTTGAGTAAGCATATGTAGTTATGAGCCATTTAACGACTTTTTGCCATGTAGAACCCTATCTGTAAAGGCAGTATACTGCAAAAATGCTTCTAAACAGGGATAACAACAGTGGAACCATTTGTGGGCCTATATGGAACTAAAGCACAAAAAAAAGTGGCTTAGGAGGCAGAGTGGCTTCATTAAGGCCATTCCAATACTCAGAGTACGTGTCAATACCTAGAATACACAGGGTCAAAACACATGCAGGTACCAATATAGGCAGACCCACCAGCAAAACAGCATGAGACACAGCAAGCATCAAAACACAGATAAGATAAACACAAAGTAAACAGGTTCAGAGCTCAACTTTCGCAAAGGTACAGGGAACATAAGGATATACACTCATCGTCAAAGAAATAGTTTTACTCAGGAAGATAAAGGTTACCAGGAACAATACATTATGATAAATGTAGATTGATATGGGCAATAGTGATTAAGTTACACACACAGAAGTAGTGTCTCTCAGTATGATGTTGGGCCGTAATGTTAGCTAACGCAACATGCCAGGTGTCTTGCCTTGGAGTTGTAGAGGTTCCTAATGGTGATATCCATCCCATGCAGCTTGGATATTCTTACACAGTTCCTGCAGATGATGCAATGGGGTGGAGGTGGGGTGACACCAGGTCTTCTGGACATGATGTGTGACAACAAACTGCTCATCTTGGTGTTGACCATGGTGCCTCCACACATGGATAAGGGCACTCGTTGTAATGGTCTAGTGACATATACATTCAAACGGTTGATTTGTTCTACATGCACTTCTATATGTAGTAGACCAAAAAATATTTAGACATTCTTAACATTAACTAATGAATGAATTGGTACACTAATTAAGTTTTTAAGCTACCTTCAAAAATGAAATATGACCTAAAGTTCACATGAATTAATTAAAAACGAGTTTTTTGATATCTATATATCGCAAAACATACCTGCAAACATATCTACTAAAGTTAGCATGCTAACAAGCTAGCCCCAGTCCTTTCTGTTTTGTTTCTTTTTTGCAGTGGTGTTGGTGGGCTTGTCTTTATTGATAGGATGGTGGAGTAGGTGTTTTGGATGCAAAAGTCCACAAAAAAGTCACAATAACAATTTAGATTAAATAAATAATAAGGAAAACAACGAGTTTAAAGTAAATGGCATTTCATTCGGCTTTTTTTGTTTCCTAATACCATGAACTAGATATACGAGTATGGCACAGCTGTGTCAAAAAAGTATGGCAAAAGTAATTTTTGGTGCCACTGAATAACAATTGCCTTTATGGAAAATCACCTTTTTAAAAAAAGATAATAGGCAGCTGGGAAACATGCTGCAGAGGTCAGCGGTCTGATTCAAGACCAGGTTAATTCTTCCTGTGCCTCTGGGCCAGCTAAAGGTGGTGGCAGAAGAGTGGCATAAGCTGATGCTAGCTTACCCTGTGTAATAAAACACAATTGCAGTAGATCAAGAGACTGCAGGATGCAGCTCCTTAAATAGACATCGATCCACCTTGCTGGTCTGAATCAAAATGAATCAAAATGTGTCCATATGAATGTTTAACTATCTTTCTCTCTTTGATTTTCCCTTAGCTTCAATATTTAAACAGAGTAGTCATAGCAGAGCTGTCTCAGTCAAAGGCATTGGCTAACCTCGGACACTGATATACTGGCTTGTTGTAGGCATAATTGATTCTTTTAGGTTTGGATGATGAAGACTTTGAGCCTAAAAATACACAGAATTAACACCATGGTGAGCATGATTGCTGCAGGGCTCTTCAGTTGATTCCCAGCAGTTTCTTGGCAGCATGACATGGTGAGGATCTCCTCAATAGCTGATATTAAAGCAAAGCTGAAGGGATGGAGAGAAGCCTACTATACGTACAAACGTTGCAGACTACACTTCTTCTGAAACCACTTGGATTAAAATGGTGTTTCTCCCCCACTTTGCTACAGTGGCCACCTCTACACATTTGAAAAGGTTTTACACCAGATGTTGGAAAATTGCTGTATGGATTTCACTGCATTCAGTCACAACAGTATTAATGAGGTCAGACACTGATGTTAAGCAATTCGTTCTAGATCACAAACTTCAGCCAAAAGGGCGAAGAGAGCACAGTGCTGGTAAGCTTTATCCTGCTTTAGTTGGTGCTTGATATTGGCCAAGGTGACCTTTAGTCTCACTCTCAGAGGCTCTCTCTAGATTAGAACTTAGTTAGAAGCAAAGAAAGTGTCTTTTGCACACAACTGTTGGGATTTTGTTGGCTGTAGTCTGACTGGTTATCTACACCTCCATTTATACACCCTTCAGCTGGTTCCACTGGACATTGTGACAAGAATAAGCTTTGCAGCCCAAAATATAGACCTTCTACAGAATAATTCAAAAAAGTAAAAAAAATAAATAAATAAATAAAATCCAATAAGGTGTTCAGATCTCAGTGTTAACATCGCTGGGCATTAACTAAGATAGTAGGATGGAGGCCAGTATTTCAAAGTATTAAGTATATATTAAGGTTTTAGCTTGACACTGATGGACATGATGAGCTGACACTAATGGACATGATTAGCCTATAAGGTAGAAGACCAAAACAACCCAATGACTTGGAATAGATGTTTTCCCTGCTAGTTTGTTACTGTCAGCATAACTGGCTCATTTGCATTTGGATGAGGAAGACTTGAGAGTAAGAAGGAACAGAATTACCACCCTGGTCAGGATAAACACTGCAGGGCTCTTGTGTAGATTCCCAGAGGTTTCCATGCAGCATGGGATGCTGAGGAACACCTCAAGAGCTAAAATCAAAGAAGCAGCAGGAGGGATGGAGGGCTGAGCAGCATTAAAGCCCCGCATGCTCTTCATGTGGTGTTCGGCTGTCCCCTCATCTCTGCAGCCCAAGCTGCTCTGAGCCCCCTATCACTGCAAAGCTGTTTGGACGGCCTCCCCACAGACATGTCCCTCAGCGGGAATTCAGCCTGACATATTCAAACATGCCTGAATGGCCATGGCAGCAACAGTAGGGCTTATGTAAGCAGCGGTCCTCATTACACAAACACCTCAGCAATGAGGAACATCAGCCCAGACTATGGCTTGAATGGTGGATTTGTATGTGTACGTATACATGTTTGTAGCAGTAATGCGCATCAATTGCCAGTTTATTAGATACAGTCTAAAATTATTAGGCCATCCCTTATTCTTGTGAATTCAGCTGACGTAGGGTGCTGATAGAAGTGTTCAGCTGAGCACACACAGCTTGTTAAAATGGAACTCTCTAGATGAGTATAGAGCCACCCTACCTAATGCTAAGCATCAACAAGGGTGGTATTAAGCCTCCCAGCAAATTGAGGTGTTCTCTAGAGTAAGAAAAGCACCATCCAGTGCCTTTGAGATGAATTAGGAGTGGCATTTGTGATCCAGAACTAATGATCCAACATCAGTATCTTGATATCACTAACACTCTTGTGGCTGAATTCATTTTTTTTTTTTAGTGCAATGTAAAGGTAGGAGGGGAAAACCCCCTTAACCCCCTAACATCAGAAGAAACATTGAATGTCCGGGTGTCAACAAGCCTTTAGATAAATGGTGTACCTTGTGGGTACAAGCAATGATGATTTCATCAGGTACTCCTACCAGCTTCCCGACTGTCCATGTAGTTCTGCATAAGTTTGCCAAGCCAAATATCCAGTAAAAGGCTAACAGTAGATAACTGTAAACCTGCAAAGTGAGACTGGTGACTGTAGATACAGGGGTTGGACAATGAAACTGAAACGCCTGGTTTTAGACCACAATCATTTATTAGTATGGTGTAGGGCCTCCTTTTGCGGCCAATACAGCGTGATTTGGGCAGCCGTGGTTTTATGTTTTTTGGATACAATCCGGGTTAGCACCCGAACATCCCTTTCAGACAGCTTCCTCTTGTGTCCACAGTTAATCCTGTTGGATGTGGTTCGTCCTTCTTGGTGGTATGCTGACATTACCCTGGATACCGTGGCTCTTGATACATCACAAAGACTTGCTGTCTTGGTCACAGATGCGCCAGCAAGACGTGCACCAACAATTTGTCCTCTTTTGAACTCTGGTATGTCACCCATAATGTTGTGTGCATTGCAATATTTTGAGCAGAACTGTGCTCTTACCTGCTAACTGAACCTTCACACTCTGCTCTTACTGCTGCAATGTGCAATTAATGAAGATTGGCCACCAGGCTGGTCCAATTTAGCCATGAAACCTCCCACGCTAAAATGACAGGTGTTTAAGTTTCATTGTCCAACCCCTGTACAAGGTTGGTGAAATCTGCCACCTGTCAAATTTTGGGCACACCAAGTATTCCGAAATCTGCATGATACTGTGCCTTATTAAAGACATTACTTGGGCAAAAAATATCACATGTCTAAATATTTGTGAGCATGACTTCACCCATTTATGTCTTTTGTTGTGATAGTTGAGTTACATTTCTCCAAGGTCCAGTTCCCATGCTACTGACTAATATATGGTCCAACATATCCCCTTGACATTCTTAAGGGATAAACGTTATTCGCTTCATGTGTGAGTGGTTATGATGATTTGGTTCATTAGCATACAATAAACTAGTTTTTGCAAAGCCATGAAAAAAAACTCAAAATTAAAATGTCATGGCAAGAAAAGTCTAATTTTAGGTGAAGGCATGCTGTCTATAAACAGCTCTGTGTAGATATGTGTGTGCCTGCGATGAGAGATTGCATTTGTAGTCAGTAGCAGTGACTGGCATCAAATTGAGAGCAACTTGGAGCAGAAACCTCCGTAGTGCTTTATGTTGGAGGGTTTTGCCACACACTGAAGAGTGCCTCCAATGTGTGTTTCTGGCTATAGCCCACTATCACTCAAGACGACCATTAGCTCAAGATTAAACCTCTCTTACTGCAGCGAAACACTCGAACAAGTGGAGTGGCATGAAACACTGCACAGTCTTTACATGCTCAATTTCATTTGCCCTGGAGAACTTTTCTGGCGATTGTCAACTTGAAAGAGAAGCTGTTTATTTGAAGCCACGTTTAATGGCCTACTGCACCCGGCTGAAGAGAGACAACAAAACGCAAAGTCCACAACCCATTTATTTATTCTGCTCATTGCTCCACGAATGCACTCGGGTAAAGGGCTGTGAGCAAAACAGCTTTATTTACATTGGAGATGTTGCCCAATCATTTGCAATGTAACCTCTGTAGCAGCTTAAGAGGAGGAGCCAACAATTAGCTTTATTTAGAATTAATGCCAACACATTTAGGAAATTAAAGCATCAATATAAAGTGCTGGGCCACAAAAACTGCTTTAATGTCTTTAAAGTCTCTTAATTTACTGGAGGGGTGAAACACCACTCTTAGAAAAGATGGTGCTCTTTAACACATTGGTCCAAAATCTTCCATAGACGTTCTCTAGGGTTAAGATCTGGTTATGGTATATACCACAATGTAAGCCACAAGCCTCCCACCACACCATCCCTTTGTTTGCATATGCACAGTAGCCAGAACAGCCTGTTATTTGCCTCAAATGCTATTATCTATTTGTGCAGTCGTTTGGACACATTAATGTGGCTTTCAGTTTTGGGTTTTTAAGTCTCTACCCATTTGAAGAGACAGGAGCCTTATTTCATATCACCAGAAATGATGTACCTATAGGTCAGTTAATGGAGAATAATTAGGAAGAGCACTCTGAACTCAGTGAGAAAGTGGTGGGTCAAATGCCCAAGTGCCCCATGACTCTATGGTGTTCCTTTTGTCCTGATGAATGAGCAATGATCAATCAGTTCAGGGACTCCTACAGTGATCACTACCATCTGGATACATATGTTTCATTAACAAAATCATTTCTTTTGCTGCAACCCATCCTCTTATTTACTGGAGCACCTCCTGGTCATGGAACTCTTCCTGCCCTGCACAGGACCTAAAAGACAGCCACTTTGACTCAGTAAAAGATTGTTAAATAACTGGTCAAATGAATAAAGTGCATGAGGAGCAGGGGTAATGCTCAAATTTGCAGGGCAGTCGGTGCTCCAAGTAGTAATCACTGGTCTAAGGGGACAAACCATGTCAGCCAAATGTCCCACAGCTACAGACAGATCATGCCACTAAAAGAATCAAGCTATCAGATTTGTAGTTTTCTTGGTGAACACACAAATGGACCCATTTGAGATAAATATGAAGACTGGCACATCTGTCACTTGAGACCAACATCAAAACACCAGAAGGAGGAAATAGAGGAAAAAGTTATTTTCCTATAGAACAGATCTAGGGGCAGATTTACTAACATTTAGATGGTACATTGATTGGGTTTTGTCGGTCTCTGTCAACCTAAAGCAGACAATCCTTAAAAGTTTGGATCCTCCTGTAAAAAATAATAATATTACTCTGCCTTTTCACCATGGGTCTTTCTTTCTGATATTGTCTTTGCCGGTGTTGTACTAAATCCTGATTCCCCTTCACTTGCACAAAACCATGAGTAACCGAAACCAGGGGTGTAGTGTTTATACGTCTGCAAGACAGCGTAAAGCTGTCCATAAAGGGGCTTTAAGCGTGACTTGTATTTATGACAGCTGTATTAAAGTCAAATACATTCCTACAAGGGTTGATTTTGTCAAATAATGATTTGACTGTTGCGGAACTCTTTTGACGGCTTCAGCTACAGAAACGTCACAGTGGTGGTTTGATGCACTGGCCAGAGTTAAGAGGATGCACATGACAACATGCCAGTAAAGTTTCTAACCAAGCAGTAAGCTCAGTGAAACTAGACAAGGATAAGTAATCGGCTGTGAACAAATGGTGGCTCACAAATTTACAGCATGGATTTGGCCCACCTGGCCCAAAACAGATCTGGTCCATATCTGGCACGGACACGGCAGAGCAACCTACTTGTGTGGCACATCTTGCTACCAGGTGTGGCCCTGCAAGTGCCGTGAACATATCTGTGGGCAATGTGGGCCAGATCTGGGCCAGAACAATTTTGCTGTCTGGAATGTGTTTTTGGCTTCAAAGGAAAACAAATGACTAAACTGCAGATTAAACATACTTACTGAATATTCTAACATCCTGTGTTGTTGTAAAACAGGGGTTTCTGTGTCTGTGGTCTGTGTCTCTGTACCGAGAGAGGAAAAACGGCAGAGAAAAAAAGAGCAAGAGGAAAAGCAAGCGCACTGAGAAGCTGCTGTCTGTCTGCCTTGCTGAAACGGCTCTGTTTTGCTATTTACTCTTTCTGGAGTTCTGTTCAGCTCAAAAGCCTGAAACTGAATAACACTTTGGTTCCTGTCTACATACGGGAACTAGAAAAAGATAACGCCGCCATTATAAACGTCATTGTCTGTATAAACTCAATGCTAGTGCTTTTGTTCTGATTATATGTTAACAATAAAGTTGCACCTGTGTTGATTTGCATGGAACTGGTATACTGCCTTGGGTCATTTGGGTCATTGGGATTAAACCTTGTCCTAGATTTCTGGCCAGGAAACTAACCCTGTCACACCCTGCCATGTCTTGTTTATGTTGGTCTGTTTTATCTGGCTTCCTGTTTCTGTCCTGTCATGTCCATGTGCTGTCTGTCACTCTGTTCCATGTGCCTCTGTTTGTTTTGGTCTTCTGCTCCTCCTGTCTCCGCCCTCTTGTCAGGTGTCTCTCGTTAGCCCTTGTTTTATACTCCATGTTTTCCCCTTTGTTCTTGCTTGGCGATTGTTCCCATGTTGGCGTCTTGTTCCCCTACTGGTGTCTTGTTTTCATGCCTGTCGTCTTGTCTCCTTGTCCATTGCTTGTGTCTCCCTGTTGGTTGTTTATCTTACAGTCAGTTGCTTTTGTCTACGTCAGTTGTTATTTTTTTTGTATCTTGTGTTTAGGTCATCATAGTGTTGTGTTTCTTGTTTGGCTTTTGTTTCATCTTGTTTGTTAGTCATTAAACTTGCATTTGCATCCAGTCTCCTCGTCCTGTCTCCGTGTGACAAACCCTGTAAACTGATTTAACTGATAGCCTGCTTGTAAAAATCATTTGTTCATAGATGAAAAAAACCCTTTATTGTGTTTCGCTTTTTCCGTAGGAACATCTCAAGAAGAATAAAGTCATCTGAGTCCCTCTGGTGAAAAAAGCATTAGTCAAAAACTCCTATAACCTGCTCTACCAGGTAGCATTACAGCAGAACTGCCTTTAGGGCAAAGTGTAATAACATCTCTGCCACCATGCTGACTTGGCTTCTACATTCACAAAGAATGCATTATACATCTACACCCACTCATTTACTGTCACGCGTGTCAAATGAACATGTAATATTCATATAATATTTGGAACAGGTAGGCAAACAATTTGCACCTAGATGAATATTTGTCTCAGTCTTTGGTTTGTCACTGCAGCAGCAGCAGCTGCATTAAAGATTACAGACACAGCAGTGAGAGCTAGAGCTGTACTTGTGATGCTTTATTGATACAATGTGGAATAATACTTCTCTATATAATGAATAATAATTCTCTCCCACTAAAATCACCCCACAAAGGAGGACATAATTCAGTCTGCACAGTCTTACTATGAGTAACTTAGTGTTGGGATGAGTGCTTAATTATATGTGCAGTAATTAGACACATGTATCACGATCACTGATGCTTTGAGTCTTGGGAAGGACCCTAGCCCTCCATAATTCTGCTTGGATATTGCATTATGGCAGTAGTAGTATGTAGTGACTGCTTCTAAAGGTGGGTAGTAGTTTACTAAAGTTAACATTTTTAAGAATAATAGTGAAGGATAATCCCTACAGTTCTACTCAGTGATGTCTGACAGGAAATGAATCTACTGTACTTTTTATTCAGGTGCATTTAAGTCACTACATTACAGTCCATTAACAGATTAAATTTAATTTAGCATTTTGTGTTTCTCTCTTGCTTAAACATGTTAATTTTGAAGTCACATTAACAGAACAGTTATGATATGTTATGATAAGACAGAGACCTGCTGGCCAAAATAACACTGTTTTTTCCCAAAATGTCCACAGAAGTAAACTTTTCCATCAGACACTACAACTTACAATAAGGAGGGTCAATTACTTCTTTTCAACGCCTGATGAAATGTCCATTTATCATCTTCAGTTATCATAACGATTCTCTTCATATTTTAACAATTACTGAGTGTAGTTCATCTGACTGTTTGTTAGCCCATTTTACCTGGTCCTCTAATGGTAAGGATCCCCACAGGACCACCTCAGAGCAGGTATTATGTGGATAGTGTCATGTCATGATCTCATGACATATCACCTTTTAAGTTATGACCTACCTCCTTTTTAGTTAAGACAAAAAATACAAAAGGGTTTGTAATACAGCTCTAGATAATTATCCATGGCTTATCCTTGGCAGAATGTTTAAGGCACTAAGCTATTGACATATTATTGGCATTGATGGGATCATTTTTACACTGTACAAAATATAAAGTATGCTAATGTGTACCAGCTTCACTCAGTTGTTAATAGTGATACAGTTGATTGATTTCTATGCCTATTGCCGTTTATGAAAAAGGCCAGTTGTTGCATATAGCCACCAACCATACCACCACAGAACGTCTTCTGCACCCAAGCTGCCTAGGTCCATTTGAGCTTATAATGGCATAGTGTCACTGAGGGGATATTAAACCAACAGCCAAACAAACATCCTGCAACCATTTAGAACTGTACTATGTTAAGAGTAGGAGAAACACCTAAATGTGCAGACTGGGTCTGTGAATAAACTGCATTAAATGGTATGTCTTGCTTACATTTCATATAAAGTCTTACACCATACAGAGGGATAGTCTACTGCCTGATATTAGAACATCTAAGCTAAGAAATAAGATTTACTGCCCAGCAGAGTTTGCAAACCTGAATGGACAGTCGCAGGGGAATGAATGCCAGGCATGTCCATCAGAGCAGACACACACCATCTGGCAAGAGTGTCCCAAGACAAGCTCCCATGTTTAACTGACCCAACACGCCAGCTCTCCACTCTGTCACTGGTGTGCGGGAGTGAGTGGTGGACATGTGCTCCCAGCAGAGTGGCTGGGTTTGAGCTACAGTGAGGACAGAGTGTTTCCTGAAATGGCCAGTTCTCGGAATGACGAGACAAATTAGGATTGACAGTGTTAAGCTGTCACTGTATGAAATTCTCGGCTACATTTCCTGTCTACCTGGTCTGACATTGTGTCAAACAGCATCGCATTCATTTTAATTTCTCATCCTTTGAGTAGTTAAGTTTCCATCCAAAAGACTTTCCATTAAAACCTTCAGACCACATGTAAAACTCTGTAGATGTAGACTATGGAACCTTAAATTTCAACAAGACTTTCATTCAGTTTCAGGGGATCAGTATTTTAAAAAAGTTTAAAAAAATGTTCAATAAAATACTTTATGCATAAACAGTTTTCCCTCATGTACCCCTCAAAACAAACACAAGCAGCAGAGCAGAGGGGTGTCACTGGACCAAGGACAAGATACGAGTATTTTTAAAAGGAATGCTGCTGCTTTTCAGCAAGAGAAACATAAAAAAGAGAAAACATAATCTTGTACTTAACACTTCCAATGGAAAAAAGATCAGGAAGAGGAAGTCAAGGAGGCCAGAGGTTCAAGTTATGGCATATATGAAATTAGACATGGAAACAGGTCAGTGTCTTTCCATTTTTGTTTTAATAAATAAACCAAAACATAAGCCACAGCAGTACAGGGTCAATGTTAGATACTGTATGTGTTGATGTTAAAGAACAGATCACCCCTCAGCCATAGTTATACTGGATATAATTGTTGTAATGAATCCATGTTGTTACATGAAAACAGCGGTATGAATACAGTAAATAACTACTGTTCTATATTACATGGAGCAAGAGGTAATCTCACTACTGAGTACTTGTTACTCTGTACTTAATTATCTCACTGTATTGTCAGATATAGCTTCATTTGATTCTCTTTATCTAATTTTAGAACTTAAGTTCAAATCAGTTTATGTTTTAAGTCAGATTTATACAGAAACACCTGAAATTTTAAAGGGTTTAAAATCTAACCAGCACCACTCTAACACTGTTTCAGTGTTCTCAGCCAAATAATAACAAACCCTTAACATTATAAAGCATGACTACACAGCACATCTTTTACTACTTACTTGATTTACATAAAGAGTGGATCTGCGTTGATGCCAACAGTTGTCAATGTTTGGGCGATTTAACTCCTGCTGCAAGAACACCGGAGTTAATGTTGTGATGTAATGAGATGTGCAGTGTTTTCTAGCTGTGGAACATTTTATGCACAAAATGAATGGCTGTGTGAGCTGCATGTTTCTGCAAGTACCAGGAGTTCTGAAAAAGTAAACTTGAGACTGAAAGTTGTCTTTAAAGGATTTGTAAAAAACAAACTTTAACAAAAACCATTACCTTTACTTTTTGAACTTGGAATTACGGAAAGGGAAATGGAAATAGGGATCAAATTCATCTACAAGAGCATTGGGAAGGCCAGGTACTGATGTTGACTGATTAGTTCTGCATCACTCATGCCAAGCTAAACCATCCAAGAAATACTGAAGAGAGCTCTAACCACTCTCTAACCCAGTTTTGCTATTTCATAGCTGTAATTTGCTGGGCAAATTTACACCCCACTTAGCGTATACAACATTTGACTTAAAGGCTCCTTTCACATTAAATTAGAGGAATTCTCTAAGGGGTGTATGTGAACAGTATGTACAGAAATAAAAAAGAAAATGGTGGGAAAATGTCTTTGGCGCTATGGTTTAAACTTACAAACAGTGGGAAAGCTATCGTTCCAGTAGGCGGAAATTTAACATGGCATTTTGAGAATAATTCAAATAGTAGTATTTACAGAGCCCAGAGCTCACTTTGCTGATTTAAGGCTGTATGTAATATTCAGCTGATATGGGATTTAGTGTTCTATTGAAGCATGTGTGAGAGAGAGTGGGTGGGGACCTAAAGGGAAATGTCCTTCTTTCTGAAACAAAAATCATGTAGGTAGTCATGGCAGCTTAGTGAGAACAAGGCTGATGTGTGATCTGTCAAAACACTTTGGGTATTTCCTCTCAGTGGCATTCAGTCTCTCTCTTTGAACAGCGTACATCTAACCAGAGAAAGTGTAATCTTTTGTTGAGCACCTTCATGCTATTTATTACGATGGCACCAGCAGCCTCCTGTGAATAGCAGCCTGGATAAATGCTGAGAAATGCCTAGAAAGCCTCACAGTGGGAACTCGCAACACTGAATCCCTGCAGTGTCAAGTTACTGTTTTGAGAATATTTCTGTATATGGACCTCTCAGAGGAACACGCATATGACCGATTCATTCCTATTTACGTAAGGAGGGAGTTTGATTGGTTTTAGACCGCTCTGTGTATTTACCAACGATAAAATGATCTGGAATGCCCTCTTTAAACAATCAATCAATAAGTGTCTTCCATGGATTGGTGCACTTGCATACAATCTTAATCTGTATCCCATATATGTGCTAAATGCATTTGGTGAGGTCACACTAACATTAAGGCACTGTAGGGATTGTCCACAAGGGGGCAGCGCACACATCAGGGCATACAGAAGTCAGTCTCATGCAATGGTTCCATGTTCTAGCCCTGGAAGGCCGAGTCATCAGTTCTGGTGCTGGAGGGCTGGTGTCCAGCACAATTCCCCTGCTCAAACACATCTAGGCCAATTCTTCTCTTAGGTACCAGGTTGAGCAGGTGCACTTGACTAGGGTAACCGGAACACCATGCTGTACAACAGCTGCAAAGCTGGACTCCTAGAGGTCAACAGAGTAAATACCCCTAGAGGACATGCTTCTCTTTGTCTTCTCTAACACACCTCACACAACACATAAACTATACACTGTTTATTATCAAGATCAAAAACAAATATTACTCAGCATTATCAGGACCTTTATTAGCTAGTTACATAAATGCACATTTATGGAAGACCAAGAGAACCACTCATATTTGTAGCGTCATATTAATCTGATATGGACAGAGATGGATCAAAGGTCTCCTAAAACCTGCCTAGTGAATTCCATGCATTATACTGTATGAAGTAAGTGTAGGAGTAGAGGCAGCACGGTTAACATGTGTTGTAACGGAAGTACACTACAGACCCATCTTCAGCAATGCACATACCCTGCACGGAGAAATGTGTAGAGGGTTGGCCTACATGGAAAAAGTTGACTTAATTGCTGTTTATGTTTAACATACACTTTAAAGGAACCTATTGCCTGGGTTCCTTTATAAAAACCTTGTGTGGTTCCCTAAAGAACCTTTTAGTTATTCATTCTAAAAATATTAGGTGTAATTGAGATTTGTGAGAAGAACTGCTTTAAAGTTTAAAGAACCTCCACATAACAAATAACTGACATCTACTACATAACTGAGCCTGCAACATACCTACTGGTATTCAGGGCCCCATGCTGCCCTGCTTCTCCAGTGTCTTTGCCTGGATGTTGATTCACTGACTGAATTCTTCTCTTGGAAAAATTCTTAAGTTCTTTTCTACTGTAGTGATGTTTCTTTATACATATTTATTGAGATCTTACATATTTTCTCCTGTCGTTGGTTTGAGAAATGGTTACCAATTCACCCTTTCCACCACTATCCTAGGAAACTAGGGTGTTTTTACATTAACCAGTAAGCTACTGCATACTAGCAAGGCTAAGTAGACCCCCTGCAAATTTTGAGTCATTCAAGGGATCTAAGAAGTTAACATTGGGGGGAGGTGTTATGCATAAACATGCAAAAACATTAAACCAGCATAAACATTTATATTCAATATCTTTAAATGTAACATGTTTTGATTTACTCCTGTAGACCTACTGTTGGTATATATTTACAGTAATGATTTATAAAGACATTATAACAATAGAAGTAATCTGTAATTAAGGCTGTTTTTGGTTAACTTTGACATCAAATTGACACCTCTACGCCAAATGACGTTAACCTTTCTTCGAGACTGTGTTTAGTGGCAATTTTTCTGGACAGCATGTTATAACAACTAACTTTGCAGCTTATATTACATTGCATATTTTTGTGCAACCAGTTGGAAGCTAAGTCATATTATCAGCATTAAACTGCCAGATGTTGTCATAATTAAATGATAAATTGTCATGATAAATGCCATTAAATGAAGTGTTTATAAAGGCTCATGCTGGTTTATGTCAGTTATTAAGGGCTTATGTAGCCTCCTGAACACTTCCCTACAGTAAAGTGTTACCATGACTTTTCCAGAACAGTAGGTCTGACAAGTTGCTGTTGTTAAGTTAACGTCTTGCACAATTTAGAACACTTTATAAAGAACAGCTAAGGTGGTCTACCTTTCCCTGAACGTCTGAGGGGTTTCACATTTATGTGTCTGCATAATGTTTACTCTGAGCTGTAAGTGACTGCAGTGACAGTGATCGCACTGGAGCAGCTGTCAGGCCAAGGGCTAGTGAAGGGTTGTCCTGGGGCTGGTGCACCTGCACTGTGTCACCCTGCCTGCCTGGGTGTCTGGGAAGTGTGTACGATGTGTCAGGCTACGACAGCATGCAGTACCTCAGGAAAACTCCCTCTCAACCTCTGCCAGCAAGGCACTATCACCCCCTTCCTATGTTCTGATGCAAGAAGCAGTTTTCATTTCCCACCGTTCAGTTATGGAGCTTGGCTTAACAGGCTGTCATTTCATTGATTACCATACTACTAACCGAAATCAGCACAATATGATGTCGTCATGTGCTTCCAGGTGGAATGAGTATTACCGTTTGATTGCGGTGAGGACATATTTATAATGACAGTTTTCCTCCTCCCGCTTCCTGCTCCTCGCTCCTTCAGACATAAAGGAAAGGGCCTAACGTTCCTGATTTGATTACAGTGCTTCTTTCAGTGAGTGATGAAATAAACATCGCATCAAAAGAGGAGCAAAATACCAGAAGGAATAACTTCCCTTCATGATATGTATATTGTTTAGTCTTCTCTCAGAAAATGCCATTATGCTAATGCTCTAGAAGAAACCACAGCCTCCAGTGTTTTACAGTAAACTATCAATTCAGTAAGCTAATGCATAAATCCATAGTCTCTTTATCAGTTCCTTTGCTGGTTACCATATTTCCTGTCTGTCTCTGTCTACAACCTTTGGGGATAGAAGTTGGGCAGAAAGCCTCAGCGCTACTTGTCAGTGATATTGTTATGACAAGAAGATGAAACGTTCCAGCTGTATTACACTGAGGCAGTGGCTAAGGCACAGAAACTCTCAACGGATGTCAAGCTTCAGATGTCATAATGCTATCTGCATGGGAATCACATTTACTAACCAACTCTGGTGATTTAACAACTGTGCAGTATTATAGGTCAAGTCCAATAACAGAAATTCATAATCATACAGCTACAGCTAAATAGTAAATAGTAAAGTAATGTAGCAATTAATCATTAACTAATGCTTGAAATATGGACTTACATTTCTTCAGGTTTTATTAAGTCTTAAGAATAATTTAATTAGATAATAATAATTAGAATTTATGATGCTTAAGAAATGTTTGCGATATCTCAATTAATAATTTAATTGTCATAGTGTGTGACTCAACAATTGGGACAGTAATATGTACAAACTGTATAAATGTATAAATTTATCATCAAAAAATAATTGAACCCAAAAGGAATCAACTGACAAGGATACCACTTGGTGGGCAGCTTTGACATCGTATGCAAATTATTTAATTTTCACGCTTGGCCGCACATGTGCTGTAAGCAAGGTCGGGCCTTATCACTGTACCTGACTGCCTTAACAGTCACGACCGAGGACATTCAGTTAACAATGATGCCCTCCATGAGTCATCCTTCTAGTGCCAGCACCACTGACAGATGCACGCAGACCGTTATGACGACTGCCCTTAACGCCACATCACCATTGCCAAAGCTCATCTACGTCCAGAGGGTCTGGTGTCACTCCATCACCACCCCAACGACAAAATCTGCAGGAACTGTGTAAGAACATTCAAGGTGCATGGGATGTTTGTATAGGTTATGTAGGTTTGTGTAGTTTTCCAGTTTTCCAGTATATTGAACTCATCAGATGAACAGTACCTGCAGTAGCGTGTTCTGTGTAGAGGAAGTGTTCACCTATTTGCTTTTGTACCTGGAAACCCAAACTTTTGCACATGGCTCTAAAACAAAATAATGTCATTCATCAAATGCAGTGACAGGCTGTGCTGTATGTGGTGGTCTGGCAAAAGTGTGGATGTCAGAGTGATGCCGGTCCTGTCTGTGTCAGTACAGTGTTCCATTATCTTTTGCAGTGCCAGAGGAAAGAGCTGTGTGTGATAATAGCAGCTTAGTGCTGAAGCATGAAGCTTCCCTCTGCAGCCTCAGTGATAAAGAAAGACCAAGTCAGTACAATCAGTGCTTTTAATATAGGGGAATTTGGGTCATTTTCCACTTATTTGAAGGAGGGAAACTGTCAAAAGAGTGAGCAATATGTTCAGAAAACTTTTATTATATGTACATACTGAATACTCCTCAAGCCTGGAAAAACAGTGAAGCAGACTGGGTTGCCATCTAAGCCCAATAAAATTGCTGGAAGACTTGATCGATGACCTGCCTGACCTTAAGAAGAGTTCTAAGTCAGATTCTTTTTAAACCTTCTGCCTTAAGAAAACACATTAACTTCACCAACACAGCCAGTCATTTCCAACAAGTTTCCTTGAGCTGTTAAATCAATTCTGCATTATGTGTCCTTCATTCTCTGTATTTTTTGCTACATTCCTGGTTATTCATGTAATTGAAATCTACTGCCACTGTTTAACCTTTGTATTGTCTTAATTTCCCTGAAGCCCCACCCTCTGTGGTGGTATGTTAAGGTGGAGGAAAGATTAAGATTTGTAATTTGTCTTATTGATCACCAAATGTTTTTTTAGGACCAAATGATGAGTTTTAAGGGCACATGTAGATGCTTTTAGTGTAAACTGACTGTCATTATCTGCTTATGCTGTGTTCAGACATTACATCCTATGGCATCCTATGGCATGTGTAACGGTTGATTATGTGCTCTTGACTATTGCACATGCGCGCTGAGCTGTAGCTCTCTGCACGGGATGAAGGAGCTAGTTGTAGCCTAGCCTCCTGTCTGATGCAGCTGCTTCTAAATTACTCCGGACAGTAATGGTGAGATTTGTGGTTACTTGGGCCAATAAACACCACTTCTACCCCGCATGGGGTGTGTCCTGGGCATGTGTCTTTAGAGTGCCCCGGGACCAGTGCCTTTTCCCGGGTCTGGCTCCTGCACCGCACCTTTGCACCCTTACACATGTTTAAAATATAAAAAGAGGAGATGAAGCTTTAAACTGGTTTGGTCAACGTGATACTGTTTTTGGCGTTTGGTTGGAAATCGAGACTCTAATAAGACTCTAATAAACCTTTCCTGCGCCTGCTTCATCATCACGGTAACTTTTGATCTTATCAAATGTTTCACTAATTGAGCTTCAGACACTAATGCAAACATTGCCTGCCTGCAGATTCATTTCCCAGTCACCTTTTTTAATGTACTCTGTGCCTATAAACCCACAAATTCATTACACAATGTTTTTCCCTTAGCAAATGAATAGAATCAGTTGGCTGATTATCCAGTAATGACTAATCTATAACTGTAAGATTAACATGTACGTTTTACAGTTTTGAGAGTGAATAACTGAAGTGTAGGTTTTTCTTGTGTAAAGTGTCAAAATAAAAGTAAAGGGGACAGTTCATCCTCTGTGGCCAGTTTGTTAAAGCTCTCACTTGAAAATCTGCATTAAGGTTTATAAATTGTCAGACAGGTCCTTAGAGACAGGTCCTTAGAGACAGGTCCTTAGAGACAGAAATCGCGGCATACTGGCAGCAAGGTGTAAAGGTTGGAGGGGAAACTATGAAACGTTTTCCATTGTCCTGTGAATTTAAACATGAGGAGAAACAGCAGTGCAAACACCTGTCACAAAGAGACAGAAGGCAGGAACTTGCATTGAATTTGGTGTGCATTTAATGACTTCCACAGGGCCTTTCCACAAGTGTTATACTGTGGATATGAATCCTTATCAGTTCAAACCAACAGAAGGCAAATCAAGGCTCAAACTAATGTGATACTGAGCCGACCGTATGATATTGACTGAACAGGCAGTGGGACCATTTTCTCTTAATAGGATGTGTGATATTCCTCTTACAGCAGGTTACTTATTGGAGTTGTGGACTATTAATTTAACTGTCTGCATCTGACTTAGCTTCAGCCTGTTTGCGATAATGTGCCACTGGAGCTTTTAGTTCTGTACAGAGCTGCCCTGCAGCTGTTCTGTCATACTGAGACCTATTCACATTCTTCTACATTAAAACCAAATCAATATAAACAAGAGAAAATATCACATCATATAAAAAGCAGTACTGATCAAGCTTTACAGCATCTTCACCATCCAGTTCTATTACACTTCTTAGCATTTCTTAGCACATGGAGACACATCCACCGGCCAGTTCATTAGACACACCACCCTGTATCTACTCTCACTTTCCACTTTTATTATCATTTAGGAAGACCTTGCAGTTCTCTGCATACTTTCTTAAACCTCTCACCCTGTTTCTTAATGGTCAGGGCCCCACAGGTCCACAGCAGAGCAGGTATTATGTAGGTGGTGGACAATTCTCAGCACTGCAGTGATACAGACATGGTGGTTGTGTGTTAGTGTGTTTTGTGCTGGTGTGATCAAAGACAGTAGTCACTTCAGTGTCACTGCTGGACTGAGAATAGTCCAATAACACAAACTAACCCACCAACAGTGTCCTGTGGGCAACATCCTGTAATCACTGATGAAGGATGACCAACACAATCTATGCAGTAGCAGATGAGCTATCGTTTTTACATCTAATGGCTTGTATTGATATATCTACAGGGTGGACCACACAGGTAGGAGTGTTTAATAGAGTGGACAGTGAGTGGACACAGTGTTTAAACACTCCAGCAGCACTGCTGTGTCTGATTCACCCACAACAGCACAACATACACTAACACACCATCACCCCGTCACTGTCACTGAAGTGCTGAGATTCACTACTGAAATAATACTTCCTCTGTGGTGGGGCTGTGCAGGTTCTGACTATTGAAGAACAGGCTAAAGGGGGAATAACAAAGTATACAGAGAAACTGATGGAATACAGTCTGTAAGTGTAGAACAACAAAGTGCACCTATATGGTAAGTAAAGTTTATAAAATGCCAGACAAGTAGGTGGACCTAATGAAGTGACCAGTGGATGTTACACTAAAATGTGAGGCACATCATAAGCTAAAACAATAATGTTAGGATCACAGAGTTATTAAAAACACTTGTATGAATGATAACATTTCTGGCGTTTCAGTCACTCTGAGTTAACAAGTGTACAAAATCAAGCACATGCTGGCTCCCTGCTAGATCTGCCACTGTCAACTGCAAGTGCTATTATTGTATAATGGAGACACCAAAGAACAACAACTGTCTAGCCAAAAAGTGATGGACCATGCAAACTGACAGAGCGGCATAAAAATATGCAAATAGTGCATAAAAATTGGCCATCCAAAATGCCAACATTAGCTCTAAAAACGCTCACTGGAAACCTAATGAACTTTCTGAGAAGGAAAAATCACTATGCATAATGCCAAGGGTGATGAGTCATGCTTTACTCTCTGTCAGTATCTCTCTGATTGGGATTGGTGGATGCCAGGAGAATACTAATTACTGGAATGTACAGTAAAGTTTGGAGGAGGAAGGATAAAAAAAAGGTTGGGTCCTGTATTGACAACCATCTGGGGAAGGTCCTTTCCTATTCTAGCTTGACTGTACCCCTGTGCAAAAAGCAAGCTGTATGAGTTTAGCATGGGGGAGCTCGAGTGGCCTGCATAGAGCCCGAACCTTAAGCCCACTATGCAACTTTGGCATGAATTAGAACTTTATCTGCCAGCCAGGCTGTCTCATCCACCACCAGTGACTGGCCTCACAAATGCTCTTTTGATTGAATGCACAAAAATTCCTACCAGTGTTCTCCGAAGTGCTGTATAAAGCCTTCTCAGAATAGTCAACAGCAAAACATCAATAGTCACCTAAATGTTTTCCATAAGTACATTCCCAGAACTTCTCTCAAATCAGCTTAGACCACAGAATGGCCAGAAAATAACACTGCAGGATATAACAACAAACAGAACTTATATATTATTATATATATTTAGATGTGTGTCTTCTTTGTTCTTTGTCTGTTTGCACATCATGCAGGGATAAAGACAGTCTTCTGTTTTTCATTGATAAGTATTCCATCCTGAATTTTTTAATTGAAAACATCCATCCTGACATCCATATGCCTTTATGAAATATGTGCATGAGAAGTGAAGCCTACCTCTTTTACCATTGTCTGACCAAAGCGTTTGATTAAATGGTGACGTTGGTTGTGTTTTTATAGTTCACAGTATGTCATGCTGTGTTCTAAACCACACTGGCAAGTCTTTGTGACCTTAAGCTGATAGTTTGAACACAAAACTTTTGGGTGACTATTAACAGCTATAGTGTTTGTGCGCAGATCCAGTTCTAACTAACAAAGCTAAATTGGAAGACCAAACATGACTTGGCAGTCAGTGAAGCCAAACAGTGTTTAATGAGTCATACTAACACAGTCAAGTATACTGGACATACGAGGTCCTTGAAGTAATTGCATTACTTAAACTGATCTGATTTCATGTTTATATAATTACATAATTAACACATTTCTCCTTATTCTGCTCCTCACATCCACGAAGTGTTTCAGAGTAGCTGTGTGGAAGATAATTAATGGGATTGAGACTGAAATCTTTTGGCAGGGAACTTTATTACATTCAAATTTGCAATTCAATACAATTTAATTCAACTTTGTCATTATACAAATACAGGGTTATACAGTGTAATGAAACACTGTCAGGTTACTGTTACACTGGGGCACAGGAACGGGACGTGGAGGCAGGATACAAAAAACCATAACCAGGAAAAATCAACGGACATAGAGACAAGAGTAAGAGAGTGGGAGACAAATTACTGAAATGGAAATAAACAACCGGCAGGGAGACAAAACACCCAACAAAAACAAAGAGCACAACATGAGGTATAACACAACAAGGGCCAATGAGAGACACCTGGGAAGGGGCGGGGCTAGTAACAAGGGACCTGACTAGAGGGCGGAGACAGGAGGAGCACATGACCAAAACAAACAGAAGCACATGGAGCAGGACAACAAAGAGCACATGGACATGACGAGACAGAAACAGAAAGCCAGAGAAGACAGACAAACATGAACGGGACAGGGCAGGGTGTGACAGCTACTTTTCCAGGACAGTAATAAGAGAGCAGATAAATGGTGGTACAAAGACAAAACGGCAAAAGACCCATTACATGTGCATAAACAGCATGACACATGAAAAATGTGCAGGAGCAGTAACTGAATGTCAGAATGTGAATACTAGAGCCGAGGTGCAAACAGCACTTAACAAATACAGTTGAGCGAAATACAGCATGGTGTAAGTGTACATGCAGGAAAGGACAGTATGTTGAGGTTGCCAGGTTCTGGCACAGGTGTACCTCTCTCCGGATGGCAGAGGTTGGAACAGGGGATATCTGCGGTGTGTGGGGTCAGAGGATCTGTACTCCTGTTGTATATGTCCTGTATGGGTGGGAGGGCATCTGTGGTGATATGCTGTGCTGTATTTGCTACTATAGGCATTACAAGCTACTTAAGCACTGCTCACAAAACTCACAAACCCACAAAACCACTGAAGTAATCTCCACTGCTTCCCTGTGATTGATTGATTGATTGATTGACTGATTGATAAATGATTCGAACTGAGACAACAGATTCTTACAAGCAATGACTTTAATGCTCTGGGAATCTGTGGGTGAGCTTTATGTGTAGGCTGTACACTGGTGATGAGTCTTTGAGACATTTTGGTTGAGTTATTTACCTGAAATGAATAGAACTGTATGGTGTTTTTTTTTTACAGCACCAAACAGAGACAGAGGATCTTAGTTCAGCCGCTTAATTAACTGCCTATCTCCACAGTCACTGATACTCCACTGAGCTACTGCAGTCTGTCTCACTCCTCTCACCCCTTTTCCTGTATAGCAAAATAGTGTTATCTGTCAAGCAAGAGTAGATAATGAATAATTACATTCAGCTATTTCAAATTCACTAGCCTTGGTGCTAACCTAGTTCATCTGACGAGCTGATTCAACTGAGGATTCCACACATTCATAGCAGCTTATTCTAATTAAAGGCGGATGCAGTAAATAGACATCACATTTTTGAAAGCATAGCTATAGTATTTGTTAGACCATGGACCACACACAGCATCAGGGAGTCATTTAGTGGGGTTGTTCAGTCAATCATTATGCCTTACTAAACCCACATGCTTTTCCTGATGCAGGTGGCACCAGTGCAAACAGCTCATAACCAGCAATGACACATGGAAAAAACACTCTACATGGTACCTGATTATGTGCTCAGTACTCAAGTAGAAGAGACCTCTGCAGGGTCAAAAGGGAAACCATGGCAGCAGACGAGTTTATAAGGTAAAACATTGCAAATCATGTTTTTGTAGAGTGTAAGAAATGAAATCGCTCTGTTGTTGGTTTTAATCAGATATGCTTTGTTGACTTAACAAAAATATGCAAGTCAGTGAAACTAAGTCCAAGGCACAGAGTTTAATTCTACCACAGCTCATTACCACAGTGACTTAACACAGTTAACAAAATTATGTAGATGTAGCTTTAACCTAACTGTTTCTACTTTGATTAGTAGAACATAACCACTTTAAGCTAATTATGAGTAATACATAAGCATTATCAGTCCAGTTATTTACAACTCTGATAATTAATTTGAATTTAAACTGTGATTTACAGGGGTTGGACAATGAAACTGAAATACCTGTCATTTTAGTGTGGGAGGTCTCATGGCTAAATTGTTCCAGCCTTGTGGCCAATCTTCATTAATTGCACATTGCACCAGTAAGAGCAGAGTGTGAAGGTTCAGTTAGCAGGTAAGAGCACAGTTCTGCTCAAAATACTGCAATGCACACAACATTATGGGTGACATACCAGAGTTCAAAAGAGGACAAACTGTTGGTGCACGTCTTGCTGGAGCATCTGTGACCAAGACAGCAAGTCTTTGTGATGTATCAAGAGCCACGGTATCCAGGGTAATGTCAGCATACCACCAAGAAGGACGAACCACATCCAACAGGATTAACTGTGGACGCAGGAGGAAGCTGTCTGAAAGGGATGTTCGGGTGCTAACCCGGATTGTATCCAAAAAACATAAAACCACGGCTGCCCAAATCACACTGTATTGGCCGCAAAAGGAGGCCCTACACCATACTAATAAATGATTGTGGTCTAAAACCAGGTGTTTCAGTTTCATTGTCCAACCCCTGTATTTGAATAGACTGAGTACATATTACTTAAAAGAACATCTTAAAAGCTACTTAACACAGCTGCAAGGAGCCACTTGGCATAACATTTGTGATTAAATTCAAAATTTTATTTTTGGGTAATACAAGTAAGTAACTTGTAACTTGTGCGGTTAATTAGAACTTACTCAGATCACTTTAGTGACTTATTTGCTTTCATTAAGTATGATTTATTCAATCAAGTGTCTTAAAAGCTCACATTTGTTGACTGGTTGGCAAACTTTTTAATGAATCCAGCATTTTATTTTTAGACTGCCATATGTTGGTTGAATATGTCTGTGTGCTAATGTGTAAGGAGCTATATTGGTCTAACACTCACATCACATTTCCCCTTAAGCTGCTATATGACAGAAGTGGATGTAAAGAGTGAAATGTGTTTGGAGCCGGTTAAGTTACAGCAGCAGGGTGTGACACGAACTGTCACCACAGAAATTCACTATTCACTAGCCACTTCCTGTAAAAGAGCTCATGCTTGTGTCGTCGTTACGGCTTCGTTTTAAGGGAGAGCTAATCAGCTAAAATTGTCTGCGCCTGCCTGGCTATCACACACTGTAATGGAATTCTCTGACTGCTTTCTTACTGCACATAATGCATTATTATCATAGTGGTGAATATAATAGAGCAGCCAGTGGGGAATCAACTGCAGGGAGGGAAAAACCTCATCTTTGATGTCTGACTTGGCAGTTTAACTCTCTTCTGATAACTGGTGCTGCTCAGCAGCCCATCTGGCACAAAACTAGCATCGTAAAAAGACAGACAGCAACCAAAGATGCTACAAAAATCTATTACGGCAAAATAGCTTCACATGCATCTAATCATACACCAAATCTTCTTTTTAGAAATGGTTTTTAAAGAGCAAAAGTTAGAGCTTTATTAACCACTTAAACCTTTAAAGTGTGCATTTAGCAAAAGAACAGAAAAGCCGATTTACAGTTACAATAGAATCCAGTGTGTTTTGTGTGAGTTTGTGTCTGTTTTGTTATGTACAGAGAAGCAAGTTTAAACTGACCATGGTAAGCATCTGTATGCAATAGAAAATGTTACAGTATATATGCCATGGAGTATTCCTTTAAAGGACCGTTCATTAAGCGGCTGTGGTTCTACACAGTGGTTCTACTATGGCATCACCTTAAGCTGTAAGATTAATAACTAAAAAAATACTTTTATGTTTTAAGGGTTCAACATCTAAGACAACGGCTTGTACACTCAAAAACAAGCATTTCCCTGTTTCCCTGCATCTCCATCTTACAAGTTTGCAACCCCCACACCCAACCACACACACATACACACACACACCCTGCTGTTACTATATTTAAATAATGATGCTTGTTCTGCAATATCAGTTTAAACCAGTTTAGTGGTTGGTGTAGCTCAGCGAATAACACCACTGCCTGCCAGAGAGCCACCACCACATGTGGGAGACTGAGGTTCGAATCCCGGTCTGGGTGACTACGCTGTGCTACACCAATAAGAGTCCTTGGGCAAGACTCCTAACACTACATTGGCCTACCTGTAATATGATTAACCTTGTAAGTCGCTCTGGATAAGAGCATCAGCTAAATGCCGTAAATGTAAGCCAGAGGTCAACCCTGAAAGTCAGGTAGAACGTGTTGGTAGACTCGATCCACCTCTGTATGCCTTACAGAGCAGGACGTTTTATAAAATTTTGGGTTTTATAACTTTGCAGATTGTTTACATGCACAAAAAGCTACAACACACTAAAGAAAAGGGAAAAAAATAAAACGACAGAAAGATCATCTTTAATTAATGACAAGATTTACTTCACATTCACTTTATGTGAATCAGTTTTACTGTGCTCTCATCAGACTGTGACACTAATGTAAATAACAACAACTTGTGTAGGCCTAAATCACAGTGGAAAGGCTAACAGTGGGA
This sequence comes from Prochilodus magdalenae, assembly GCA_024036415.1. Taxonomy (NCBI): domain Eukaryota; kingdom Metazoa; phylum Chordata; class Actinopteri; order Characiformes; family Prochilodontidae; genus Prochilodus; species Prochilodus magdalenae. Next base: position 120,553 of record JAMWET010003781.1, on the reverse strand, counting down.
TCTCAGTGCATTTCTGGAAGGCTGCTTATGGCTGTGCTCCTCTGTATTACAGATCAAACAAGTTTTTGATTGTTTTTTCCTCAGCTGTGTTGATTTAGCCACGCTGCACAGTGTGAGCTTCTGTACCATGTTAGCTCATTAGCTTTGTGGTTCTATTGCAAAGCTGAAGAAACTAACTGTGGAGACATGTCTTAGCTAATTAACCAAGGTAAGCACAAAAGTGTGTAAATCACCCAAAATCGATGTCATAAATAGACACAAAATCACAGTGAGTGCAAAGCAGTCACCAGTATTTTCATATGCCAGTATTTTCATCCCTAGCCGTCATCCTAGGACTGGAGTGCCTTTTGGGTGTGAAATATCACATTCTAGACCTGCGTGACATGCTCTTTTCTCACATCTAACCTCACTTACATGCTACACTGAGTAGCCTTTGTCCAGAATATTCAATCTGCCAACACAGGCCATTGTAAATCTCCTCCAGGTTTGTCTCGCCTTTCTGGCGTAAACAGTCAGGACCAGGTTGTAAGTCTCAAGAGGACTTTGGTATTCAACTCTGTGCTTGACTGATAAAGCAGTGCTTTCTGGAAGCTGCCAGCAGATATTCTCCCCACATCTACACCATACATTTTTCCCTCCTCTATCACCTGCTGTACACCTCAATCTCTCCTCTGCAGTGCTTCTTTTCTGTGTTCACAACTCTCATCCTCTACCACATACGTGTAGCTCAGAGCAGAGCAGAGCAGCACACAGTACTCATATTAAATTAGGTTTGCTTACAGAATCTTCCAACAATTACACGCTAATGAGGTGATGTTAGGTAGTGTAATTGCATAATAACACCATAAAAGACTTTATTGTTGTGTAATTGTTTGACATTTTGTGAGAAATGGCTGCCTGTCGTTATATTATGCCTTTGTTTTCTGTTTCTTTGTCAAAGGCAATCTATGATCCAAAAGCAGATTCCCAAAGGAAAACTCCGCTCAGATTTCATTTCACTTCACAAAGTACAAGAAGAACAAGAAGAAATGAGGAAGTGCTTTCAATTATACTCAGGGAAATCTTGCTAAAGGAAATCAGTGAGGGAGGTTAGCACCACTGGGAATGATCTTATTCACTCTGCTACTGCTGAACCTGTTTCAGCTCTTTTCTGTCCATTATGTTGGGGATAGATGAGGTGTAAATTGTTAAGTCATTGTATTTTGTTACTATACCCAATTACATTTACACAGTTTGCATACTGTTTACTCAAAAGCCAGTAGTCAGTTGAACCAGCTTAGGGTTCTATTCACTGACTTTACCCCCAAGAACTTTTATCAGTCACTGGGGAGTTCCTGTATGGGAATCACAAAGTTTAGTCTCACAAGTGTGGGACAGTGCTATCTACAGGTGAGGTTCAACTTTTTTAATGTTGGAGCTCAAATCTGGAATTACATGTAACTACAAACAAATTAAACCAGTTGGCCGGGGTGGACCAAGTACACAAACCATGTAATTGAGTTAAAGTAGAGATACCCAAGGTATGGTATTCCACCGGTAAAGTAGAACTTCCTTCCTTTAGACCTCCCCCCAAAAGTATTTACCTTCAAATGTACTTAAGTATGGAAAGTGGTGGTAGTATGATTCATTACGGCTCTGTCATTTCTGAAACAAGGCTCTTAACTCATTTTAGTTCAAGAGTCTCTAGTGTCTCTCAATCCACCAGTCTTTTAATAGAAGGTCATTAGTTGGTCTGACACTGATGTCTATTACAATGAGCATAAGCACAAAACACTGAAAGGGAACAGAACAGTTTACTTCAGGTAGAACCGAGCTCTGTGCAACAGGTCAAAACAAACTCTAAACACAGCGTGTGTTGTGCCGTGATTGGTGGGCTTGCTTTGGGCTCCTTTTGTTTTGACATTTTAGGTTTTTAATGCACACATAAACCAAAAGGAAAAAAAGTGTAAAAAGTCTCTCAAACCAGAAAAAACTACTGTATACAGTAACCAGATACACTGACAGCATTACCAGCCACCACTGTCAGTTAGTATTACTAGTTACCCAGAAATAATCCTCAACAATCCACCACTGCTCTACTACTGAGGCACAGCAGGTAACAGTCATTAACATACACATAAGATCTTTTGACTGAAACAGACTATCATTTCTAACTTAGCATCACAGGTGTACATACAGCTAAACTAAAGTTAGCCCTGTGAATGTCCTGAATGGCTACTTCTATATTCAATCAAGTATGTTTTTAAACCTGTAATCAAGTTTTTGGCGGGTGCTTTTTTGATTACATGTGATGATTTGGGCATGCTGCACAATACAAGCTATATAAGCTTCCCTAACATGTTAATTAGACCGGCCTTGTAAATTGCCCTTGTAGCTCCATTGCACAGCTGGAAAAATTCATTTTGGAAACATGTCTTGGCTGACTGAATACATAAAAGCTTGACATTTCTGGAAAAACAAAACTCAAAGGCCAGTAGCCAGGTGCACCAGCTGGATGCAAGTGTGATTGTTAATTTGGGTGTACTAAGCCATACCTTGAGAGTAAACTGCCCATAATTATGCTGTTTAGCTATGGTAATCTTTGTGTGGGATGAGTGCTGCTCAATACTTACTGCATATAGGGCCCGATGGGGGGCATATGCATTTGAGGGATGGCCATGTAAAATTTGTGTTGTCACAAATATAATTTATAATATTATAAATAAATATTTCACTCAAAGTACTGAAGACTTGTGGCAGCCCGTTTTGTGTTGATTTATTTTTACTTTCATTTTAATCACTTTCACTTTGATTTACTTGAAACAGGTGTAAATCGGGGTATCCAAAAGATTTGAGAGACTGAGAAACAAGGCTTAAACATGCGATGGAAACATGTTTACCAATGGAATAACACTGTTTAAACTGTCAGGATCAGATGCATGTGTTAGCAGACATGGTGTTAAAACATGATATGATGTGGATGCCACATGCACGGGCAGTCTGTGTTATCAGTTTTCCTAGCTAGAGTGAAATAACAGCCCTGTACATTGTTTGGGTTTGGGGGGGAAAAAGCATTTTCCAGAATGTTGATGCTGGGTAGATTCAGTGCAGAGCACGTGGTTAGTAGGCAGAGCAATGTGCAGCTTACAGCTACAGTCTTAATTAAGCAAAAGTTCATGAAATAAAATGATCAGCTGGGCCCACTAGTTGCTAAGTTACAGTCATTTATATATTTTGACATGATCTCATCCAACATTCCTTAGTGGGAAAAACAAACTTCCATCTCTCGCATGGGATGGTTGGTTTACACAGATAAACCAATTGCTCTTTCAGAACTAGCATTCTGTTAGAACTTCTGTCCTAAAGCCCGGCCTCCTGATGAGTCAGTTGTGTTGTGACTGGTCAGCTTCCCCACTCTAGTCTGATTGTTCACAGGTTGTTTGTGTAATAACACTGATTCTGTCATATCAATCTTATCCTGACAGTTCGATAGAACACGCCTGGAGATCCACCTTAGTAAGCTTTAATGGAGCCGGACATTTCAGAGTGGTTCACAAAACACATATATGCACTAGAAGTACACTTTATCTGTTCTTTATCCAAACCCTCTAAAAATGTAATGTTGTTTTAGGGTCACAAGTGCTGACCAGATGTTAACATGGAGGAAACAAAGGTGGAAAAAGAAAAAATTCTTACTAGATGAACAAAGAAAGAGAGAAAATCATTGTTGGGTGTAGAGTCCCAGTTGTTAAAGGTCAAGTAGTTTGGGAAATCACTGTGAAAAAGAAATATATGCAATTTGCAAATGTGTTTAATAAGAAATCTGAAAGATTCTCTAAAGGTGCATCCAGTCTCTTTCCTCTAGCGCGGTTAAATTCTGAAAGTAATTGCTTCTTGTTTTCCTTGCTGTTAAAAATACACATATTTTCTGCGCTTTGGACTTCTGCACACAGGTTGATTAGCTTTATTGCTTTAAGCGTGCATGGTGGTGCAGCAGCACCAACAATCAGTAGATGTTATTAGTTTGAGTATGAGGGTGCGGAGATATATTGCATTTATAGTGCCAATAAAGTGGTAAGTGGGCTAGGCATCAGATTCACTAAGCTTCTGCACCACTGCAAACCCCCTTCTTCCCTTTAAAGGGGTTCTCTGTGTTCCTTTCTGCCTTTGCCTCTTTGCCCATGCTAAAATCTACAGCAGTACAGTTCCTGCATTACTAAAGCTCTACTTCTCACTGTGGCTTCTGTTGCAGAAATGTCCTAAGCACTCTTTAATGCCTTGCCTGTATAGCAGGTCACCCCCTCAAAATCATACTGTTCCCAAATGACCAAGATGTGCAGAACCATTTAGCTTTGCTCATCCCACCCATAAATGAACATGTGTTCCAGAACAGAAAGTCAAAACAAATACTGATTATCTTGTATTTCTGACTATAATGGAGGAACAGTGTATTTTGCTTTGATGAGTTACACCTCATTTCTCCAACGGAGGAATACATTACTAATAATTCTTCATAATTATTTTAATATTTTAAGACGTCTAATATTTTAAGAAGTTTAATAACTTAATTTAAGTAGTCACAGTTTTATTGAATAATAGAGCATTAAACAACAAAATACTTTCTCTCTCCTGACAGACACAATGTTCAGTTAATGAATTAATTCATGAACTAATTAAGGTTTAAATGGAATAAGAAAGTTTCACAAGCAATATACGAAACAACAAAATGTTACAAATATGAATAACAAGATAATTAACTTAATTTTAAAAACAACAGATTCCGTCCCATTACTCATTTCACATGCATTTTGCTGGTCTTGGTCATTTATTTATTTATGTTTTTTTTACTAATACCAGAGTCTCCTGTATTTTGCACCTTGCTGATCTGATCCACTTTGAGTGTCTTCCAGAAGTGTTTCTGCTGTGGTGTGTTGGACTCTGCTTTGTTTCTGTATTTTATGAATTTGCCTCATGTTGATGAAAGTGTTTTCTGTGTTTGTAGCTGTTGTTTAAATCACTGTTGGTTGCATCTTCTCAGCCATCATATGAATCATTACCTCGACTTGAATGAAAACAGACTGGTGTGTGTGTGTGTGTTTCTGTGTGTGTGTGTGTGTAAGTGTGTGTGAGAGAGAGAGAGGACTACATATCATCACAAAGAAGCCATTTTGCTGATATTTGATTCTGGATTTATGGTTCTGAGGTCATGTGTGGTATTATGTAGGTACTGCAAGATAAAAATCTATATAATTGAGTGGAAGTCCTAACGTGTGTGTGCTGTGTGGTGTGTATATGTAGGTACTGCCAGCTGATATTTGATCTATATTATGGTTCTGAGGTTGAGTGGTATCTATGAAGGTACTGCTAACGTGTAAGACAAACTGTAAGACAAACGTGTGAATGTGTGTGTGTGTGTGTTTTTGTGCGTGTGTGTGTGTGTGTGTGTGTGTGTGTGTGTGTGTGTGTGTGTGTGTATGCATGTGTTCTCAAGATGTGAGAATCACACTGGTATGAAAACACATGGATCAGTGTAATGGAGCAGCCCTCAAGCAGGGCTTATAGAAGAGCATGCCAGCAGTGTCCACAGCCTGGAGCACAGCGAACAGCTGCTGACCAGTGAGAGCGGTCTTACTGAAGCTGAGGAAAGCACAGTCTGTCATCTTTAAGCAACTTCACAAAAAGGCCTCCACTCCGTTTTCTCTTTTAATTATTTGACTCTGTTGTTTGATCTCTACGTTTGATCTGCCAGTCTTCTCGGAGTGTTAAAAAAACTTCAGCACTGCTCGCTCAACACAGAAAATAGGCTACAGTTTAGCCAGCGCACAGGTGCTCTGATATATAAATATATATGTGTATATGTGTATGTATGTATTTATGTATGTATGGATGGATGGTTGGATGGATAGATGGATGTGTAAATGCATAAAGCATGGAATCAGATTAAAGGTACCACACTCATCAGAAAAATGCAAAGAAGTCCCAGTTGTCACATTCTCACTTCTAAAACATTATTACTATAATTATTAACACACAACCTGCTTAGGAGGCATTCTTCAGGTCTGCTGATCCCAGAACAGATACAACATAATATTATATTACCATTCCACATAGTGTGTTACTGAAGAGGAAAGGGCAGGAGAGATTGATTAAACATCACCTTGTGTAGAAGACCGTACTGGCAGTACAGTACTGTAGCCCTGCTGACACAGCATATATCAGTAATTAGACAGGTTGTTTTCTTCTCTATTTGTATTTCTGGTCTCACTTTTGCTGTAGTTATGCTAATTATTGAGTGTTATTTAGTGTTATGATGAGAGCAGAGGAATTTCTAGATTGGCGTGGATATTTCCCACTGGTTGTTGAGATTGCTTATTAAACACTGGTATTGGCATTGTAATGTATTGTGGGCCCTTTAATGGAAAATGAGCTTCCCTCACTGTTTAGACATATAGTAGGGATGTAAATTGCAAGTTTCATTCTTTTAGCCAACGATCTGATCCTTTTCAGTACCTCAAACTTTACTGCAATGCGATTCAGTTTGCTGGAAGTATGAGATGATGTTGTGATGTCAGAGCATGCTTGAGTTATTCTGTTCAATGGCACTGTTATCTTGGTGGCCAGGCTGTGTGCTTAGGTCTGAGGGAAACAGAGATAGCCTAGCAGTAGCCTAGGCAGCTAGCAGTGGGAGCCTGAGCCTGAAAATCCACACAGTCAAGCCACTGCCTTCAACAACGGCTAACCTTTTCAAGTGTGCTGTCGTTTGTGGTATAACCTCAGCATCTTAATTCACATTAATTAATTCGGAAAGATCAAAGATTTCAACCTGGACAAAAAGATTTATTTAAATTTATATTTATTAACCAAGTAACTGTGTATGTAGTAGAGGAATAACTATTCATATAACGAACCATTACGTGATCTAAGGCATTTCTAGGATCAGGCTTTATGGTGCTGCAAATAAGTCCAACTAACTATCAAGTCTCAGTGCTAATACAGTCTACCGAAATCTGAAAACTTAAATGTCATTCTCACAAAAACTCCCAGCTCAAATACAGCTCAACTACAGTATATGTCACTGGAATTTGAGGCCCTGAAACAGAACGCTTTTCTCGAAACAGAACGCTTTTCTCGAAACAGAACGCTTTTGTGCATTTTCTATCAATGTGGTCAGCCTGATGATGTTTGCTCCCAGCACGAATGAGCTCAGAATGAGAGCAGTGGCAGAGAGTTCAAGAAATGAAAATGTCAAGCGTCGTCTTTTGTGAACTGGACAGTGGACATTTCTACCAGCACTTTGGTAATTGTGTGCCTAAATGTCAGAGTATACCCAGTATGGCATTCACCTTGTCTATAGCTGTGGGAGCTGCATACGGGAAGGAAAGAATATTATCAGCCATCTGAGGTGGAGTCTGGACTGAACAGGCTGACACGGCTGGAATACATTCCACTCCTCCGCTCCACCTCCATCTGTATCTTCTCACACTGCTTTCACACAGTCAATTCAGGAGGCTTTAAAGACTTTTCTCTGTAAGATTTCGAATGTGCCAGAGTTTAGCAGAGCTGCTCACATAATTGAATAAAAACTTTGGAAATACTGATGCTAATATCATTTAAAACTCGTTTATGACCTAAACAGGGTGTGATTTATCATCCTTTAAGACTGATGTCTACCTGACATCCCATATGACCTTTTTACCTTCTTAGTTCATGTACGTGTTCATATTTGAATAGACCTGAATCAAATCCAATTTATTTATCCCTGAGGGGCAATTCATGCTGGGCACACAGAAAACTGAGACAACAGATAATGACACACATCAGTACCTTAGTTGGCAAAAATCATCTTAAATTGCAATAAAATTATTCAAATTAATGTCAGTACTCATTTAGTAGCCTGGTAGCTTCAAAAGTAACTCTCAGTTAAAAAGCCAAAGAAAGAGCATGCAATGGCTCATTAATAATAGTGTCCAGTTTAAGTCAATGACCTGACGAACTTTAACAAGGGTCAAATTACTGACAAGGCCATTGAGGTGTTCCCAGTCAGCACTGGTAAATACCTATCAACAGTGAATGAAAGAAGGACAAACTATTAACTAGCAACATAAACCGGAGTGATAGACGCCCAAAGCTACCCATCTGGCACACATGGACCAAGGAGCTACCGTGGCACAAGTTACAGAAATCTTTACTGATGGATAGAGGAGAAGTGTGGCACTACACAGAGCAACAACCTTGTATCTCCATTTTTTTGGTTTTTCATATTTTACATTTCAGCATCAACAATTGATAATAAACACAACAATAAAAAAGGTTCAGATTTACATGGAAAAAGGTATAATTACAGTAACAAATATTAAAAACGTAGGGATGAGTTTTCCTTCCCTGGCAAAGTTAACATTTTGCAGATAAAAAGTTCTGCTCCAACAGTGATCTTTATTTCTACTATAATACTCCAAATTTTTTTTCATTAAAATATGTATTCTTGTACATTATTTTGTTATGATATTTAATGTTACATGTTATAAAATGCAATAAATACAATAAAAAATGTGAAAAAATATTGCTAATTCTTTTTGCTCTCAGTTTTCAGCCCACCAAGACAAAAAGTTTGGGCACCCTGGTTGAAAACCCATGTTTGGATTTAAGCGTTTATTTCAGGTGACAGTGTATTCTGGATATTATGCAGTACTGGATGATGCAACATGTTCTGTTCGAGATGGCGTGTATACTTTAGGCAAGTTTCTATTCAAATCTTTCACAAATGCTATGCGCATATACAAAAGTTCAGAAGGAAAAAGGTGTTCCATTATTATACATACTGTATGTGATGCATGATGTATGCAAGACTAGATGCGCACTTTTTTACCCACATGTATTGACTACTTCGTACATACTGTAACGAATGGAAGTAGGGTGTTAGGTCGGTGCTCTCATGGAGATACTTAGCTACCATGAAGAGACATGCAGGTAACACGTTGTGAAGGGGTTTCGGAGTCAGTTTAATAAACAGAGCCCCGAGACTTCACTCGTCACAAGTTCCCAGATAACACCAGTTGGAGAACCCAGGCTACAACCTAGTACAGTTCACCACACCACATTCTCTCCCGCGTTTTCCACCACACTCTCTCCATTATTCACTCTGGCTCTCCACCGTGCACATGCGCACTGCACCAAACCTTAAAGTGACCGTTACAATACACTCATCCTTAAAAGAAAAGATCCACAAATGGTTGAAACCGACAGGAAAGCCTAGTGGGTAGACGTGACATTGCAAGGCATGCGAATGATTCAAGTTTTGTGCTCAGCCGCGCATGTGACATAAGCACGGACAGGCCTTATCGCTGTAGCTGACTGGCCCAACAGCCACAACTGTGAATATTCAGGGAGCAGTGATGCCCTCCATCACCACGACCGCTACGATGACTGCCCTTGACTGCCACTTCAGTGACAGCAAAGACTGCAACATCTTTAGTGAGGAGTCCCACTTCTGTCTTGGTGGAGACGACAATGAATCCATGTGTGGAGGGATTGTGGTCAGCAGCAAGATAAATGGTTTGCATTGTAACTACTTCCTGTTGTAATGTACTTGTACATGGCATCTATATCAGTTCTTCTACTTAAATGCTTTAAACCTGAAAGGTGGAAGGCTGACCCATTTGCTGGTGGGGAAGATTTTTTTCAAATGGAAAGGTTAGATTTGAATCCAAATGTCTCAGTATGCTTGAACATGCCACTGTCCATCAGGTTTCCTAGTGATGGACATGAACCAATTCCAAAAGAACCCACTTGGTGCTTCATTGATGCTGTAAGAGCAGCTGCTTCTCAGGAGGGCTTGAATGGAGACAGAGCTCCTTTAAACTTCTGTTAAAATGTTTTCTTTTACTGCTGGCTGAGCTGATGGTGATTAGGAGGCTGGGAAGAAAGTGGCAAAAAAGAAAGAGAGCATGAAAAAAAGACAATGAGTGGAGACAGAGAGGGGAGGAGAGAGGGAGAGAATAGGAGAGAACTGTTTCCATAGCAACCTAGGGAGCGCCTGGTCCAGGAACACAGTTCTGGCGGTGAGCCCACAGATAGAAAGTTGCTGTTCAGATTTAATTGCCGTGCCTGCGATTCAGCTAAATCCCAGCTAAGCTGCAGTGAATTATGGATGATGTTTGTTTGGGAAAATAAAAGTTGCATATAAGATGAACATCTCCATCAACCATGTACAGAATGTGTAGGTAAAAAAAAACTCTGAATGTTATTATCACACCTGGATCTGTTTAACCAGTCATTGACCTTAGAAATAGAATTAGAAACAGGAAATCTGTGGACCTTGTTGCGTGTGTGTCATAGTCAGCAATAAAGATCTTTAAATGATTGCTACTGCCATCTATGTGCTACAAGCAAGTTCTGCATTAATGTAAGCATCCTACTGTAGCAGCATAATTTAATACCACTACATAAGAACGTCCATCACTTCACTACCACACTTTACAAAGCTTGCTGGTTTGCAGGTGTTTTGGTGAAACTGTCTTAAGCCATTTCACCCCTTGCCCCTACAACATTTTCTTAGTTTATGCCCGGGGGCAGGATGTCCTGATTCTTTTTGGGGTAGAAGGGTAGGGGCAAAGTGTTAGGCCTACATGGCATGAGAAAATTCCCAGAACATCTTGTGAATCACTGACAAAATAGCTGAGTAGGCAGCCAAAGAAACCCACAAATGTAAGCATTTTCTAAGTTACGATAACTATTGTTTATCAAAGTTCTCGATAACATGCATAAACAATGCTAGTAGTATGCAAATGTCTCTGCTAGCTAGCTAGCCAAAGTTGTTTGCTTTTTTTTTTAATGACAACCTCGCATTTTTACAATTCATCACTGTCCAAAGAAAAACAAGCATTTCCAAAATGACAACTTTACAGGAGAGGGCAAAAACCTAATGTAAGTTTGATGTAAGTCAATGAAACCAGACTTTTAAAAGCAATGTTGTTTTTTTTTTGGGCTCAATCATCATGAATTTTTCCCACAATGAAAACGACAGTTGATGTGTTAAAATGCTGCATCTATAAAAATGTAGATACCTGTTTTTTTTTTACTTTGGAGGCAAATGGTTCCCTAAATTTAAGTAAGCTGAAGTCTAGCGAATGGAATTTCGATGAGAGTAAATCAGCTTCTTATTAACCAGCCTCTTGTTCAGATTGTCCTGTTTCACCTTAAATGGTGCATCAGTCACAGTCTGGCACCTCAGGGCACAGCGGCAGGGATGTCTACAGAGCACTGTGAATAGCCTGGAAGGTAATGAAGATCAGACTCTTAAAGCACTGCCATAGTTCATATGGGGAAAGATTTGAACCACACAATCCCAGACATTCAGTGATTTTGGAGATCTGGACTCTGTGGTGATCAGTCCAGTGTTCTGAGAACACCAGCAGCTTCTTTGTTTGCGTATCCTTTTCTCCGTAATGACTTCCTAACCGCTGCACATCCTTTCAGATCAATAGTGTTGAGCTGTCTGCTCACAACGGAAGTGGGGACAGAAACATCTGTGGATTGTTCAGATCTGAGACAGAAGAGTGGCATATGAGCTGGATTTTCTACTCTCTCTCAAAGATGAAAGCTTTAAGCAGTGTTCACCTGATGGCAGGTTTGGGGGTTTACAAGGCCCTGCACGAGGGGAATTCCATTTTCTCTGTTTCTTTTATTCATTTTTAATTCATTCAGAACTCCTTGTTATATTTATTTTCCTTTTACTTTACCTTTCTCATGCAGGGGTTATTTCAGTCTACTCAAAGATTTTGAGTGGAGATTAGAGAGAAGATGTGCAAAGTGGTTTGGAGCAATTTGATGTGATATGCTCCATGCTAGAGAAGCCCAGCCCAGTAAGAATTGTTCACAGTGGTGGTGAAAGCAACCAGATATCTGAGGTGTTGAATGCCTTTAAAAGCTCATATAAAATTATATGTTGCCTGAGGTATAGTTTAAAAATAACTGTCTTTAATGTAGTTAGAGTGAAAATGTACATACAGAGTGTTATAAGGCAAATGAGTGCCTAATGAAAACATTTGTTTTTTTCCAGTAAGTAAAATTCACATTTTCATTTATGAATATGTTTTTTGTTTATTGAGGTAAAGATGTGGAATTCCCCTTTAGGAATGTAATCTGAATAATAAGCCTGGGGTATTAGGAGGCTAATGATTAAATCTGTCAAGTTGCTGAGAGTTCATCACATCACACACACACACCTACACCTACACACACACACACACACACACACACACACACACACACACACACACACACACACACACACACACCACACACACACACACACACACACACACACACACACACACACACACACACACACACACACACACACACACACACACACACACACACACACACACACACACACACACACACACACACACACACACACACACATACACACACACACACACACCACACACACACATACACACACACACACACATACACACACACACACACACACACCTACACACACACACCTACACACACACACACACACACACACACACACACACACACACACACACACACACACACACACACACACACACACACACACACACACACACACACACCATACATACACACACACACACACCATACATACACACACACACACACACACACACACACACACACACCATACATACACACACACACACATACACCCACACACACCTACACACACATACACACACACACACACATACACCATACATACTGTATGAGGCCTAGTGGAGATAAAGGTGGCCAGAGATTAAAATGAGCCTCAGTCAGAATAATATTGCCTCTTTCACTTTCTCTTACTTTACTTTTCAAGTGGAACATCCGTTCAATCACAGTTCAAAGCAGGTGTCAGGCACTGCATAAACTTTTTAATAGAATAGTCAGGAGACATAATGGCTGTAGCAAACTCTCAACTCTTCAAACTTTTCATAAAATGTAACTTTCCAAGTGGAAAAGATGGGTCTGAATGCTCGTGTCTAGCTCAGGCGAGGTGAAACAAATCCAGAATGGGAATGGACAGCTTACCCTCCTCTAACTGTGAAATGGTTTTAATGGAGGATTTCTGCTATGTTAATAAAAATGCTATGAGAAATGTGGAACCTCACAGATTTGCAATGATTGAAAACTCTAGCTCTCATAAAAGGTAAAGAAAGAAAAGCCAATTTCTTGTTTAGCATTACTACTTTTGCTCGGGACAACAAAAGCTTGGTGTAAATTTTTATCAGTTATTGTCACTCACGATTTACTGAAGTGTTAAGATCCTGTCAGAAATTCTAAACCAAGTATAAGGGGACAGTATGATAATGCCTTCTTTTGCCATTAGGGGTACACGTAGGGCATTGTAAAGTTTTAACTGCAAAGTTCAGAAGATGTGTTGAGGATGTTGTCAGGGCCACAGATTATGTTACATGATAACAAAAGAAAAACATTCTCAGCGCAGCATTCAGAAACTGTTTTATGGATGTTACTGAGAGCTGAGAGGACAGAATGCCATTCTCCTACTTTTAGAAAGAACATTCTGGGAACCAAAAGAAAACTTCCCACTGAAAACATTTATGGAAAATTACTTTGAATATTATCAGAATGTTTTTGGAGCAAATCTTTTCTAGCTGGGTAGCTCTAATAGTCACAAAAATGTTACTGACATGACGAGCATATTTACAGCTATTAGGCTGATAAAGGCCATATATGTCTTAAAATCATTTGGTGGTGAGTACAAATATATATATCCCAGTGATGTAATATTACACAGTTCAGCAGAAAATTAAAAAGAAAAGAACTTGGCGTATCGTCTACGTTATGGCTGGCTTAAATGGCAATAACTCAGAATAACAGCTTTCTTTTACAGCCTAGATCTACTTTCATCCCTATGTAACAGAGGTATGTACTATATCATTATCACACCTGGATCTGTTCAAACAGCCATTGACCTTAGAAATAGAATTAGAAACAGGAAATCTGTAGACCTTGTTGAGTGTGTCATAGTCAGCAATAAACGTCTTTAAATGATTGCTACTGCCATCTATGTGCTATAAGCAGGTTAACACTCCTGCGTTAATGTAAGCATCCTACTGTAGCAGCATCATTTAATGCTATTACATAAGAACATCCAGGCTGGCTTAAATGGCAATAACTCAGAATCACAGCTTTCTTGTACAGCCTAGATCCACGCACTATATAAGACTCTCTGTACTCAATTTGTGTGCAGTCTTTTTAGGTTTAATGTAGCAACCACCCTGAAGGCCCTAGCAACAGCCTAGCAACAACTTAGCAACTACCTGGGATTTTATAAACATGGATTTGTCACTTAAAGTTCATTCAAACTTTCCACTTCTAGTTAGATCTGTTCTAATTCTATAATTATCTACACATTTATATAATTACATTTCTGTCATATACCTGAATGACAGTAATACCTAATAACTACCAAATAAAAGGTTAATAGACTGAATTTCTCTATGTCCACTAGAGTGAACACCAGTACCACTGCGAGCACTTCATCTGTGCTAACAAGATTTAATAAGTCTCTCTCTGAGCTTTTGGTTGCTCCTATTTAATACATTTAGATGAGAAATTGTGGTAAAATTTTAAGCTCATGCTTCATATGGTGTTGAATAGTCATGATATTTCCCCTGGGGTTGAATGAGCTAAAACCTGTAGATGAGAAGATGCTATGGACTGATATTCTGTTATAGGACTGTGTTGATTCTGATAGTTCAGATGGTTTTAATTAATCTTCACGTATTTAATGTATGAGTGAAAACAGGCAACTCCATTCAGCGAAGGAGATAAATGAGCGGAGCTCGTTTATACCCAGACAGTAATTAAACACCTCACTGCAGGAGCTGAAGTAGCCTCTGCTGTACTTATCACTATTATTTTGATGAGAGGTCAAAAAACAGAGTGAAGGTAATTAGCAGGCCCCTCAGCAGTGGGCTGTCAGGGGACTGAGTCGGAGGAGAAGGCAAGAGCAGCAGGGCTGTGCAATTTAAGATGAGGAGGGTTTTTTGTTTAATTATTACACATTTAGGAGAGAATAAAATGCTACCAAAGGACTCAAGAAGGGCTGGAACTATCCAGAAGGCTGATAGACACTCTGCAGACATGACCACTTACAATGTAAAAACCCCTATAGACATCCACAGACAAAGATGGCAAAGAAAACAAGGTCATGGAGTTTTACAAATTGAGTAAATGCTTAGTGAGCTGTTGTTCTAGTGATAGCCATAAGAAACACAAACTGAAAACCATACTTTACATTATATAGACTTATAAAACTTCAGTGTATAGGTTTATACAGATAACTCATTTTCAGCCATGTGCATTCCTCTGCTTTGCTGCACTGTGAGATGGGACTAAACTAATAAGCAGGAGTGCGAGTGAGTGCAGCGATGCGTTCTGTAATGTGATGAAATTGAATATTGCGTGACGTGTCAAGTGGTGCCATGCAACATCTACCTGTCACGTATGTGTGAGCAGACAGGGACAGACACCTGAGAACACACTATTACACCCTGCATGACCCCATTCGACACCTTTCCACTTTCACAGCAGTGCTGAACCTGTAGCAGCAAAATCTGCTGTTTCATGCTTGCTGTTTTTATATATACACGCATGTATAATCTATCTATCTATCTATCTATCTATCTATCTATCTATCTATCTATCTATCTATCTCTCTCTCTCTCTCTCTCTCTCTCTCTCTCTCTCTCTCTCCATTCATCCATCCATCCATATATATATATATATATATATATATATATATATATATATATATATATATATATATATATATATATATACATATATGGATGGATGGATGAATGGATGGATGGATAGATAGATAGATAGATAGATAGATAGATAGATAGATAGATAGATAGATAGATAGATAGATTATACATGCGTGCCCACTGACAAAGATAAGAACAGTCTATCATTTTAAGGGTAGGTTTGTTTTAACAGTGAGAGATAGAATATCAAAGGAAAATCCAGAAAATTACATTGTATAAAATATATATATTTAATTGCATTTTGCAGAGAGAAATAAGTATTTGATCCCTCTAGCAAACAAGACTCAATACTTGGTGGCAAAACCCTTGTTGGCAAGGACAGCAGTCGTTGATGATGAGGTTTGAGCACGTCAGGAGGAATGTTGGTCCACTCCTCTATGCAGATCATCTCTAAATCATTAAGATTTTGAGGCTGACGCTTGGAAACTCTGACCTTTAGCTCCCTCCATAAGTTTTCTATGGGATTACGGTCTGGAGACTGGCTAGGCCACTACATGAGCTTAATGTGCTTCTTTTTGAGCCACTCTTTTGTTGCCTTGGCTGTATGTTTTGGGTCATTGTCGTGCTGGAAGACCCAGCCGCGACCCATTTTTAATGTCCTGGCAGAGGGAAGGAGGTTGTCACTCAGGATTTTATGGTACATGGCTCCATCTATTCTCCTATTGATGCGGTGAAGTAGTCCTGTGCCCTTAGCAGAGAAACACCCCCAAAACACATAATGTTTCTACCTCCATGCTTGACAGTAGGCATGGCATTCTTTGGGTCATTGTCAGCATTTCTCTTCCTCCAAACACGGCGAGTTGAGTTAATGCCAAAGAGCTCATTTATTGTCTCATCCGACCACAGCACCTTCTCCCACTCACTCTCATCCAGGTGTTCATTGGCAAACTTCAGACAAGCCTGCACATGTTCCTTCTTGAGCAGGGGGACCACGCGTACACTGCAGGATTTGAATCCATTACGGCACGTTACGTGTTACCAGTGGTTTTCTTGGTGTCCGTGGTCCCACCTGCCTTAAGATCATTAACAATTTCCCCCCGTGTAATTTTAGGCTGATTTCTCACCTTCCTCATGATCAAGGATTCCCCAAGAGGTGAGATTTTGCATGGAGCCCCAGATCGAGGTCGACTGACAGTCATTTTGTAATTCTTCTTTTTTTTTTCTTAATTTTCTTACAATGGCACCAACAGTTGTCTCCAGTGTCTTACTTAAGGTTTTGTAGCCCATTCCAGCTTTGTGCAGGTCTAAGATCGTGTCCCTGACATCCTTAGAAAGCTCTTTGGTCTTGCCCATGTTGGAGAGGTTACAGTCGGACTGATTAATTGAGTCTGTGGACAGGTGTCGTTTATACAGGTGACAATTCAAGACAGCTGTCTTTAATGCAGTTAATGAGTTGATCAGGAGCATCTAACTGGTCTGTAGAAGCCAGTACTCTTAATGTTTGGCAGGAGTTCAATACTTATTTCTCTCTGCAAAATGCAATTAAATTTATCATTTTATACAATGTCATTTTTATGGATTTTGCAGTAGAGGTAGGGCTGTGACTCAAGGTGGAGAGGGAGTGACACCAGGCCTTCTGGACCTGTAACGTGCGACAACAATCCGATCTTGGTGCATCATTGGTCGTCTCGACCAGGACAAAAGTGGGACTTATAACCGAAGATGACTCACTGCCATTCTAAGTCACTCCATGACAGTCTGGCATGTTGAGGTGATGTTGTGTTCAGTCATCGTAGCCGTCTGTGTGCATGTAGTCCTGCATCATGCCAGTGGTGCTGGGACTAACAGGATGACTCATCACTGAATATATAATCGTGGCTGTTGGGTCACTCTGTGCATGTCAGACATAGCATGAGCAACAGGGCGACCCTATGAAGCCGGTTCAGTACAGCAATAAGGCCCGTCCTTGCTTAAGTCACATGCGCAGCAAAGCGTGAAACTTAATAATTCACATGTCCTATGATCTTAAACCTAAGTACCATATTTCTTTCCTGTCAGCTGATTCTTTCTGGGTGCAGTATATATACACAGTAGGAATGATAGTAAACGTTCCAGACAAAAGTCTTGTTTAAAAGTCCTTTCATTGTTCATTTCTTCTTTCTGTCTGTGCCGCAGAAGAACATTTGGTGTGACTGCTGAAATTCACTTTAGTTATTGAACTGTGAATACATAGGACTTTAGCTAGTGTTAAGCCGCCAGCTGCTCTAATACTGAAGTGTTGAATGTCTGCCACACACTGTAAGGGGTACAGTAGTGGGGAATGGATTATTTTTGTTTTCTCTAGTGAAGCCTATATGGGTACACTCTGCATGGCTTACAGTGGAGACAGTAGTAGAGTTCATATACACCGTACAAATAAAAGTAGAGTCTTCATGTTACATTCAGGAGAGGTACAGAACAGTGAGAATTAGGGATTTTTCCTTTTCTGAGCATACTGTGGATATCATCAGTACTTAAAGAATGTTCCTGCTCTACCTTAAATGGTGTAGCAGTTCCATGCTAGTGCCTCAGTCTACCTCTCCAGTTTCTTGTTTGAACTATCCAGGTGTCAGGCATCAGAACAAAACTTCTGCATCACTTAAGATGGAACAGGATTCAGATCTTCTAAAAATAGCATCGTACATGTTTCCACAGATTATGGGTTTGAGTCTAGACTGCTAGCAGAAACATTAATATACCACTAACGCAGTGGCCCAAAACAAAAGTGTGATAATTTCCCTCTTGCATGATTCTTTTAGAATTCATTCATATGACGGAAAAGGCTTCTGAGCTGAGTCTGCCGTGAAAGCAGCAACAGTTAACTGTTCTATTTTGAGCTCCACCCAGCTGTCTGCTTCATACTGAGCTAATTTCATAGCACACACTCTCTCCACATACAACTGCTTTGAAATGCCAGAGGGGGAGGACCAGACGCATGAGGCTTTTGACGAGGCGGAATAATTGAATAATGCCTGCGTGGTTACCTTTCTGAGGTAATTACAATATGCTCTGAATCAAAGGCTCCATCAGAAATGATCTGCAATCAGAGCTGCTTCCATATGTGGCCCATAAGGCATGCAACACTCACCCATTTCCCCTACTACACACACTGCAGACAGCTGTGGTAATTTTCTGATGCCTCAGGTATTGACTCTACATCTGCAATTATAATGAGTCAGTATGACACACAGCTGCTGGTTTGGCCACTACACAGTTAATGTGTTTTAAACAAGGCCACAGCTATATGAACAAAGATGATTACCATTCTAATCACTGTGTTGCACTGAAGGAATTTTCCAGTGCTTTTCAACCTGTGTCAGTCGAATACCATGGACAATCATTTTCCTTTAGCTAAAGAGTCTATATCTTACTTTCATCTAATGTTTTCTCTCAGGTGTCTTTGTTTTTGCATCCTAACTTCCATATATGGATCTTCCACTGGAGAACACTTATTTTCACAGTCTGTTTACTTTAACAGTATTTCCATGCTACACCAAACTCTTTTATTTATTTTTTACTTTATTTTGTCATTTTTATCAATTGGGCTATTTCACTGAAAATAACAAGCTACAGAGATGAACTACAGGAGGAGTGGAAAGGTTGCATTTTGTGACCTACTGAACCCCCCCCCCCCCCCCACCCAACACCATTTGCATTGAGCTTCTTCGTGTTTTTGCTTCTTTGATGGCTATATATGATCCCTTTTTACTAATTTTGAGTTAAAATTTGAACTTGTTAAAATTTGGGCTTTCAAACTTCTCACAAAACAGGCTTTGTCTGAAATGGCAGGCAGTTGCAGTGTAATAAACCAGTGCTCCTTACACAAAACCACTGTGGGATACTATGGGATATTTAAGTCAGTAAGGGAAACTATGCAGCTGAACGACGGAACCTCAGCATGCAGTAGTTTATACAGACATTAGATTCAGACATGACGTTTGAAATACAGTTGTAGTTAGCCAGCACCAGTGTTCTAGTAATGTATTCTACCCACTGAGCAGTCCCAGTACATTAGTACAGCATAGTAACTTCAAACTTGTGTTTTTAATGTAAATTCATTTTAGATTCTATTTAATATCACTACTACCCCCTAAACTTTCAGACTGGTGCTGGTGCTGGGACTAACAGGAGGACTCATGGAGGGCATCATTGCTCACACATACGGCTGAACATGAAGCTTAAATCATTTGCATGTCTCACAATGTCAAACCTACCCACCAAGTTTCATTCCTGTCAGTTGATTCTTCTTGGTAGAACTATTTGTGCAAGGGAATTCTCAACTTAAGTTGATTACTTACATCATTATTAGTCTATAAAAAGCCTTAAACTACTCCTTTCCTTTTTAGAAGTGATCTGTAGGCCCATCATAACAATACAAGTGCTACATATACACTTACTTAGTTCTAGTTCCTGTACTAGTTCTAGTTTCAACTGTGTGCAACACATGCAGCAGACAGAGGTTTAAACATGCTGCAATAATCTTTAAGCAACATGAGATATATTCTTACACTTACGCTTTAGACATCTAAGCCAGAGACACAGAGTACGAGTTGTGTGTGTGTATATGTGTGTGTGAGAGAGAGAGAGAGAAAGAGAGAGAGAGAGAGAGAGGGAGAGAGAGAGAGAGAGAACTTGGGTGCATAGTTCTGTGGCCCTTTTTAAAGAAGTTTCAAGCTGTACTTTCAAGAAAACTTGGAGGAGCACCCGAAAGAAAACACTCAAGCACATGAAGCTCTGCTGTGCGTTTTATCCACCCACATGTCTGCTATCACCCTCCCTGCACCCACTGCAGCTGACTGGGCCGTCTGCCTTTGTTGCTGCTGCTGCTGATGTTTGCTGTTCTATTATCTCTTTTGGAGCAATCGAATTCTAAATGTCACTCTGTCTGTGATAGGCAGGGCATCGCATCATTGCAGGATGGAGTGGGTTTTTATCACGGCGTAAAAAAGCGAGAGCAGAAAAATAATTACATTTCCATGAAGTATCAACAGCCCCACAACTGACAGCTTAACCCGGCCATGCTATCTCCAAAAGGCCACTAAATTAGGCATTTCTGAATGCCTGCTGCACAACACAGGTTTAATAAACAAAGACCACATGTATTATTATTTATACAATAAACAGAATTTCATTTTGTGCAGTGTATGCAGAGTTTTTTCATTAACCATATTGTCCCTCCGGTGATACAATCAGAAGATTTAGCTTTGTCGTCTTTAACTCAAATTGGCCACAGGTAAATTTATGACATGTGGAGTGCATGTGGAGACATTATGAAGGACGATGGGGACCATCCACAGGTTGAGACATGAATGTTAAAGCTCAACACACTTGACGTATGTTTTGTTTACAGGAAGAGCCACGCCCTTCAGTAAAAAGAGCCAATCGGCTTGCTGGCAAAGCTGTAACAGTCCTTCTATGTTATGGAGATATGCACATGCACAGTAGCCAGTATACAGTGTTTACAAGTTGTTATTAAATTCCGCAAATAAACATTAGCTGAGAATTGATATGTGCAGGGGTGTGTTCTCTGTAGAGGATGTGTTACTTCTACCTACAAAATCAATTGAACTTGACCAAAAGAACTCCTTTCACATAAACCCCATTCAAAGAGCTTGAGTCTGGTCTCATTTGACTGGAAATCTCCACGCAGGGGTGTTTCCAAGATGGATGCCAAGTGAAGAGATTTATCTAAAAGAACATCTGTGGTGTGTCCAGGATTTTAGACATGCAATGGAGTAAGAAGGTCAGGAAGACACTGGAGCAGTAAGGAGTGGCACCACGTTATTATGGATCTGACTGTCAGGACCGTTCAGGAACAAGTAGAATAGAATGCTCAGTAGTGCAAACAAGGTTTGGCAAAGTGTCACAAAGAATGTGTGGTTTAAATGCAGCCTGTGAAAAGAGCCGCAGGTGTGAGCAATCAGTATTCTGGAGAGGTGGGGCGTAGAGAATGAGGTATGATTGGGTGACTGGGAACATGTGGGCTCAAAGTCATTGGGTGATACACTCTGGGAAGCAGAGTTCGGGAGATCAGCGGTGTTAGGGAAAACCCGGAAGCTAAACACTGACTAAGTTTCGCTTGCAGAATTTCAGATTTTAATTTAATTTGGCACAAGATTAATGCCTGTAAAATCATATTACTGTATTGGCTTTATTTTTGCTCTATAATTTCTAAAATCCCAAATTCAGTACAGTGATGTACACTGACTGCCCCAAAATGTTACTGTATCTACAAACATAGCTCCCTTTCACTCTGTTCTTTAATAGTCAGGACCACCAGGATGATCACACATAGCTCTTCTGCCTTTGCAGTTTGTGTGGTCACAGGATGCTGCCCACCGTGTGTTGCTGGTGGACTATTGTTAGTCCATTTGTTAGTGACACTGAGGTATTTAAAAATTCCAGCAGTACTCCTGTGTCTAATCCAATCACCAGCACAACACACACTAACATACCACCACCACATTAATGTCACTACAGTGCTGAGAATGAGCCACAACTTATATAAGACCTGCTTTGTGGGGGTCCTTACTATTAAAGAACAGGGTAAATGGAGGATAAAGTAAATGGGGACTGCAGTCTCTAATTGTACAACTACAAAGTGCTCCTGTGTGGTAGGTGGAGCTGATAAAATGGATTAATAGTGTAGATATATTAAGATGGTTTTAATGTTATGATATATATCATGGGGTCTTTTTCAGCCTTGTCTATCTCTCCCTGCACATCAACCTCTTCTGTGTCCACGTCAAACACTTTTCTATTTTGACCTCTTAAACCTCCCCCCGCCTCCTCTATCCTTCTCTGTTTTTTTTGATGACATAATATTAAGTAACTCGTAACATTAGCATAAACATGGCATAAACAGATCATGGTAGGTGTCATACACTTACAGTGTAACATGCACAGTTATTATTGCTGTTTAGTGCCATGTAATATCATTATGTGGGACGTAATGGCATTAATTTAGCACATACATATCTGAACATATAAGCAGTCACAACTGTTACATTACTGAGCAAATCACATGACATCCGACATGTTTGAATAATGGTTGTCTCAATATCATGTAGAAGGGTTCAAGTAAAGAGTTGGCACAACATGTCATCTGTGTATAGAGTCTTGGTCACTCTATTGATATTCTATCATCATATCTACTCCAGTGGCAGCAGGCTCAGATCCTATGGGTGCATGTCCAGGGGCATGGTCTACTTGGAGGGCATTTATGGGCAATTATCACAAGTTCAAACAGCTGTTTTGCCTCACTGTGGTGCCTTTACAAGCTGCATAGACAAATAAATGAACTAATTTCAGATTTGCACAGCCAATCATAATCCTGGTGCTCTACATTTCTTTCTTGCACATCTGCTTTGTTATTTGCTCCTATCACTCTATGACAACTGTTTAGTTATGTGCCATTTCTTCAGGTCAAGCTTACAGATTTTTAGCACTGGGCTAGTGTTCCTGTAAAGGGATTTTGAATCTGAAGCTCCAGATATATAAAAGATGATGTGCCTAGGGGAACATCTGGCACTTCACAGACCTGGTACTGCACGGAGCAGAGAGCACCTATTTCCAAAGTCCACTCTTAAATGTTGCATCATCTTTGTCAATAGTGATCTACAAACTGTCTAATTCCACACAAAAAGTAAAAATTGGTGAGATATAAATAGAAAATAAATTTCCACACGTTTTCCCATTATTTCTACATTCCGGGTAAAGGTATGATTGGTTGTCTGTATTGGGGTAAAGGTGTTGCTCGTAAAGAGCTGACACATACTATAGGGAAGCGGTACATTGTTTGTTGGGCTTATGCTAATGTGCTCTCTCATTCTCTCACACTAATGTCTTGCTACTGTTTGATGCCACGTAAAATGACAGAGCAGGGTACAGAAGAATGAGCAGAGGTCACCAACGGTGAAAGGGAATCTTAATGCTTCAGCATACCAGGAGATTTTGGACTATTTCCTGCTCCCAACTTTCCCAACCTGCTCTGTGGGGATGTTTCCTTCCTGTTCCAACATGACTGTGCACCAGTGCCCAAAGTAAGGTCCATAAAAACATGGACGAGTGAATTAGGTGTGGAAGAACTTGACTGGCCTGCACAGAGTCCTGACTTCAACCCTTTAAAATAGGGGATGAGTATGAATTGGAGCAGAGACTGCTAGCCAGGCCTTCTTGTCCAACATCAGTGTCTCCCATATGTGCTTCTGGAAGAATGATCAAAAATTCCCAAAAATTCCAAAAATTATTTTAAACCCTACAGATTAAGAATGGGATGTCACTCAAGTTCATATGTAAATGTGAAAGCAGTCTTAGGATACCCTTTATTTCAGAAACGAAAGAGAAAATGACATATCTGAACAACACAACAAAGTAATGGGTGAGGGAACCTATGTCTTAGGCTATGTCCAGAAGATGTCCGCCATCTTGAGTCGCCATATTAAATCAAGTGCAAATTTTTTCAATGGGAAAGTGGTCAAGTAGAATATCAAAAAAACAGAATCTTGTCAGAAATCAATTGCTAATCAGATTTGCAATATCTCTTATGGTTCAAAAGTTATCAACACAGAAAGCAGCAACAACAACTGGGGAAGTTTCCTGCAATGCACAGCTATTTGATGTCAAGGTGTTATCCCTGGTGCTGAACACAGAGCATATATATATAATTCCATGTATATGTATGAATTATTGGCAGGGATGTTTCTAAACATTTGAGGCCCTCACTGTTAGAATAAGGGCCTTGTAATGGCACAAACAATGTAAAAGTACCATGAAAGCTTAGAACAATGGTCCTAATGTTGTTGTAATTTTGTATGGTAAATGGAGATCAAAGGAATAATATATTCACTTTTCCAGCGAAAGGGGGCTACCTGCACACTGTTTCTAATAGAAAGATAACATATACGGCCTGGAGAAGCTTAAACATTATTACAACAGAATATTGTACCCATATCCCTAACTAAAGCTGCTGAAGTGGTGCCACTGGCTTGAGGGTATATAGCCACAAAAAAGATACATTGCAGATACATTTTTGTTTATCAAGGTATGAGCAATGTAGATGTTCTCTCAGTGGTACAACAGTGGTCATGCCAAGCCAACTGTGTATCTTAAATAAGTTTTTTTGTCCCTGGGGGAAAAGTACGTTTGTACATTTTCATAGCTGATATAAGAAAATAAGAAGAGCCTGGAGACAATACAAGGTACATAGAAAGAAAAATACATTTGCAGTGGAATATGGCATCATTATGTTCCCTTACTACATAAACATACTAAACACCTACTTTGAGACTGCCACTATTTCTAACAGTGTTACCTGAAAACTTTCAGCTCTATTAGATAATGTTCTTAAACGATGTGAGAGCAGTAATAGGGAATCTAGACATTAAAAGAGAAACGCAGAATAAAATGAGGAATAGGTATGTTCTGTATCTACATTAAAGGATTAGTTACTCAGACTGTAGACCATTCAGTGTATTCTGTAGGGTAAAAACAGGTACAGCATGTTTTCTTTGTTTTCAGTTGATCAGAATTAAAGACTGGAGGAATGCAACTGTGAGGAGTAGGAGGATGTCTTTCCATCGGAAGAGTTTCTTTTGAGCTTTCTCTAATCTGCCTAAAGAGTGTCAGTCGAAGGAGAGGCTGCTCCTAATGAACAGAGAGACTCTGGCGGAGAGAGGGATTAGATGAGCATCCTGCTCTATGCAAGCTGTGCCACCATGCACACACACAGAGTAGGGGGTACCGCATCTGCAAGCAAAGGAAAACCTAATTCTGAATCCACTTAATTAACACATGAGAAACAGCTATCTACACATAGCAACTGTCCATCACCATGATGCAGTGTTCTGTTTAAATAAATACTCATTCTGAAATTCATGTTTGGAACATGTTGTAAGAGAGTTAGAAATTTGAAACTAGGAAAAGTGGGCCTTATTCAACCACCATTCAAAGCCAGCAATGACCTCTGGCCATGGCTATTAACAACATTCCAAGAACGTCCACTGGCCCTACAAAGTCAAGATAAATACGCTGCTACGGACTTGCTGGACAATCCCATGGGTGTAGCGGAGAAGCGCATGGCATGCTTTTACTTGATGGACATGATTTTTGATGTTTCATCAATTTCACTGTCCAGTCCTGGCCACCAATAGCTACATGCCAGCTCTTTTATACGAATAATGCCACAATGTCCGGAATGCAGGTCTTTCTGGTTTCCTCGGTTTTGCAGGTTTTATCACACACATGCCCCAGAAGAGATATCTAGTTATTACCGTCAGCTCCTTCCCCTGCAAAAAACAGGATCGGATATCTATCGGTTCTGATTTCCTGTTTGCTCTGGTGAGCTGTGACCGGTGTATTGTCCATTTGGAAGTAGAAAGTTCTATGGTCACCATTTGCAAAATGCTTTGGTAGTGGAAGTCTTGACATTGTCATGACTGTATTGTCATGAGCAGATGATTGTCTGTAGTGTATTTTATAATTGTGAGCACAGAGAAGCCTTGCCCAGCATTGTGGTCTACTTGCAGGGTTGGCAATCAACTGTGTAGACCGAAAAGAGATGCCAGAAGATGATGGTCAATCAACAATGTCAATCAGCATCTAAACAGGTAGGTGTGAAATTCCTTTGTACCAAAATTGATCCCCAGTACCTCTTTTACCATCTGTGGGCATTTTACCTCTTACCTTTGTCTTATATAGAGAAATGTGTGTCACAGTGCCAACTCGATAGGAAGATACATGGCAGGCCGGCTGGAGGCGTAAGGAGAGGTCCAAACGAATCAGCAGTTTCATTTGTAAGAGCTTCTATTAAAGGAAACATCACACTCTTGGAACCTTTTCCATGGCTTTCCTTTGCAAAGCAGCTAATACAATGATTTCAGAAGAGTGGCTAACTTTGGTATGAAGTGCTCATTTGTGCAGGAGGCCACAGAATGGCCTAAGCTGGCACTGTCCACAATAGCGTTCACCTTTGACAGTGCTGTGTGTAGGCCATAGGTGTCAATAACATGTTACCCACTGAGGACAGTCCTCTATCCGACCCAGTGTTCGGTCCAAATTAGCTAGGTGCTCTATATCATTTTTACCTGTAACAAGAATGTCACCAAGGTAACACTACACCCTTGGAAGGCCACACAGGATCTAGCCCATAGCTCACTGAAATAGTGCAGGTGCTGATGTAATTTGAAGGGTAGCAGAAAGTATGTGCATGGCTCCCAGTTTGTAGGTATAGTGCGGTACATTGCGGAACTTTGGTCTAAATGTCTTACATATACAAGTAGGCTTGGTATAGCTCAATACCAATATTCTTCTACTAGTCAAACCAGGAAAAAGATAGTCAATGACCAAAAGGAGGAACTGTCCCTTTAACCTTAAAATCGCCACACAAGCAAACCGAACCATCCTGTGAACAGTACTGGAAAAACAGGGTGGTCTAGTTAGAGGCAGGCACAATAACTCCTAATTCCAGCAGACTCTCTATGATGATTAAGAGCGTAAGCAGCACTCCCAGCACTCCTCAAAAGCTTGGGCTGATGGTCAGGCTTCATCTGGAGTGTCACTTTGATCTTCTTTATGCTTCCTAATTCATCTCTGGAAATAGACTGATGCCTTTTTAGCACTGCTGATTCTTCTTTAGCTGACACAGCATGCACTTTTGTCCAGTCCAACTGCAATTTCCCCAGCCATGACATTCCCATGAGAGCTGAGTAGTCTGCACGGACTATGAAAAGAGACAGGTTGGCTTTTTGCACATTTAACTGAACATTTGCTTTGCCAAGCATGGGGGCAATTTCCCCTGTTAAGGTGAAGTTGGATATTTGAGTGTGTCAGTGCTATATGGTGTAGCTTTTCCGTGTATAGTACCTCTGGTATCAATAAAACTGCAGCCCCAGTATCAATTTCCACTCCTTTTGGCTGTCCCTGTACCAAAGCTGTGGTGCTGTAGGCTGCTGAGCCCAGACAACATACCTGGTTGTGCACTCAGATCATGTGCTATAGAATGGTGTGATGTGATGGACATCTACAACCTTTCTTTAATGCATTAATTCCCACCTGCTTTAAGGTAACCACCATTGTGCCACTCCCAAAGAAAAGCACAGTGGCTTATCTTAATGACTACAGGCCAGCCAGACTGACCTCTGCTGTAAATTAAGTGCTTTGGAAGACTCATCCTGGCCCATATACAGAACCGCTTATTCATCAGATGGCAGTAGAGAGTGTGAGCACCTTGGAGTAAGCATCACTGAAGATCTAACCTGGTCGCACAAAACAACACATCTGGTCAAAAGGCACAGACTGAACAACTGACTGCACCGGACTACATTTAATGCAAAGACTCAGACAACTGCACAGACTGACACCAGAACATTAGAACTGCTTAACTGCACAGACAGACTGCTTAACTGCACAGACTGACCACCAGAACATTACAGACTGCTTAACTGCACAGACTGCACACCCACACCATTACAGACTGCTTAACTGCACAGACTGCTTACTGCTGACCACCAGAACATTACAGACTGCTTAACTGCACAGACTGACCACCAGAACATTACAGACCGCTGCTTACAGACTGCATTACAGACTGCTTAACTGCACAGACTGACCACCAGAACATTACAGACTGCTTAACTGCACTGCACAGAACATTACAGACCGCTTAACCACCAGAACATTACAGACTGCTTAACTTACAGACTGCCACCAGAACATTACAGACCTTAACTGCACAGACTGACCACCAGAACTTTACAGACTGCTTAACTGCACAGACTGACCACCAGAACATTACAGACTGCTTACTGCTTACTGCACAGACCTGACCACCCTCCAGAACACTGACCACCAGAACATTACAGACTGCTGACTGACTTCCAGAACATTACTGCTTACAGACTGCTTAACTGCACAGACTGACCACCAGAACATTACAGACTGCTTAACTGCACAGACTGACCACAGAACATTACAGACTGCTTAACTGCACAGACTGACCACCAGAACATTACAGACTGCTTAACTGCACAGACTGACCACCAGAACATTACAGACTGCTTAACTGCACAGACTAACCACCAGAACATTACAGACCGCTTAACTGCACAGACAGACCTCCAGAACATTACAGACCGCTTAACTGCACAGACTGACCACCAGAACATTACAGACTGCTTAACTGCACAGACAGACCTCCAGAACATTACAGACTGCTTAACTGCACAGACTGACCACCAGAACATTACAGACTGCTTAACTGCACAGACTGACCAACAGAACATTACAGACTGCTGAACGGCACAGACTGACCAACAGAACATTACAGACTGCTTAACTGCACAGACTGACCACCAGAACATTACAGACTGCTTAACTGCACAGACTAACCACCAGAACATTACAGACTGCTTAACTGCACAGACTGACCACCAGAACATTACAGACCGCTTAACTGCACAGACTAACCACCAGAACATTACAGACCGCTTAACTGCACAGACAGACCACCAGAACATTACAGACTGCTTAACTGCACAGACTGACCACCAGAACATTACAGACTGCTTAACTGCACAGGCTAACCACCAGAACATTACAGACTGCTTAACTGCACAGACACATTACAGACCGCTAACTGCACAGACCACCAGAAACATTACAGACAGAACACATTACAGACCGCTCAACTGCACAGACTAACCACCAGAACATTACAGACTGCTTAACTGCACAGACTGACCACCAGAACATTACAGACTGCTGAACTGCACAGACTGACCAATAGAACATTACAGACCGCTTAACTGCACAGACTAACCACCAGAACATTACAGACCGCTTAACTGCACAGACAGACCTCCAGAACATTACAGACCGCTTAACTGCACAGACTAACCACCAGAACATTACAGACCGCTTAACTGCACAGACAGACCTCCAGAACATTACAGACCGCTTAACTGCACAGACTGACCACCAGAACATTACAGACTGCTTAACTGCACAGACTGACCACCAGAACATTACAGACTGCTTAACTGCACAGACAGACCTCCAAAACATTACAGACTGCTTAACTGCACAGACTGACCACCAGAACATTACTGACTGCTGAACGGCACAGACTGACCACCAGAACATTACAGACCGCTAAACTGCACAGACTGACCACCAGAACATTACAGACCGCTCAACTGCACAGACTAACCACCAGAACATTACAGACCGCTTAACTGCACAGACAGACCTCCAGAACATTACAGACCGCTTAACTGCACAGACTGACCAACAGAACATTACAGACTGCTTAACTGCACAGACTGACCACCAGAACATTACAGACCGCTTAACTGCACAGACTGACCACCAGAACATTACAGACTGCTTAACTGCACAGACTGACCACCAGAACATTACAGACCGCTTAACTGCACAGACTGACCACCAGAACATTACAGACTGCTTAACTGCACAGACTGACCACCAGAACATTACAGACTGCTTAACTGCACAGACAGACCTCCAAAACATTACAGACTGCTTAACTGCACAGACTGACCACCAGAACATTACAGACTGCTTAACTGCACAGACTGACCACCAGAACATTACAGACTGCTGAACGGCACAGACTGCACTTTTCACACTCACCCTGGTGATTTAGTTTATCACTCTTGTATAAGGGCCAGTATTATTCTGTTTATACTGCATGTGTATGCTGTGTGTATGATACATGCATACTCAGTAAGGATACTTGAATCTGTATTTGGCTGCTATTGCAAAGTTTTGTCATTTCCACTAATACCGCATACGGTACATATGTTCTGCTCCTATACCTTTCAGTCTTATATTGTAAATTTTAATTTATATACAAACATATATTTTTCTTCTCTCTAGTCTTTTCCTTCTTATTTAGTACTTAGTATTTATATTGTAATTGGTTAGTTCACTGTACAGTGCAACTGCTTGTTTCTTTATGTATATGACAATAAACACTTGAATCTTTTACTGACAGCATTAAACAGGCAACTTAAACTCTTTGTCCATTTGTCCATTTGTCTCTTTTATGCCTTTGTGTAACTGCAGGTTTTACTGCAGGTTGAGCTGCACAACATGCCCCTTCTTCTCACATTTGTGGCAAATAAGATCTTGTGCCCAACAGCCAGCGAGCTGATGACCGCTCCTCCCACACCGATAGCACTGCTTTGCCTTTGATCTGTCCAGCTTTACTCCTACATTACGCACTCGAGCAGCAGCGCCCAACTGATGTGCCTCTAATTCCATCAACAGTGTGATTTCAATGACCTTCTTTAGGGTGAGGTCAGCTTCAGGTAGAAGCCCTTTCTGTATCACCTCACTCTTTAGTCCACACACTAACTTACTGCGGATAGAGGCATCTGTGTGATGATGAGTGTGACGATATAGTCCAGGTAAGCCTTAGTACACTACATAAGTAAGCCTATAGTTTGTGTTATTTCTCTTGCTTATTTCTTTTTTCTGTTATGGATTTGTATCACTTTAGTATCACTGCCTACTTGTGCACTGACCTCCATGTATTGTGCTGATAATCAAAGTTGGGTTGACTACAAACCATCCTGCTTATAAGCCCTGTTAATTAAAGCATGCTCCTGTAACCGCTTTTAGTTATTCCTGTTACAGGGATCAAGTTTGGAATGAAAACAAGACAGGTAAACCAACAATGTTTTTGTATTGTTTTGAATTATACAGGCCAAACTACATATCAGAAATCTGCTTTTTATTTTTATTAGCAGTTTACAAAGTGTCACATCTTTTTAGGACATAAGTTTGGTATATTGTTGATGCCAGAACATCCAAAATGATCATTTACATGAGAAAGAAAATATCAGTGGATCAGTTTGCCTTGGGTATCTCTACTTTAAACTAAAGGACAGTGAAATTTGCACGCAATGCCCAGGGTAACAGGTATTCTCATATTTTGTCAAAAACCGAAAATAACAAAAATGGAGATAAAAGGTTTTGTACTGAGAGCAGCGATATTCTATTTACATTTCCAACAATAGATTTGGTATTCATAGGCCATGAGCTTAGCACACAGTGATATGCTGTGATGTTTATTGTAGCAGAAGGAAGGTTAATTGTCTGTGCAAATCAGGATCCAGCCTGACTGAGAACCACAGCCACAGGTCTGTATGTTTCACACTCAGCCTGAACCCAGGGGAGTGTAAGATCAAAGGCAGGAAGCTGCACGACTTCATTCATCCACTTTCAACTGCACCCACGCACGGCAGTGTCTGTATGAAAATAAAAGACAGACCAACCATTTCAGGAAGTTCCTGATGTATGATGTTACTGGTGCAATATTATTGTTATATTTCCACTGTGATTTCAGCACTGACACATCTAATAGCAATGTTCCAACACACTTATTAACCTAGTCTCTATTTGCTGCATCTGTAGTAAAACACAATGATAGCAGCAGTCACTGGGGAGCTGCTAAATTCCATGAATAAATATTTGAAATATACTCATTGACAAAAACAATAACACACCAAGAAGGAGCTGTTGGAATGGAATGAAGCTTTATGTGTGTGAATGTAATGACGATATATGTAAGTGATTACAGTATTAGAACGAAAGGAGAAGTTTACTGGGGTTGCTGAAGTTGGTATTCCAGCTGGTACCATAAAGGTCTGATGGGCGATACATTTGGCAACCGGGAAGGCCAAGGAAATGTTGCAATCTGGTGAAGACATTCCTGGGAAACTTATGTCATGTGTGGGTGAGCGTTAATCTCCGGAAAAATGCCAGTTAGAAGCCTGCCATGAGAGGCAACGCATGTGGCCAGAGAATGTCCTGCACATATCGCTGCACTGTTAGTGCTCCTCGTATTACTAATAGGGTGACCTCGTCCACCATTCCATCTGCATGTCTGTTTCCCCATTCATTTGCACTTTGCTTTTTTCATTTATTTGATCACGCACCCGTCTGCACATCTGTTCATCCATGACTTTTTTATTCCAGCTATCATCACATAAAAGTTAGATAATGATTTTAGTGACACATGCTAGGCATCCTGGACAGAGAACAGTGAAGCTGCTGATTTGTCAGTCAAGCTGCTGTTTGGCCAGTCCCACACAATGTTTCATCATATTTGTATCTATTTTATGGTTTTTATGGTATTTACATCATTTTAAGATATATACATATCTTCAATATAAAATGTTTTATATCATACAAACAGCTGTAATTCTTTACTTTTACTGTGTTCCCTGGAACTTTATTCTCCTGCTTTATAAAGCTAGTTCTTTAGGTTGTTCTGACTGCTGGTTCTTTTTATTAAAGCACAGGACCTTCACTATAACCTGATGCCATACAGAACTTTCTGAGCAATCTTATTTATTTCATCCTCTTTATTAACCTCCCAGTCCCGTCTCTGTAAGAACAATAGCTTTCCTCTGTGGTGAACCATGACTAGTAGAGCTAATCCTTCAATTTGCTATAAATGACAAACTCTGTTTGGACTTCCCTTCAGTTCCTGAAGTCCTGACTAATGGATGAGCTAATTTAGCTATCTCTTCCTAAATGCCACTAAGAAAAACCCATTTGTTTCCAAAAGGGGTTAGTGTGTAGCATTAGTAGATGGCTTATATGGCTCACAGGTCAGGTATAATTTTTATGATACTTGTTTACTATAGACATACCCCACTGGTAACTGACAGAGTTGCTGGAGCATTGCATCAAATAGAAAGTCCTGCCGAGTTTTTAGGTTCCATTTATGGTGTGTACTGCATAACTGAGCTTCTTATAACTTCAGCATGAATGGGTGGAGCTAAACTGCTGGAGGCTGCGAAGGTGAATTTATGTAATAATGCTGGTTTGAATGACATCTTAAATAGATGGATTTAAAACAGGCTGTTCTTTGCAGCTTAGTTTTTGTGTATGGGCTGTACAATTAACCAAAAACTTGTATTTTAAAACAGTGAGAAAATGTGGTTTTCTATGTTTTTAATATACAGTATTAAGCAGATGATAATAGAGGTAGGAGGTAAGCAACAGACTTTCACTTATTAATCCTGTTCACATGTTTGCTTCGGCTCATCCTCCTTTACGATGGTTTTTTATGTCAACTCCCAAAGTTTTCTGAAAATGTGGTCCATCATAAATTGCAGACGATGACTAGCTGGCATCTGCTCCTCTTAGTCATTATAGGAAATGTAATTACATCCACCTACTGAAATGCCCAGCCTAATGACTGAATATTAAAGGGGAAGTTCTGACACATCAATCACAGTGAGTTATGAGGTTCATTTATCTCTGCTGAAGATTTTTGATGAGCATTGACTGTTTTATCAGGGTCACACAGCATATAGCTGGCTAATAGAAGAGGGAAGAGAGAACATAAAGAGAAATGGACTTCCAAATGACCATTTACTAAAGAAAAGTAACTCCCCTTTTTACTGAAGGGCAATGCCACCAAATCTTTAAAATGTATGCAGAATTGGGTCAGTGAGCTGTAAGCTTGAACCAGCACTGAACCTACAGGTGACTTTACCATATGCTTTGTTATATAACATAAATATAGTGCAATAGTGGTGAATATGAGAGAAACAAAAGCCCACCCTATATATTTGCAGCTCCCTGTATGGACCTCATCGCTATGTGTTTTAAAAACACATTTTAGACCAGAACCTTACTGAACAAAAAATATAAAACACAATACAATGAGGATCTTAAGAATGTAATCAATCTATAAATCTATAAAAATTGATAAATCTATAGAGTTCCACAAAACATACTGGTTACGTCACACATTACATCACAGACTGAAGAAACAAATAAGCGAACCAGACTTATACGGGTACTTGCATAGCTTTTGCTTGTATAGATCATACCACATTACACTAGAGCAACATTAAAATGCACTCCTTATCAAAAGTATAGCTGCACCCAGAAGGACGTGTGGGATTGCAATGCTATTGGGAAGGAAGATTAAGGTAACCAGGAACAATAAGTGATGATAAATTTAGACTGATATGGACAATATTTATTGAGCTACACATACAGACGTAGTGTCTCTTAGTATGGTGTCGGCCGCCATGTTTGCTAATGCAATATGCCAGACATTGGACATGAAGTCCTATCTTCATGAAGTCCGATGGTGTCCATCGTTGCATATTTGTCCAACAAAAGTGGAACTCGCACTGAAGATGACCT
This sequence comes from Prochilodus magdalenae, assembly GCA_024036415.1. NCBI lineage: Eukaryota > Metazoa > Chordata > Actinopteri > Characiformes > Prochilodontidae > Prochilodus > Prochilodus magdalenae. The sequence goes on along the minus strand of JAMWET010003781.1, from coordinate 85,568 downwards.
GCTGCTGATATCAGTTCTACAGCATATGGCCATTTATGCTTTGGCAACATTGTACATAACCCAGTCTTGCCAATAAAGCTTCTTTGAATTAGAATTTTAAATCTCTAAGCATTAGGTGATCATACTCTTCCTGATAAAATGTACTTAACTGTTACAGTGTTGCTACTGGGTCTCATTTAGGTAATATTGTTGGATCATATCTAATAGAAACTATGTGTAAGGGGAATTGCCTCCATATGGTCCAACTCCAGCCTTTCTGATTTTATTTTGAAATATTATTTTAAATATTCAAAGTTGAATTTGTGCACCCTTCCCTTCTGGATGCTTTAAACCTAATTCATCGCAACATCAATTTAAGACCACTGTTGTACGTTTGAGGGTACATGTAAATGAGTCTGTATACAGACATAGTTCTAACAGTGCATAAGCTAAGATAGTGTGTATCTGTCTATTGCTTACAAACAAGACTGAATCTGGACTGTACAGATTCAGAGACTAGTAATTCCTACTGTGGTATTACTGTCTCCGTCATGCAGATTTCTCTTCAACATCTGCTGGATTTGAACCTTCAGGAGGCTGCACAGTTGCTAGTCCAGTCTTTTGTCATTCCCAGGCCTGACTACTGTAGCTCACTTCTGGCTGGTAGTACTTTGCGGGCCTTTAGGCGCTTGCAGCTGATCTAGAATGCAACAGTTTGGATAGTCTTCACTCTTTCCAAGTTCAGTCATGTCACTCCACTACTGTGCTCCGTTCATGGCTTGCCATAGCTGCCTGCATCAAAGTTAAAACCCTTACGATTGGACCAGCCCCTCCTTACCGTATGGCAATGGTCAGGGGTTGATCTGTACCTTGAGCCCTTCAAGCTTCAAGTACAGCTTGGCTTGACCCGCCGTCCCTTAAGATACATAGAAGACAAGTGTCAACACTCTTCTCTGTCCTGGCGGGCAGATGGTGGAATAAACTTCCAGTGGCTGTACAAACAACAGACTCTCTCGCGGGTACCCATCTCTTATATACAGTATATTCTGCATGTGTTGCAATAAATCCACGTAATATCTTAAATATGTATTTTTAGAATGCAAATACATTTTACTGACATTTTAACATGGCTTCTATTGCTTTGGAGATACAAGGTTTTGAAAAAACCTTTAAAGCAGCAGTGATATGGTAGCATAATAATAGTGGCATACACTATTACTTGAATAAATAACTTGCATTAGCCTTGAGTGCTTATTTGTGTATTTACAAACATCCCTTCCAAGTAGGTGGGCAGTGAGAAATTGTTGACCTTAGCTTATTTAGCTTCAGTTTATAGAATATTGACTGTAACATTTTAAACATAGATAGAACATACATTTTCTAGTTTTCAATCTTAGGGTATCATATTAATAATAAAGCAAAGTAAAAATTTAAAAAGATGAAAATATGCAGAAAAGATACTTTCACAATCAGTTGAATCAATTAAATAACAAGGTTTTCTTATGACAGCAAGTCCTACCTCAATTTTAAATAGACTGCAGGCAACACATGTTTATATGGCTGAAACCTGGGACTTAGTCAACAAGATTGATTGCTCAAATACATTAGAATAGTGAGTTTCCAATTGGATTAGGCTGACTAAGAGATTGCAAGTAATGAATCAGTGCTGCAGCAAGATGGCCTCTTGTTGAAGTGAGCTAACCCAAAACCAGCTGATGAGAAAACAATCCAATGCTGATCCTCTCAGAGGGATCTTTAACTCAGAATTGCCACGTTTGGCAGCCGGAGGAGGACAGAGAGTGATGTTGCTAGAGTCTTGAAGGTGCAGAAGGCTGGAGCATGTACCCCAAGGCTTTCCTCCTGCAGGTTATCAAGACAATATACACATGATAGATTGAGGACCAAATTGCTTGTGTCAGTTTTCATAAGCACTGGAATGATTGTGGGTCTAAAGTGATGGCCTGGTCATATGACACTGAAACCTGAAGCAGGTGTGAAAGCCACCGTAATGTCAAACATCAGCACCTTGGCCAGTACAGCAACCTTTCCTGTGATATTACTCAGTGGCAGATCTAGAAAGGGTAACCATGATAATGGCATGTAGTCTTGGTAGAACTACATGCGGCACCCAGGTCCATTCAGTACTGTTATAGTGCGGCTTAAAAGTCTGTGAATCCCTTTTGTGAATTTTTACATAAATCTGACATAAAATATGATCAAATCTTTATTTAACTTTATAACAATTCATGAAGAGAGTTCTTCCTGCAGAGAGCTTTAAACCTGCAGCAGAAGAAGCTCACAAATGCTCGTGTTTGTGGTTACACCTATTATAATGACTGAGAAAGTTTTTTTTGATGTTGGGTTACTCAGTACATTATTATTTTTGAATCCACTCATCAGCATTAATATAGTACAATTATATAGTTTTTATCCTATTATTTACCAACAAAATCAAACATTACATGTCTTTGTTGGCAAAAGCATGTAAAGCCAGAACTGGGGTGACCACCTTAAACCTTAAAACTGTGCCTGAGTGTTGACACCTGAGCGCTGACACACATTTTTATTGCAGCAGCTTGCTTTACTTTTGATTCTTTGACTCCAACACATCTGGTAGTCATGGTTGAAATAATATCTGTGACTGGGAGAATAGGGATGCTTGGAATTTGACAAATGAGTTGACATACTGCTTCCACAAGCATTAGTGAAAGAATGGGGCAAGTCGTGAAATTTCCTTGCTACTAAATATTTCACAGTCAGCTGTCAGTGGTATTATAACAAAGTGGAAGCAACTGAAAACAACAGCCATGAAGTGGTAGGCCGTGCAAAATGTTGGGGGCTTGGTCCCCTAGTTCCAGTAAAAGGAACTCTAAATGCTTCAGCAAAAGATTTTGAACAGTTTCATGCTCCAAACTTTGTGGGAACAGTTTGAGGATGGACTGTGAACCAGGCATTCTTGTCCACCATCAGTGTCTGACCTCACAAATGCGCTTCTGGGAGAATGATCCAAAAGAGTTGAAGCTGCTATAGCTGTAAAGGGTGGTCCGACATCATTTTAAACCCCATGGATTAAGAATGGGATATCACTCAACCTTAAACTTTGCCATATGCATATATATGTGTGTGTGTGTGTGTGTGTGTGTGTGTGTGTGTGTGTGTTTGTTGCTAAAGACAAACTAAAAGTACATTTTGCAAACTTGTTTTTGACATGTGTAGAAAATGGCATATCATTGCAAACCATTAAAGAATTGGAAGTTTGAGAGTAATGGAGCAGTGATTGAGAAGTGGTTGGATGTCTTGAGACTTATTTAACTATAGTACAGAGCAATGAGCATTAACTGATGAATGAATGTAGCTCCAGTGAAGCTATTGTTTATCACTGAGCATACTAGCAGTTAGCGGAGAAGACAGTTAGCTAGCTAATGACCCACAAGCTTGTGCATGTGTCACTTACCTTTTTATAAACCCCTATGTACGCAGTAGTGTTATAATGGTGATATGAATTTTGCAGTCCAGTATCTATGAACAAGTCACTTTTCAGGTGGAATTTGCAGAAAGGCTAAAATGACTGTTCTGCACCTCAGCATTATACTTGGTTTTGAGTAGTTTGAAATTTGGAAGTCCTGTTTTTTTAGGTGAAGGAGCCTAAGCCCTTTCACCCCTGTAGTTTACCCCTGAAGTGAATTAATAGACAAAAGACCACAAATACATGACCACATACTTCCAGGCACAGATTAATGAACAGAGTGTTTGTAATACTGTGGAGCTCTGGACGGGCATAGTGTCTCCTAATACATTCTAATACCAAGGACGTCAAGATAGGCCTACATTATGTTTACAGCAGAATCTGATGATACAGCTAAGTTACAATAGCACATATGCTGATTCCTGTTGGATGCCTGTACTGCATGCATGGCTGTTCGCACGGCTGTAGTTATTAGTAAACAAAGCACAGACATGCTTGCTTACAAAAACAGCATCAGTAGCGTTTGGACTACTACATGGAAAACATGCAGGTACAACTCATGCGGCATTAGAGAGAAGCTATGCAACAGCTCTACTAAAGATATACTGCATAAAGCGTTGAGCATTTTACACGTAGCTAAGAGAACAATGGCTAATACGGCCTAATTAGCTCCAGTTAGTGGAGCACATTTGATGCAAGCGCATTTCCCTTCAGCTCAAAGACAGCTTGCCTGACATATTCACTAATCCTCTGCTGATCAGCAGCACCCCCAGCCTCTAGCTCCGAAAGATCCGCACCTGTGTTCCATCTACAGACCGTTGACATCTAGCTTCACTTGTTTTGAACAGGCATATGATCTCGGCTCGAGTGCATCCAAAATGAAGAGACAAAATGAACATTTGGCATTTCAGTGTGGACAGGCTGTACTGTAAACCAATGTAATGACGTTAATATGGATGCAACACTGACTGATGCAATGGTCAGAATAAACTTACATCTTTCATATTATTCGTTCTTTCTGCATGATGATCTAGGGCTAGGCCCTAACAGAAATTAGAGTTGGCTCGCACCCCAGACCTATCAGGTATAATCAGGTATACAAAGCAAAACCCCCACATCATCATGTAGTCTCCATCTGTAGTGTGCAAAACAGAAGTATGTTTAGAAAAAAGGAGAAGTGTTTAATGAAAATAAGAACTGTCCAGATGTGAAGCGGTGTACTTGTGTAATTTGGGGTGCCCTCCGTTCAACTGTAACTCAAATTTCTGGAATGAATAAATTAAAATATATTTTTCGTCACTAAGTGTTAGTTGTGACACTTGTTAACCGTCGTCTTTTCCTGACTGTGAAAGCCCAGTTGCCTGTAGTACACCTCCTGTCCTGAGCCTCGTCCACTTGCTAGAGTTTCCCCCATTATCAGCCGGACTATTCTCATTATTGGTCACGTTATCAGCGCGTCACATTTGACCTCCTTTGTTGTGCCTTTTTCATTCAAAATCACCCCAGAGACGTAGAATTTCAATAGACTTCATTAAGCAGACAAAAGGGCTTGTCACTGAAGTACATCTCAAGGGGCACACACTGAACAATATCTGGCAGTAGTCCTACAGGGGAGGAACCATACGTTCATTCCTATCTCTAAAGGGTCCTCAGTGGTGGGTGAATGCAAACCTTTGCCCATGGATGATGACCTGCATAATTTCAGCTTTGCTTTGAATAGGCACAGACAGAGGAGGGAGCTTGGTGTACAGTTGAAAAGACTGGTGTCGGCATGTAGTGAGCAGAACACAAGTTGTCTTTTCAAACCATAAGAGGAGTCATTACAATAAGAGGGGAAGTGACTTTTACTGTATGGCACTGGGGTGGGGGATTAGAACACAAACCTTCCTACATATCAGCCAGGGCGTTTTATTGAGAACATTCAGAAGTATGCTAGAGTCATGATTTACTTTGTGCAAGAGTTTTTTAGTACTTCCTGGAACCACCAATTGGAAATGCTCCTCCACTAACTAAACACCTATCTTCAGCTGCATCACAACATGCCATATTTCCGCATGTCGGACACGGCTTCATACCTAGAGAGCCAGGTGTTTATGATGTTTACAGACTTTAGGATATTGCTTATAGCAAAGAGAAATGAACGTAACTATTGAAGACTGAATCTGTATTTACTTTTCTGACTAATTTGCTGGGGAGTTTGCAGTGTTGGCTAATCAAGTAGAGACTTCAAGCAATAACTGCAAGCTGAATTACTAATCAGTGCTTCCTGATTGTATTAACATTTCACACACTGTCCCAACTTCTTTCGGAGCTGGGCTTGTAATTTCATATCACATTTGTCATTATAAATGATGAGCCTAGCAATTTAAGCCAAACTTAGAATCTTATGATTTCCTGTAGAGGCACGACTTGTATGAGGAAGCTGCTACCACTTTAAGTCGCTCTGGCAGTTGACAAGCCAGAATAGAGTGGGCGAGCTGATCAAAAAGGGCACACTGGGCTTATTGGAAAGATAAAAGAGCTCAGATGGTGGATTCAGGTGTACAGTATGAGGAACATATTGCATAGGGTGTTTCGTAAAGTAGAGTTTCATCACAAGGTGTATATAGATATGCCACAAATCAGTGCAGGTAACACAACATCAAACATGCTAAAGATGCACTTCCTGTTTAGCTGATTGACAGGGTCAGGGATGTTTCAGTCATTTCAGAGAGAAATGCAGCCCCCTCATATTTCCAGTCAGTCCAATCCAGAGGTCCAGATTGTGGTATGTCTGTTGGACACTACAGTCTCGTGGCCTGGTCCTCACAGCTTTTCAGATGCTACTGATAGTGTGTTATTAAAGTTTAGAAATTAACTTTATAATGTACTGCCTTTTAATGAAGTGATGTGACAGAGAAAGAACAAAAACCAAGCACTCTTTTGTCCAGAAAATGTTTTATTCATTACATAGAACCCTAAAAACAAACAACTCATATACTACTAGGCCTTTAAGCTATAGCCTATGTCTAGCATTAGCAAAGCCATCTTCAAGTCTGCTAATGACCCATTTATAATAAAGGCAAATCAAGAAAATCCACACAGGAAACAGGTGACTTCCAAAGGGTCTTTCTACCCTTGTCATGGTTTATATATTTGGCCTGTTGTCTTATATTCATGTAGATATCTGGGCAGAATGTTGACAAAGAGAGAAAATGACACTGATGAGTGAATGATCGAATAAATGAACGAAAGCATGAAAACAGCATATGCAAAGGTGTCATCAGTGTAAGAGCAGTCTGAGAATGAGTGTGTGATGATGCTGAATGGAGAAACTGAAACGGTGAATCATGATATTACCCTCCCCCAGCGCCTGCCGCATGTGATTTCAATTCCCCTGACTGTGCTTCTTCACCTCCACTGAGTTTTACACAACAGCACCTCTTACTGTTCCCATCCTGACACATCCACTGCTCCTCATTAAATCCACACAGCAGAAGCTGAGGCTTGAACCATTCCTAAAACATGTTCCTTCTTCATCCTAAGATTCTATAAATCTCTAATACTTCCCATTTTCCTTGATGACATAGTGGCACACCACCACCAGCTCACGGATGGTACATTTGCTGTGATGTGCAGTTGTGAATATATCCCTGCCATTGAGACAAAACCTTGCAATTCCAAAATGACAAAACATATTTTATTTTTATTGTAAGTCAGTGGAACCAGACTTTTTACCAAGCATATCTGGGTCATTTCTTTTGGACCATTCATTGATCATGAAGGAATCACCGCAACTGCCCTCCCACCCATACAGGACATCTACGACAAGAGATGTCTGAGGAAAGCAGTCAACAGATCCTCCCCACACACCCCAGTCACCCCCTGTTCCAACCTCTGCCATCCGGGAAGAGGTACTGGAACATCCGAGCCAGAACCACAAGCTTCAGGAACAGCTTTTACCCTAGAGCTGTCAAACTGGTCACACCGGCAGCAACTACCAGAACACGACTACAACACTAAAGACTGCCACTGATTTCTAGACAGGATCCCCCAGCACACTCTGGGCTCCACTGCCTCACAGGGCTGTTTGCACTGCACTTTAACTTTAACCTGTATACCTGAACATCCCAGCTGTGTATTCATTTACCTATATTTATTTATCCATACTGAACGTCTGTACTATACAACCTAGCTGTTACCTGAACATTAAGCTGCTTCTACTACCTGCACTGTACACTTTATATATCTATATTGTTTACAACCACATACTTACTGACACTGCTCCTACATTTTGCACATGTTCTACTGTACTGTTTTACGTGCATTGTCTATTTGTCTATTTAACTACACTATTTATATATATATATATATTTATAATTTATATATTATGTCAAAGACTGAAATGGTGATGAAGATTTTAAACTAGGGATGGGCTGATCCAGCTTTCCAGTTCCGATATCAGCACCAATACATCTGCCAATACCCGTTATCGATCCGATATAATTTTTGAACGAATAAATAAACCATATGCGTCACCATGTTGGAGTGACATAAAGCACCAGGATTGACATAAACAATACTTCACTAAGCTTACTCGTACTCTCTGGCTCGCTCCATGTTGTTGTTCCTCTTCGTAAGTCTACTGTAATGTCTTGGGTTCCTGTAGATCCATCTCCAGCCACTCCGGGGAGACAGAGGACAACCATTGAGCAATTATGCAGCAAAAGCTAACACCTGCTGCTCACGCTACTTATAAGTGAGAGTGCTGGCCCTTGGTTGCTCAGTCTTGAGTTCACATTGCCATGTGCACATGTCTCTCTAACGAGCCAGATCAAAGGTTTGGACCCTCTCATAGCAGGTTTCTTTTCCCTCTCTTTAGAGCGCACTTGCGCTGCTGAAGTACAGAAAATTAAAAAAAATTAAATCACAATGACCACCTTCTGAGCCTCACTGAGGTGCGACTGCTCCCAGTTACATCTACAGACACCCCACAAACATAGCACACATGGCAAACGAATTACCGTGGAGATCGGCCCCATGGATCAGCCTAATTATTCGATACCCGATCCGGCTAACTTAATTAATATTAAGATATCCGACCCTAATATCGGTGCATGTGATTTAGGTATGGATGCAGCAATGCATAACCACCTCTGTAAAATCTAAGACACCTTCATACGCTTCTTTCTCTCTAGCTCAGTATTATAGCATCAGTACCATGCTGGTTAGTTTCTAAACGACTTCTGGTCATTTTCTGATTGTCCTGAAGGGCATTTCCTTCTTCCTTTCATCTGAGATTTGCCCTTTCCTTTTGATTAAATTTGTGCGGCCTCTTTTCTTTCCTTCCTCCCTCCAGTTCGGAGTGTCTTATCCTTATAGCTTATCAGATACATTATTTATTTATTTATTTTGCTCTTTAATCTACCCGCCTCTGCCCATTTTCAGTATCTGTCTTCAAAGTGCCATTTGGCGATGTGCTATCCTACAGTTCCTTATCTCTGTACAGCACAGACATTTCTTTTGAACGTGTCCTGAGGAGGCTAAGAAACGAGGGCCAGGCCAGAACTGCAGACTGATATGGATGTGACAGATGATCACCAGGCGCAGTGTGTTCTGGCAGTGAATCTGCAGTGAACTCCCCTGATCTGGAGCCTGAGGGACAGTATGCAGGCATGAAATGAACAACTAAAGCAGGGCTGTCCAAACGGCTTGTCATGGGGGTGGTAGCAGAACTAAGTGTGTATAATAAAGCAGGTAGATCATATTTGTTCATAGTTTTCTATAATAATGTTACTTCTATCATTTCCTTTAGTACACTGACAGTGTGGTCAGTGACTACCGCACAGATGGTGCAGTACCTGTTGTTTTATAATTAATCTTTACTTTGTAAACACTGTATGTTTGAAGTTAAAGGGGATCTATTATACTCATTAGCACTCTATATTATATTTTGGGGCTTCTTTTAGAATTATGTGCTTCAGTTTTCATGTACACACAAAACACAATTCCTTTTATACTGTATATCTGTATTCATGCTGTCAGAAATGCTCTGTGTCTTTAAGCATCGTCTCCTGATGAGCCTAGTGTGCTCTGTTTGGTCAGCTTGCATATTCCGTTCCAAATGGGCAACTGCCAGTTCTGGCATGTTCTGCTCTCACACCACTGTGGCTTCTGCTGTAAATTAGTGTGTGATCCTGAACTTTAGATAGAACTAATCTACTGTCACAAGCTAGACTGGGTCAGAACATTTCAGGAGGTTCATTTTGACTTTTAACTCTTTCAGTGTTGTGTGAGGGCATACCAAGCTTGCTGGTAGGCGGGCAATAAAGATTGTCTTACAAGGTGACATCACTATGTAATACAGAATTCCAGTGAGGCGTTTCAGACAGCTGGAAAAAATGTTTTTTGTGGGCCAAGGTCTCCCCCTCGGGCATGTATTTTGAGCTGTAGAACTTTGCAGACCGTTTTCATGCACAAAAAGCTACAACACACGAAACGAAAGGGGAAAAACTAAAGTACTGACCTGAATCCTATTGAGACACTGTGCCATGACCTTAAAAAGGTGGTTCATGCTCAAAAAAACCTCAAATTTGGCTGAATTACAACAATTCTGCAAAGATGAGTGGGCCAAAATTCCTCCACAGCGCTGGGAAAGACTCATTGCAAGTTACCGCAAACCCTGTTGTTGCTAATAAGGGTGGCCCAACCAGTTATTAGGTTTAGGGGGCAAACACTTTTTCACACAGGGCCATGTAGGTTTGGATTTTTTTTCTCCCTTGATAATAAAAACCTTTATTTAAAAACTGTATTTTATGTTTACTTGTGTTGTCTTTGACTAATATTTAAATTTGTTTGATGATCTGAAACATTTAAGAGTGACAAACATGCACAAAAATAAGAAATGAAGGGGCAAACACTTTTTCACACCACTGTATATAGAGAGAGATTTCCCTGTAATTCTGCTGAACATCTTCCAGTGTTGCACTGGCGTCCCCTTGTGGTCAATTTAAACACTGTGGCATGAAGTGTAATTCTATGTGGCATAAGCAGAAGACCTTAACTATAAACAGCAGATACCTCAAAATCACTTTCATAGTCTCAGTACAACATTCTGCATTTGGATTCAGTAATTATCTTCAAATGCGTTCAAAAGTGACAGTACAGAACCAGTATAACTACAAACCTGATGTTGTTCTACAATTGTTTTGACTTTCTCGCCTTCATACTGATATTAATGTGGGTTTATGTTAAGTTTGTATGTGCCTACTCGCTAAACTATCTTCATCCTGTAAAATGAATCAGGTTGTGTTGTGTGTGTTTTTGGGTGTGTGTTGTTTCTGTACCATTAGAATATAATTTTTGCACAATTCACTGACAGTAATTCTGAGTGGTTTGATGTAAAATGGTATAATTAAAAAAGAAAGTGCTGACTGTAATTTCCACAGTGGTGGTAAAAGAAACCAAGGGTTGCAATGTCTACAGGACAAATCTAGCCCTTTTATTTACTATCCTACAGCACCAGTCAAGCTACATGTGCTTTCTGAGCTTTTATAAAATCTAAAATATGTTTTCTTTGAGTACCACTTCTTCTTTGAGTACGCCTTCTAACATGCCTTCCACCATCTAACAGGTGACCCTACACCATGAATATTTTTGGCCAAACCTTTATAACAAAAATATGACAGGCAGTGAATTCACAACCAAGTCATTAAAATACTGTTCATTTCAGTGAGAGAGCTCATATATAGGCATTAAATGGCTGGTTCCTACCACTACCACCACAATTTTACATTTTACATTTCTACTCTGAAAGACTGTCTTTCACACTCTACTGATCAAACTGTGACCTATGACCTATTATGCTCATTTTTAATGTTTGCTTTTGTGGTCTATTAGAATAGATTTACATGCTTCAGTGTTTCAAAAACACAATATTAATTAAAGATTCAACTGTCCAGGAATTCTGAACATTTGTGGAACGCATACATTTTTTGGGTCTCTTAGAACAGGCTCTGTATTCACCCTCTGTTTGAAAGTTCTGTTAGCGCCCCTGTGTCTTCAAGCCCTGCCTTTTGATGAGCCCAGTGTGCTGATTGGTCAGCTTGTCATTCTTTTCTGATTTGTCACCAACAAAAGCAGCATCCTTCTACAAGTTCCACTTTCACCAAACTGTGGTGTAGTAACTTACTATTAAATTATGATAAAGAGATGTATACTGGACTGTGCTAAACCCAGTGTGTGTGTAAGCAAAAGGTGGTGATTCAGATGCGAAGGCTATCCACACTGACAGCCAAAAAGCACCACACACAGCCAAGGAAGGTAAATTTCACATTTTTATTTTCCGGCTGTGGTGTTGTTTTTGTACAAAGAGATCAAGTAACGCAATTACCAGACTAGAACATTGGACACTGCACACGCACACAATGTGACGAAGAGAAAGGGGCCTTTGCAGTTGCACTGCAGCTGGAGAGACCAGTGCAAACAGGAAACAGGTAGGAACTAAAATCAGGACAGAGAATACAGGGGTCGCACTAACGTTCAGCACTAAGCGGCATCACTGCACAGACATTCACGATTCACCAGGCCTAGTGTAACATCAAGCACAATATCAGGACATTAGGACAGCACTGACAGAGTCACTGCAGTGTTACTAAGTTCACAGTCCAACAGAAAAAAAAAAGAAGTATTTAATGTTACTAAAGCTTCCCACGGGTAAGCTTTCTGATAGAACGTTACAGTCAGCAGTCAGGCTTGGCTTACCTTCTGGTTCAGAGCCATCATCTCTGGTGGGTCAGTGGCTACTTTAGGTGTGAGGGACATGTAAAAATGTAAAACGTCACTACAGTGGATATGCTGTTTTATGAGCGTGGAGACAGGGGCACCCTATATGTAAATAGGTTTGGTTCTGAAATATCTCCTAAAATCTGTAACTATAATCGGCATACAAACGTGATGCATTTGCAGAATGCCAAAATAAACCAACCGATGAGGTGAACCCACTTATAAGTAGCCAGAGACTGATCCAAGAGCTGTGTCTTAGACAGGACAACCACAGAGGCACTTGAGAAATGAGGAACACTACTAAATTATTAAGGCACCACAGACAACACTCACAACATATCTTTGGAACAACAACAACACATCCCACATACACTTGGGCTTACACATACAGTGTTATTTTCTTATCTTCCCGTGTCTTATCTTTTTTAAAGGATCTGTCACATTATTCATTTTCATTTACTCACACTGATCATACTCACAATCATATTCCTCTGGTTTAACATAGCATGTGTTTTTTTAATAACAGGTTGAAAAGACCTACAGTTCAAAAATCTAATACGGGTTTATCTGATGTTGGATCATGATAAAAACTTAACTACATCCTCCCTTTGGCTCTAACATGAAGCATTAGTTTAGTCCTGTGTAATCAAAATTTAGACTCCTATGCCATGCTAGTAAAATATCTGGAAAACAAGGACAAGCACCAAAAGCTCTTCTAGTGCTAATAGCACCCCTTGTGAAGGAACTTCAGACTGCTAAACATGAGTGAGTTACAAGCAAGGTGCTGCATCTAAAAATAAAGAGAACAGTTCATGTAGAATCGATTACCAAACACTCCTTGTACATGTGTATCCATGGAGACGCAAAATACGAATAATCATAAACTCTTTAAAACAAAACTAAATGATAAGACCTTGTCATGAGGTGTATATATGGACGCAGCAGTGCATATTCATCAATAGAAAATGATTATTTGAGCTCTTGATGTGTTTTCAAATGATATGTGACAGGACTATTCATAAATAACAACACTTATGAGCTTGACACCAGCGCAAGTGGTTCTGGTTGAAAGAAGGAAGTGTGATAATCATGCATGTCCATAGTCATAGAAGCCCAGAAACTCAAGTGGTTTGATAAACAAACAAACAAAAATGAACCAAAACAAAACACATATGTCAACATATTAAGCTTGCTTAATATTTCTTAAGATCTGAACACACAAGCCACAACTGTGCACAGCAGCTTGAGGACACTTCAATACTTCAGGGCTTTCTCTAGCTTTTTTCAACCACAGGATCTACCTGTGAGGGTTATACCCATCTAAATCACACAGCAGGCCATCTCTGGCCTGTCACAACGCTTGTACAACATCGCTAAAGCACTGTGAGATAGAATGTAAGAGATATGAACACAGGCTGCTATCTTTATGGAAAAAAGGGAATTGTTTGTGTCATGCTTCGGAGGGTATATATGTGCCTTTGCCCTCCTGTCATAGTATATAATGGAATAGAAAATCTTCAGATAATGATTTTATCTTTGTTTTCACTTCAGACGTGTAGTTCATGTTCCTTAGAGCAGCACCTTAAGTCAGCAGAGGTAATCCATTTGACAGGTAAATGATTCATATATGAAAGCATATGTCTCATTTGGGATTCATGTTTAAAAAAAATTGATACTGGCAACAGACACCAATGGAATGTTGTTGGTTACTGTGACCCTGGAAAGTCTGAACAACCTCCTTTCACTACTTGATATAGGCTCTGACCATTGGCTACAGTGTATTCTTTGAAAATGGCATTTCCCATTGAAAACATCAATACGTATTACTGAATCATTACTCTCAGAATTCTTCATTAAGACGTGATCAAGTGATAAGAACATGATTGAGTTTAAAACCTCATCTCATAGACTCGAGCTCATGCCCAGTCTGTACCACAACCTTGGAAAGGTGACTGACTAGATCAAGCAGTCTTAACCAAGGCCTAGTGACAATAGCTGTAAAGAGGGAGGAGCTCTAGCTTCGTGGGAGGAGTCCCTTCTTATAGGCCACAACACCAACTACCGTGGCAATTGTCAGGAAAGAAGACACGCCCATGAATTTGAGGAATCCTCCGACAGAGGGCATGTTTCTTTCCCAGAATGTGGTTACAAACGGCAAAGCAGGAATATCCTGGAGACAGCGAGAATACCAATAGTTAGTACTGCTACTTTTCACAATGGTAAAAAAGCATATTCATACAAAGCTTACACAATAATGACAATGCAAGTACAGTCATATGCAAATGTCAGAACAAGTCCTAGGTGAAAATAAATTAAGGCATCCTCTACAGAACACACTTGACCAACGTTTAGTGTACAGTTTCCTACATAGGTAGGAATGTGATATAACTTTAGCAGTTCTATGTTTTGTTTTTTATTCCAGTATGTTAAATTGACCAGTAATTGTGTATTAAAATACACAGACGTGTTTTCTGTAGAGGAGGTCTTCACCAGCTATTTTCACCAAGAACAGTTAGTGCACAGGCGTCCAAACCTTCACATATGAAAACAAAGTGTGATATATACCAGTGATTCAGGCTCTGGTTGCCAGATCTGACTTGAATGAAGTTTCCCCATTGCACACAAAATCTGGGAGAGGAAAACACAGATATTGGACATATACATCATTGCTTATACTCTGAGATACCTTATTACTTCATTACCACTATATTAGATACACCTTCATTGTATCTATACTCACTGACCATTTCATTAGGTCTATCTAAAATATAGAAGCACTTTGAAGGTTTACAATTACAAAAATGTGTTACTGCAGAATTAGCTTGAAACAGATTACTCAGCAGTTTCAGCTCTGACCACAGAAACACTCTTACTCTTGCCTGGATATTTTTGCTTGGTGGAAAAACCAGAGGGTAATCGGGTGTGTCAAGACAGTTCCCAGTGGGCCAGTAGCATTATATCCAAGTGTGTATATGTAGCAACTGAAGTGTTAAGAACTGACAAGGGGTATGGAAAAGCTAATTATGGAGAATGAGGAGATATCCAAGCAGATGAGTAGTGAGAAAGGTTGAGAGAAAGTTAATTTCATGTACCTAGCTAATGTTTCAAAACGTCATCAGTTTTTATTTTAGCACTATGTAGCCGCTCAATCTAGCATATAAATAATAAAAGTAAATAGAAAAGTAAGAAATTAAGATTATGAAACAATTTTATAAACAAGTCTGATGCTATGTGCAATACTGTGTGAGTATATGGTAGAAGAAAGAGAGGTCAAGGTGGGCCTGTCCCATCATATAAATCATGGTCAGTAAAATGCACCCAGTGCCTTTCTAGTGTCATTGTTATGCTGAGAATGTGGTGGTCCTGTGATTGCCTACTCTTAGCGATGGACTGGCTAGATGAGAGCTGATAAACTGTGCAGCATCAGATGACCTACAGTCATTAACTGCAAACCTACAAAGTGCTCCTGTATGGAAGGTTGTCCTGATAGCACAACCCAATTGGTTACAGAGTACATGTGTCCAAACATAACCTTCTAATGAGTGAAATCAGGCACTTAACTGAACAAAAAACTTGGTAAATAATCACTAGGGCTCTAGTGGCTAAATGCAATCAAATCCTCACAGCTAACATTTCATGGTAGTAAAAGAGAAGTGTAAAGCCCTCCATGTTACTATAGACAAATACCCTATTAGGATTATAGAGCGTTGGACGAGCAGGTGTCTAAAAGTTTTTAGGCATTCAGTAAAGATGACTTATACATAACATGGTGAACTCTCACCTCTCTGGAAGCTCTCTCTCCAGCCTGCACAGCTCCCTCCATGTAGCCGCTCCACTCTGTGGCTGTCTCAGTACCCGCAAAGTACAGCCTGCCCACGGGCTCCCTCAGAACCCTACAGAGAGCAAGGTGATTTCAAATGCAAAACTCCTGACTCACATTAATGAACTCAGTTATGCACTGATCTGGGATGCAGACTCTGCCACAGGAGAGCTGCTTAGATTAGGCCTACGCACAAACGAGAGCCCTCCACAGAATGTATAAAGCGTTAAGGAAAGTGCAGGGATGGGAGGGCAATGTCAGTTATACTCACTTGCCAAACTGTGTGAGGATGCCGGGGGGGAAGTAGACGGTGTAGCAGCCACCAGAGTATTCCTCCTCACACCAGTTCTTCTCCTCATAGTGCACAGGCTAAAGAAAAAAAAAACCTCAGTCATACCCACGCTACTGTTCAGGTCTCTGCATACAATTACTTCAGCACTATGTTTCTACAAGGAAATGTAGCCCACACTGTAGCACTATATATAGCTGCATGCAAACATTTACGCAGCCCTGAGCAAAGTACCTGTACTGTTGATTCTCTATGAGAATAGCAATGAGATTTAACAGAGAACACAATTCTACATGTTTTAAGGCAGTTTATTGCTGAATATATTGGTGAATAAATAGAACATAAAACAACAGAAAAAAAACTGACCTGAAGTAAACACAGCTAATTCAAGACAATTCTATGTGGTTTGGGGAAACTTTATTTCTAACATCAAAGTGGAAGAGCAAATATAAGCAAGACAAAAGTAAAAACATCATGTAATAGTTTTATCTTTTTGTGGCACTGACTTCTCTAACTGTTTACTTTGGGAGACTTGGTTATGAATTCTGTGAGTTACACAAACAACTCAGTTACACTTACAATGAAAAAGTTACTGTTATGGTACAAAAATAGGCCTCAGGGTAGATCTGGAATTTACGGCTGTGGATATTTACAGATGAGGCTGCTGTGTAACTCGGGAAAGTGACCAAAAGCATGTTTTATTGGAACTTGATTAATTACATAAAAAAAAAATCTGCTTCCCTATACGCTGTATCGCATGCCACTATACACCGTACTACTGTGCACAGCGCTGTGAACATATTCAAGTAAATTCAGACTAAGTGGAAGAATGTCTTCATGTTGTAATACACTTTAATTTGCTATTTCTATATCATATCATAACACTTGATTTCGGACACATTCCTGACATGTTCAGATAAGTTCATGAGCTGCACATTTAGATCCAGATTAGATTCACAATTATGTTACATACTACATTGCTATTTTTACACCAGTTTTTTAATCATAGAAGACAGAAAAGCTTTGACAAGTAAAAGGAAGAGGATAAATTTAAAATTTTGAGGTTACTATTCCTATTTAAACATTTCATGAAAATTTGTGTACATGATCATGTTAAACCTTGTTTTAGTTTTAGTCCTTCCATTGAAGTTCAGATTACTCTTAAGTAGACTTGATCGACTGATCACAGGTTTTTGTCAGCTCAATTTTATGTTGTTATTAAGATAAAATGCAGAGAAACAAAGAAAGTCTGAAATTCATGTTTAAATTTCCAAAACGTCTGCACACTCAGACTGTCAGGCTGAGATCATTTGTATTGACTAATGTTGTATTTAAATGAGATAATAAATGAAGAATTGTAATATTGCAAGAAATGCATTTTCTCATCTGATCTAAAACTTTTTGTCCCTAATGTATTCCTCAGCATGTCCACCACCACAACACTCAACAAGATATTTTGGCTGCGGTCAGCTGGCCAGACAGCACTCAGTTTAAATAACTTAATGAAGAACAGAAACTTACATGCAAAGCTTCTTCTGAGCCTAAGACGCGTGCATAGATCTCACAGATCCTCTTCTTTCTATGGAAGTAGAGAACATTACTCTTTTTGAGAAGCACTTCCCAGAGTCAACTATGGCTTGTTTTTAAAACTTCAAAGGAAATACATCAGTTTTAAACAAGCATTCACCTTTCCTCCTTAGTGAGTCCAGCCAGCTTCCTGCTTTTGCGTGCAAGGATGAAACTAGAAAAAACAAAAAAAGACCTCGTATCCAGCTGTGTCAAAGCAGCACATGTGTTTGTATTCACTCAGAGTGGACGTGCAGTGTCCATAGCTTGATTTACCCCATAATTGCAGGCACTGTGCCATCAGGCTTAGTATCGTCCAGAGTCAGGCCAATAGGCGCCTCCTCATCCTCAATCACCATGCTTCCACAGTAACCTGGAATAAACACACACAGTACACACGTAAAGGCCAAACATGAATCTGCAGTTTAGCCAAGTTCCTCACATTGTTACCTCACAGGCAAACTGACACAGTTCACCACTAAACACATAAAACAAATCTGTGACACATAAACTAAACAGAAGATTCTAGATTTAAAATCTTGAGAAAACACAAAAGGGAGCAATAAGTAAACCACATGTGCTTTCTGTTTCATTTGATTTACCCTTCTTCCTCCAGAAGTTCTCCCTGTAGTAGACCATGCACTTAATGACCGAGCCCATGGGTACTCGGTGGATCAGTTGATTTCTAAGTGGGGGAAGTTCAGGGTTAAAGTGAATCTTCAGGTTCAGGCCTGGCGGGATAGCGACGATCACATATTTGGCCTACAACAGAAAGGGAACATCACTCATTGCATCACTCGAAGCAATAGATGTAACAGGCTTGTGAATGTGAATTTGTAAAAATCCCTGAATACAATCAGAACCAAAAGTGGTTGATGAAATCTTTGAGGCACCTTCTAAAGTACAATGTGAATAAAACAGACCTCCCATAGGCTTGTACAGAAGTGGTTCCCGGCCCTGGTGTTTTCCTACCTAAACAAACCTTCTTTAAATCAGGAAGTCCTCTTAACTTGAGGATCAGCAGGATCAGGTGTGTAGGGCGCAGGGCAAACACTTAAACATGCAGGGCCAGGATTGGTACTGTACTGCATTCCTGATCTATAATCTAGCACAACCACAATAGTTTAACAACATCAGAACCTATTTAGCATCAAGCTGTTAGCATGCTAGCCAGGACTCTGCATTCATGCATCACCGTCTTCAACACTCTAACCAGAGTGAAGCATTAAAGGATCTCCAGGTGAGTTAGAAGACATGCAAACTCAGTGTTTACCAGGGCTTACCATAACGAAAGAAAAACTGTGGTTCTGCTTCTTTGGGCCAATCACAAAAATAGCTGCAGTCATGCCCCCTACCTAATGAACACACACGCTCTTTCTGTTGAGAACTAGCCAGTTATAAAACCAGCTATATAACATTGTGTGCTGTGGCGTGGGCTGTTGAACCTGAAGCAGGTAAAGTGCACTGGTGTGTATTTTGTGGGAGGAAGATGATGAGAGCGCCCTAGTGTTTGCCCTCAGCTGGGCCAACAGAGTTAATGCGCTCTGCAGCAGCGGTTAATGAGCTTTAGCAGGAGAAAGAGGATGTGGTCAGGGCAGGGAGATGAGGAACAGCTTAGTGATCACAATCCCACAAGCTTACGCGCCTACATATACACCAACACACAAGCTTTTTCATGCCAGCTAAATAAGTATATTTTTAAAAGGGGCTTCTCCAAGGGTTCCTTAGCAAAGCTAACGGTTATAAAGAGTTTGGTTAACTTTTGAATTGATCTACTCTGTAATACAGTTTTCTCCACAAGGTTATGATTGTCAGTTATTGTAGTCTCTATTTCATAACCTACTGTGATTATTACAGTCATTATTATTACATTATTGCCTTAACATAGAGAACCTGATGTGTACAGTTCTTTGAAGAACCTTACTAAACATGATTCCACTACTTTTAGGAGTCACACAACCTTATATGGAGTAGAAACCTTTGCCAAGAGTGAAATCTAGAATTCCACTTCAGTAGTCTCTACGATTAGAGATGAAATCACCTAAAGAAGATTTGCCACAAAGCTTCATGGTCCTACTCAGTGACAAAAATAGAAGGAGTCATTTTAAGTTGGTAAGCTAAACGCTCAGCTTGGAGGATTGTGTGTGCAAATTACAGGTTCTTTATGGCTTCTATGTCTACAGAAGGTGATTTGAAGGTCACGTGTGGTGCTGAGGCAATGTTTACCTTGTAGGTTTCTTCACTCACGGTTTTGACCACCACCATGTCTCCTGTCTGGTCGATGCTGCAGACAGCACTCTGCAGCTTCAATCGGTCTCCCAGCTCTCTGGCCATGCACTCGCTGATCTGACTGGAGCCTCCAACAAACTTGCGCTCCTGATAAAACAGATATTTTGTTTCAAAATGCTGATTATAATACTGTTAGGTTTGGACCTTATTGCAACAGTCTATTCCTTTTAAGCTTACAACATCAAATCCCAGGGATTAAAGTTGGACATTAACTTGCACGCTGATAAATGTGACTGCTCCTGATTAATGGCTACACTTTTAAAGGCCCCATATCACATTATTTGTAAAATAAAACAGCTTGCTGTGGTAAATAAACATGGCTGAAGTTCCAAAATGTAGTACATACTCCTCAGTCTTTATAGTCTACGTGGAAACGAAGCTAAAAATCGTCTCGCTTTGATTGCACTGCTTTTGTGATCTCACAGAAACCATTGTGTTTCTATATGTGTATAATATATATATATGGAAGAGTCCATCAGGACTAGAGCACATTTACATAATTATATGTATCTTTAAAATCAGCTCGTTTAATTCTTAAGAATAAAGAGAAGTTAGAAAATGGCCATTATAACCTAAAAATAAATAAGTGAATAAAAAGTAAATAAAACCACAAATGATTGTAATAAGTAAACCTGGGAGGGGAAAAAATAGGAAAAGGTAGGATATTGGCCCTTTAATTTTAAAGGTTAATGAATGGTTCTTTGCTCAGACAATTAAAAAAAAAAAAACACGGGTTTAGAATCTTTACATGATGTAAAAAGGATCTTCACATTCTGAAATCTCATTTACAAAAATGCCTTTCAAAAAATAATAAAATACTGTTTTTTAGAAAAAATTCTAATGCATCGCTCTAAAAAAGCCATTCTGGCACCTTTATTGTTGGTTGTGTAGGTTGGCAGCTAGGTAGAAACATCAATTAATAGATCAACAGATCAGTAGACAGATAAAGAGACAAGCTCAGGGCCTTGGCAAGCTCTTGTATCTGTCAGGAAGTCAGCATTACTGCCACTGAATGCACTAAACTCTATCATTTGAGGTCTGTTTTCTGTCCTTTCCTCAATATGCCTCTGGCACCCCTTTCACTCGGGAGCTGATAGATAATCATGAGATAAGGGCAGGTAATTTCTCGTTTCCATTAGCTACGCAGTTCATTTACTCACCAACAGGTGGCCCCATATGTCAAAGACAAAAGACTGATCAAGCTCATTCTGCTACTGTGGTCACAATCTCCTTCTGAATGACTCTAAGCTTAACGGGTCCATATCCTACTGCTTTCGTGTGTACTTATAACATTTGTGTGATTTTATGAATAGACAATGACCATTCCCCACCTTCTCTTTATCCCTCAGAAGAAAACAGGCCATTCTTGTGTTTGTGTCTCTAAGATTATAAGTAAAAGGTTTCTGGTCTGACAGGCTGCGACCATGCTTTTAACATTCCTTATAACTTCAGCTTGAACGTGTGGGACTAAACCACTGCAGGCAGGATATATATGTAGATATGGATACAGGTAAACACATTGCTTTAGTGACATAACAAAAACGAGGACATTAGCATGGGTTGTTTTTGCAGCTTTGTATGCACACATGGATAGCGTTGACCGAGAAGTAAACTGTACATAACACAAACATTTTAAGAATATATGGATATGGAGGATAGGGGCCATTTAATGGAGGATATGGGCCTTGGACATGAAGAATTGATATATTTTAGTAGATGTGCTCAGGTTGCATTGCTTGCTGCAAAGCGGCAATTCCTGTAATTGGCTTTAAAAGGCCAATATCCTCTACAACTTACTCCACTTAGGATGGTTGTGTAAAGTCATGCTGTAAAAACATTGTTCCTTTATAACATCTCTTTGCCTCTTAGAATTAAATATGCTGGTTTTGTTACTGTGCTTTCATGACCACTTCCTACTTTTGACAGCAGCAGCACATAGTTTATGAGGGAAGTCACTTTTTCGAGGCATTCTCTGAGCCCTGGGCAATCTCAATGAATCCGTTCTTGCAGATCACGTACACCCAAACACTTTGGTTCTGATTCACTCTCCTGTATTGTATTTCATTCAAAAAGCTGTCTGGGTTGAAAAGCCCTCAGCGTGATGGATGGGGCTAAACTGTGCAAGTGGACGTACGTAAATGCAATGTTTGTCTTAAAAGATTTTTTTGTTTTAATACTTTTTTTTAATCTTACGAAGTTTCCACAACAGTCCTGACATTCTACAGTGCTTTCAGACCTGGAATTTGTTCTTGGGTAATAACCAAAGATTTAAGAACATCACGAATCTATTGCTTTAAGGCCCAATGAATTAAAAACTTTGGAAGCTTGATTTCCATATATGGACAGGGGAATAATTATCTGCAAAAATTTTTGAACAAACTACAGTTCATCAGAATTATTTTTTGCATGATATGGACCCTTTAATCTAGGTAAATTAAACTGAAGTATCTTCCGAATGCTTGTAAATGCTCTGCTTATAATTCTATTCCAGCAGCTCCTCACAGTGTTGATAACCGAGGTTTCTACTGAGGGAGAATAAAAGCTATGCTATTCTTGCTAATTCTGTGTTGATGCCACTTTCACCAGCCACCATGCCTCTTTTCAAGTGCCTGCTCCAAAACAACGGCCTTTCCTCCAACTGCACACGGCAACCGCTGACAAAGCAAACACACACGTGACTCATCACAGTGCAAATCACTTCGATCATCAACACAACCCCCCTGCCTTGAAGGAGCCAGGCAGCAGGAAATCACTCTGGACCTCATAATAAAGTTCTCTAATTACCCCAGTGCATCCCCTTCCTCTGTATCCATGGCAGCCAAGCATTCATCGTTTCACCAAAGCTCCCTACCGCCTCCCAAAATCACCCACTGCAAGTGCTATGATTAACTAAATTAGGGGTAAAGAATGGAGAGTGACATTGATTACAGGACTTTGGGACATGAAAGCTGGGGTGGGCGGCCCTAGCTCAGTCCTCAGCTCTGCAGCGCACACCTGCCTTTTCCTTTCCAACAATACGTTCCCTACCTGACTACACCTCCCTCCCTCTCTCTCTCTCTGCCTGGCTGATTGCACTGTAAACACACAGATGCAGATGTGCTGGAAAGGTCACACACATCGCTGTGCAAATGCGAGCGGTGACATGCTGGGAGTCAGTCAGCTGTCAGCACAGCGCTTTTAGACTGAGCTCACTGTAATTCAGCTTTCCTTAAAAAAAAGGATCAGAAAACTCCTGTGGTGGTCAGGCTTAACATCATGCAAATGCTTAACTAAACATCTTTACCACAACCCAATAATCTTCCGCTTCTACGCACTGATGTTTTATTCATGGTATATTATGAGCTATAAAAAGGAAAATGAACGCTGCTGTTAACCCCCCCCCAGAGCTTAGTATATAGATGCACCTTCAGTTCTCCATCTGTTCCTCTGCATACTTTTTTATTCCGCTTTTAGTTGGTTCAATATTCAGGAACATCACAGTCCAGGTTTTATTTGGGTGGTGTGTTAGTGCGTGTTGCACTGGTACAAGTGGATCTGACACAGCAGTGCTACTGGAGCTCTTAAACACCGTGTCCACTCACTGCCCACTCTATTAGACACTCCTTCCTTGCTGGTCCACTTTGTAGATGTAACGCCAGAGAAGAAAACTCTGTTGCTGCAACATGCAGTGTGTGTGGGTCATCCTCTAGTTCTTCATCAGGATGCTGTTTGTCAGATAGTTTGTGTTGGTGGACTATTCTCAGTCCAGAAATGACAGTGAAGTGTTTAAAACTCCAGCAGCACTGCTGTGTCTGATCCACTCACACTACTCCACAACACACCACCACCACATCAGTGTCACTGCAGTGCTGAGAATGATCCACCTCCAAAATAATACCTGCTCTGAGGAGGTCCTGTATAGGTCCAGACCACTGAGAAACAGCGAAAGGGGGTTAAGAAAGTATTCTGGAAACCAGAAGAACCACAGCCTGTAATTGCAGAACTGCAAAGTGCATCTATATGGTAAGCAGCTCTGATAAAAGTAGCTGGTTGGCTGTTAACCCTGAACTGAAGATGTGTAAACATATGCATAAAACAATAGATTATTGTATCCATAGACCTGTGTGACATATGTGCACATGAAGAGGCAGATTTAGCAGGAGATTTACATCAACAAATCCGTTAATGAAGAACTGGATGTGGTCTGAATCAATGGAGAGATGCTTTGAGGATGTATTTGCAGAAAACATTACAGCTAGTTTTAGTATAGCAATGTTCCATCTGTAGCTTTATCCCTACACTAAGCAAAATGTGGACAATAAACTTGTCCCGGGCTTGCTGCTTTACTACATCAGTAATTTATGCCATCGTTTACAGAGGATTGATCGTGTTAACTAGACCACTGGTCTTAAAAGGCTACATTTATCTTCTCTGAGTTTACCTGGCCTCCATTGGTGGTGGAGAAGATCCTCATGGTGCCTCCACACTGCTTGACGTACCAGAGGAACCACAGTGCAGACACCTCGTGAGGTTCTGAGGTCACGTTGACATTCACAAACAGTGTGGCAAAGCGACGAGCAGAACTGTAAAAAAAAGAATTGTATGTTTGCAGCTCTGCTCACACTCGTTTATTCAAAAGAAAACATTCACAGTTAGTAACTGAACAGTGTTTGTGCTTTAAGTGTTTTTTCCCCATGTACCTGGTCCAGCAGACCTTGTTAAACAACTCCTGCATTGTCATCTTATCCCACTCCTCGGCATGTGGGGCCCTCCATGGAGCTTCCTTCGGGATCTGCAGTGTACAACCGCAAGAAGGTAATAAGGCAATCGATAATGAATCAATTACGTTTAATGTGGAAAGTCTGACCAGCCTCTTCATTTCAGAGGACTTGCTATTAGCCTTTCAAACAAATCATTCAAATCCCAGAAGTAGGCTTTTCACAATTCAATTAATTCCAAACACATTTAGTGATGTTGAGGTCTGGACTCGTGGGTGGACAGTCCATGGTTCTGAAAACACCTGCGGCTTCTTTGTTTGAATTCCATTTCTCAGTTTTGCTAGAAGGGTGGACGGAAACACCTGTAGATGTTTTCAGTTCTGAAGCATGCGTGGAGCTTGATTTTCTTCCATCTCTCAAAAATCCAAACTATTTATCTGATGGTGACAGTTTTGATAGTCTACCTGGTCTTGCACAGTTAGTGGGAGCCCTATTTTTGGAAGCCCCCCTTTTCTTTATGCAAGTGGATTATCTAATATCTAAAACATACTAGTTGTACACTATGGGCTTTTCTGCCTGAAGATAATAATGAAGGGTGGTCTCTGATTTTTCTACAGTATTCTGTCACTGGACAATGACACCAGTTTATGAACTTTACCTCCATGCCCATCTTATCCATTGTCCTCCAGAGGTTGTTGTAGTCCATCAGAGCCAGAGGGTTCCACACTGGGGGGAAAGGCCCCTTGAATGGATATGATTTCCCCTGAAAACCATAAAAACAGCCATCATCAGCCCATCAGCATACCACCATAAAAACAAAACGACTGTAAGGATAATTGTCATTGACGTAACGTCTTTACAATCACCATCATATCATCAGAACTGGACTTTCAATTACATTTTGGAGTGGAAAGCTTTTTCGGCTGCCTAAAATATACGTCACTGCATTTTACATGGCTTGCATTCCAATAAGCAAAGAACAAAGCGGGGCTTCTTTTCTCAGCCCATACTGCATTTCACAATTTGAGATCAGACATAATTAGATCCCAGGGTTTTAAAGACGACACGGGTGCCATGTAACCTTGGCACATAATTTGCAAATTATTCTGACACATTAGAGGGGTCTCGGAATAATTATAGGTCCTTGTGAACAGTGCCAGCGCAATAAAACAAGTACTGTAATCACAACGAAACCAACGCTAAAATAATCATTATTTCTTTTTGGCACTCAGCTGTGATATGACACAGTCCGTCTGTTCACACAGTCATTCTCACAGTAGTGGAAATGCTTAGTCAGGATGATAGCACGCTCCATAGCCGGCCGATTGGCTAACAGTAAGCAGACATTACTTCATACCTGAATTGCTCTGTTGCTGAGGGGCTCTTAAACGGACGCAGTTATGGCTGTTTGATTAATATTTGACTACAGATTAAAGATATGACATGCACGTACACCAGAGGAGATAAGTTTCCCCTAATCTACGTTCCTGTTTAGTGATTTAAGCAAACAGATCCCATCCTCTCTGCAGCGAAGATCCAAATTACAACAAGTAGAGTTTCAACACTGCCCTGGCCTTAACATCCAGTGTTTTATCTAGGAGATTTCAAAAGCCTTTCTACATGCAGGTTCAGCACTACACTGACAGGAGACTGTCCTTTTCTCTCCGTGTGTGGAGTGAGAAGCATTCCTGCTGGACTGATAAACAAGCCCTGTGACAGATAAATGGTTCTGCAGCCATTAGAACAATGAGCTGCAGCACAATGCTCAGTAGACCTGTCAAAGATGGGCATCGCCAAACTGACGAGTATGTGTAGTGCCTTCAATGTGAAGTGCATTGGCACAGCAGGTTCACATGATTTGTTAATATTTCTACTGTATATATTAATACTGAAATATCAGTATGTAGTAGTGTATACAGATAACAAGACATCACTATATGCCATAAATTGGCAGCGTTCCCGGTGCAAATAGTTTGGCTTTAGATGTTTTATTCTGGCAGTACAGGACAGGTAACTGTAGCGCAAATCATTTGCTGGATGCTTATTTTGAAAGAGCGCTTGAAAATAGATTTGAACTGAATAAACAGTTTCCTGGAAATCTACTTTCTGTCTGGTTGAACATTTACAATACTGTGAGATGTTCCCCTCTGTCCCCGTCTGTGTCCGTCAGAATACTGAACAAAACAGTCCAATCTACAGAACTCGTGACAGATTTGTTCAGCATTCTTTCAGCATGGAGTAGCAGCACTCGGGCAAGCATGAGTTTTAATTAGAGCCGTCAAACAATTCAAATGAATTGCATTAGTTTGTGCAGTTAGGCTAATCATATTAATCATATTGCCCTTGTGAGCTCCAATTTGTTTCTATTTAAAGGCTGTACTGTTACAGGTACATAAGGGGACAATACAAGCTTTGTCGCTAATGTGTTCACTACTTTCAGTAATGCCTGAAACATTTTCATTATAGCATTATTTTTTATTGTTCTCCTAATTGTATTATTGATTCAACGTTCACACAACCTGGGCAAGAGTGCCATGTTCGGTTTTCATTTCCAACATCCAGCGAAAGCCACAGGAACAGCTCATTATAATACCAATGTGAATGGGAGGAGCTTAAATCCTGTAGGCTGAATAGCTAAAAATATGATTTTGTGATATCACAACAAGCAGGAATCATAGACTGTATGGGGTGAACTGTAGATTTTTGTTACATTGGCAGTTTTTACTTACCACATCAAGATTTAATTTAAATAATTAAAATGTTTTTTCTTGTTAAGTATCTATGACACATGACATATTTATAGAATGTAAAGATATTTAGCACAGCACCCAGGGCTACTAATGAAAAAGACTTTAAGGTCTTCTAGCCTCAGCCTGGATCAAACGTGTCCCAGTGGTTAGCTGAATTATGAAAACCCTATTGTTACAGTAGAGATCACCTTGTTTCTTAATTCTTCTTAAAATGTAGAGCATGTGGACATGGCTTTGGAAAACGCTTGCAGAGTGAAGTTTCCACAACATGCATGTGTGCAGGCTGTCATAAATCTGCACCAGAAGCAGCTCACAAATGCACGTGTTTGCAGCAACATCTCTATGATGTAAATATTATATTATTCAATATGTGGTTTTATTAAAGATTTTCATCAAAGCACTGAATGTTAAACATACAGTGAAAACAGAACGAAAGTAGGTCAAAGCTGCAGCCGACTGCATGCATTTGTTCTGTGTGGGGGAATATAATCAGTAATTTTTAACTAGAATATATTGTGCCAATTATTTAGAGATATCACCCAGGCCTAGACAGCAGTTCATTGAGCCACGCAAGGTTGGGTGTGTATTCTGCATGCGTGCGTGTGAACTGCTAGCCATCCAGCAACAGGTCTGTTCCCATGGTGACGGAAGAGAGGTGAACGCACAGACAGATGAGAGATGCAGCGCATGTCTTCTGTTCTCTTATCCACAGTAGAAGAAGCCCAGCCACTGTGCTTCCTGTAACGAACGCCCTCTACACCCACTCCACACAACACTCATCTACCCGAGCTTAACACACGCGGATCGAACAAGCCTTCACCACCTTTAATCTTCATCTACATTAATCACTGATTTGCTGAAGTTGCTTGACTGGACAGCTCTGGCAGGAGAAACTGGGTCTGGCCTTTAGGATTAGAGATATAAGAAAGCTGATTAGCGCTGGCTGTTTGCTCGGATGCTCATCCTAATTGCGAAACGGTCCGATCATTGTGTGGTCTTTTACAGGCTAATGGTGGCCCCTCGCCAGCACATGACTGCTGAGTTACTGCAACAGTACAACCATAAAACTTACAACATACTACAGTTTTATTACACAGGTCAGAGCAAAGAGCTGAAGGTCACAACCACAGCCACTCAAATGTCACCTGGACTAAGTGTATTGATTGACAGGCCTTATTCATTCATTTCTCATATGGAAAGGGTCGTACACTAGGCTCCAGTCAATACATTGCCTAGTCAAAATCATTGGCCAACAGTCACTGTCGAAACCACATTTTTCATCTGATGATTAATTTACTCTAACTAATTAATTACTTTAATCAACTATATAATCATAAAAGAAAATGTCCTTGTCCATTGTATGTGACTATTAAGGTGGACAAATTGTCCACTTAGATATGCTGCCCTCTAAAGGTGCGACCTGTTATAGCAGCTGTTTTGTATATGACATGTAAATGCATTGTCTTGCTGATGAATAGTAGCTCAAATAACTGCAATAGGATGCATGAAACGTGTGTGCGTAACATTTTGTAATGCGGCTTGTGCAGCAGACTCCCTGAGCAGATGAATCTGAAGAGTGTGATAAAAGAGCATTCAAAGAGGACTTGGTCATAATTAGGTGAAAAATGCACCAATGCTACTACTTTATAATGAAACTCCTTCCAAGTTTTATAAAAACTTTGCACTACACTATAATAGAATTAAAGGTAAACCGTAACCTGTCATTTTCAAAAGCATATTCGGCTGAATTCCTTGTTTGCTTGTAAGCTTGGGAGTCGTGCTTAGTTTGGCTCATCTCAGACATGTGATGAGGACAGCATGGTTTCCTTGGTTCGTCTAATTTGTTTTAGCCCATTCCTGGCAGCTGAAACCATCTCAACATACATCAAGGAGTTTCATTTTTTTCACTCATTACAGCTTCAAGTGCCTGGTGTCCTCCGTAATTAGCTGGACCTTACACAGTGGCTACACTGGTAGGATACTGTATGAAGCGCAGAGATTCAGCAAATTCCGCCTTTTGTAATCTGTCTTATTTCTGAATGTGGTTATGAAATTGGTAGGGGAAACACCCCTGTTACCAAACACAGGGCCTAAAGAAAGAGCGAGTGAGAGTAGAGGGGCGGGGAGAGGGAGACAGTCCTTTCAGGACTGATAGTGATTGTCTTTTGATGGGGAGTGCTGCCATGGTAACCTACGGGAAAGCTACGGCCAACAGAGGAGGGGATGAGAAGAAAAGGGAGCTGCCTCTGAGCAGGATAAACAAATGGAAAACACACAAACACACATGGAACTAAAGCATGCAGACAGCAGCAAGCAATCATGGCTCTAAAGCAGGCCAGAGATGTCCAGTGTAGAGGCAACAAGCACTCAGATCTTTGATTTCTTTCAATTGTCAAAAATCTACTCAATTGTCTACGTGTGCTGGTGTGCTCGGCCGCGTGGCCTGCAATGCGGGTCCTCTGAAATAGGTCATGTCAATATAACACTACTCTGTGAGCTCTGCTAGAAAAGAAACCAGGGCAACAAACTTTTTTTTGGTTTGGGGAATAATGCATGTCTTTGTGTCCCAGAAAATCCAGCTAAACCTTCATATTTCTAACCGTTTTTTGATGGCAGCACAGTCACGTCAAATGCATGTCTGGTCTTTACATGTCTGCAGTCCCAATGTCTGTAGCATCTCAGTTTTTATTATTTTTTATTGCTGTAATTCTGCCTCTGGGAGTCTACTGACAAAACACATGAGAGAGCAGCTGACGTGACATCCAGCAACAGCTCTGTCAGACTGCATAAAGCAGCAATACATAAAACCACCAGAGTGCCCTGCCGTACTTACGAGGCCAATGTAATATTCTACCACTCTGCTCCACAGAGAGCTGGAAATCTGCACTGTATCTTTGACTCCAGCGTTTGTGGAACTTCCTGAGCATGAATAATGCATTAAGACAGTTGGACTAATGCTGTACGAAGCACGCTCTGGCCTCTCCTGCTGATACGACTTATTGTGGCTCAACTGAAGTTCCTGTAAAGTATACAAAACGCATAATTCTCATACTGAGGTGCTCCATTAATATTCTTGTCACAGTTATAGCTTAGTGGCCTGACTGCAATTATTTAAGCTGACCCCAATTATTTTCCAGAGTTGTCTGCTTTCCCAAACACAGTGTTTATACTGCTACAAACAGAATGGGAAGCACACCAGTCGAGTTTAGCTAATACAGGGAATAAAAGAAAGAAGAAAAAGCATTTCACAGATAGGAAGAAAGACAGCTGCTTGGCTAGTCAGTTTAGACTTGTACATTACCAGCTGCACACAATGAAAAAAAGAAACAGTTAAATTGCTAATTTGTTTTTGTAAAGAATATGGAAAATAATCATATTATAAAGTCTATAAAGTCATGATCATAAGAGAATACACATTCAAAGCATCTGTATCTGCCTGAACGGGTAGGGTCTTCAATGTGTCAGAACAATTTCTGTAATAACTTGAGTTATTCTGCTCACATTCTGGCAGCTGTCGATAAAAGATATGTTCAGAGAAAAAACAAACAGTCCCTGTAGCTGCCCATAACCAACAAATAAACCACCCAACATTCAACCAGTCAATACAAGAAGCCATCTCAATCAACCAGGCCAGAAAACTACAAACTGGAGCTCAGGTAAGACCCATTGCAGTAACTGCACAAACAGAGCAGAGGGAGGTAAAGAGCATGAAGAGTAATTCAGAGCTTGCTCAAAATTTAACAATCATTTTGCATAGCTGAAGCTAAGAAAGCCATCGGCTGTCTTTATGGGAAGTGTTGGAACTCTGTATTGAGCTGCTAGCGAGCAATGAGGGGTAAAATGGGAGAAGTGACAACTGCTGTGAAAGCAATTCACAATTCCACAAAGACGAAACAAACATACTTCATTCCTCAGTCACCTTCTATTGCTACTCTGATGAAACAAAGCTGTACTAATCTCTAAAGGCAGCACCTTGCTTCTTTTATAGAGTGATAGATAACATACTCCAATTTCACATACCCATACATTTTACTATTCCAAGCACTGACATGCAAACATCCCAACAGTTCTGGAGGCAGATTTAAGGGGCACAAAGTCTCTGAATATATGACAGGGCTCAAGGTGTACAAGGTGCATGGTATATGAAACTTGCTGTATCAGTGAATTGCGTAAAGAATGGTCTAACTTGTTAACTTGCTGTACTCTATATAAAGCAAACATGTAGTTTCATACAGACTAGCAAGTCTACGTGTGCACAGCAAGGGATGCTGGGAAATATGCTACAGGGGCATTTCCGCCAGGTTGCCCCTCTACTTTCTGCACCCTGACCACTCCACTGCATTCTCAGCATGACCTTTTGCTGTGTGCGCGTGCATGTCTGCATGCTTGGGTGTGTACATGTCCGCTTTAGCAGTGCACTTGGGCAGTCCAAAGTCTTCCAGGGAGTTTGTATCTCATGTGCATACGGAATGATAACATGATAAATGGGTGAGGACACTACTACACTAAACATTTCTAAGAAGAAGTCCATGATTTACTGCTCCATAAGCTGACCAGAGCCATGGAGAAGCTGAATCTACAGGGAAATCTAATAAGGGCATGCAGCATGTGCGTGCTAAGGGCAGTGATGCGTCTGCTCAAATCGGATATGGGGGTTGGGGGGGCTGTTTGCTGTCTTGACTACCTCTCTCCTTCTTCACGCAGAACAGAAGCAACCATATTACAGGAATAAAACCTTTTCCTTCAGGCACCGATTAGCATCTCCAGGCTCTGGTACACCATAATGCTGAATGAGAGGGCTCAGTATATGACAAAGCCGCAGCCCTGTTTGACTTCCTGTGCATTAAGACATAAGCCCAGTGGAAGAAGAGGCTCTGTTATCTGCAGAAAATGATCCAAAGCCCTGATCCTCGGCAGCTGATTGCAGAGGGTTTCGAGGGGCTCTCTTGGGAACATCTTCTAAGCAGCAGCTTACCTTCACATAGTGAATCAGGGACTCCTCTTCATTCACCTTGTAGGTCTTGACCCCGTACTGTTTGGCCAACCTCAGAATTCGGTTTTGAGTGGGTCCAATATAAGCACCGCCCAGATCCACCCATTTGGTCTGTTTATTCTGAAGGTAAATAGGATGTATGCTTAATTAAGTAACATATTAGCCCTGCTGTTGATTCAGCTTTGAACGTGTTTGATATTTTCTATAGCAGCTTAATTAATTTTCCGAACAGGCTCAAGAGAGTATATATTAAAAGTGTATATAGAAGAAAGGAATACATATATACACACACACATATATACATGTAACAAGTATATGTAACAAGATGCACAAATCTGAGTTATCATACATCATATTAGCACAGTCCAGTATAAAACATTGGACCTCAATTCCAAACCAGTCAGCAAAGTCAGAAATGGGTAAATGCAAGGGAAAATAAAGTTTCTTTTCTTGTTTGAAAAAAAAAAAAAAAAAATATATATATATATATATATATATATATATATATATATATATATATATATATATATATATATATATATATATATTTAAAATATTTATTTTTAAAAATATTTATTTTTTTTAATTTATTTTTTAAAATATTTTTTTATATTATTAATTTTTTGTATACTATGTATATATGCGTCAGGAACAAAGTTCACACATTTAAGCATAAACCTCTGGATCAAAATGTTAAAAAGCAGAAAAACATATATTTAATTAGATGTGTTCAATTTATTTTCTGTTTGATTTTTAATTTAGAGTAAATTTCTTTGTAAAGAACGCTGTGTAACTCACACCGGGGCACCAACAAAATACATTTTGATCACCACAGACAGATAACCACCCCAAGAGTCCACTTTCCAAAACAATCCAGACTATCATGTTCAGAGTTCTAAAGCAATGTGATTAATAGGGGCAATCAAAATATAAAGCAACTGTGCATGTGTGACTATTTATAAGGCATGAGCATTGATAGAAACAGTGACACTAGCCCTCATCATGGCCAGCATTTTACCTGAACTGTGTAGGTTCTTCCACCAACCCGGTCTCTGGCTTCCAGCACCACAGGGTTCAATCCACTCTCCACCAGCAGCTTGGCCGCACTCAGCCCTGCAGGGTAACAAGATGCACAAATCTGAGTTATCATACATCATATCAGCACAGTCCAGTACAAAACATTAGACCTCAAACCAGTCAGCAAAGTCAGAAATGTGAAATGCAAGGGAAAATAAAGTTTCCTTTCTTGTTTTCTATAAACACAGAGTTCTTCTGAAATTGAAGCCTGTGACACATTCATTCAAAAAGCAGTTTAAGAACAGGAATCTTGAGAAACTGTCATAGAAACATCATATGAAGGTGAAGCAGTACTGCTTTGGAGCTTCCAGAAAAGGCCATGCCAATAAATTAACAGTTATATTACAATATATATTACACAACGACGGATCACAGTGATGTGAACCTTCACAAATGCAGTTCTGACTGCACAGAACACACAGGACCCACATGTTGTCAATGTCCAGACATACCATAGACTGTAAAAATAAACTTTCAAAAATAAAAAAAACCGTTCCCACTCAAAGTAAAAAGCATTGCTGTGTGGTGGATAAATAAATAAATTAATGAATAAAAATCCCCAAAAGAACTAATGGAGTTACTAATGTAGCAGTGACAGCAGTAATTAGCACCT
Source organism: Prochilodus magdalenae (assembly GCA_024036415.1). Taxonomy (NCBI): domain Eukaryota; kingdom Metazoa; phylum Chordata; class Actinopteri; order Characiformes; family Prochilodontidae; genus Prochilodus; species Prochilodus magdalenae. The sequence continues at coordinate 51,266 of JAMWET010003781.1, read as the reverse complement.
CCAACCATTTTCACAGCAGGCCAAATTTCCTACATAATGTTTGTGTAAGACTGTCAATTTCCTCATGTCAAAGTATTAAGGGCAGAAGAATGGGATGATTTCCTCCACAGCAGAACTAAGAGTAAGTGTTTAAAAGGCAGGGCTAAGCTCCCAGCAGGGAAAGTCAGGAAGTGCAACATTAGGACACTCATTGGGGTTTCCTCTTTGTCTCTGAAGACACATGCAGCCTTCCTGTTCTAGAAGGAGAAGTAGAGATTGTGTTCCTGTGAGAAACTGCACTAGGTCTGAAAGCCAGGACAGACCAGACTATGTGCCAAGTTTCAGTTAACGTTTTAGCTAAAGAGAGACAAAAGAGCTGATCCGAAGAGCGGAATTTTGCTTGGGCTGGTATGAGGCTGTACTTCCTCCACACATGTGTCCCCAGCTCAGTTCATCACTCTAATAACTACAGGGCTTGTACAATAATATCATAGTTACCAAGAAATTTCAGAGTAGCTACTAAATAAGACGGCCAAGCGGTGATTGGTCAAAATGCAGATGATGTACCATGTGATCACACCCACCAATCAGTTAATTTAATTACACATCATGAATGAGAATATAACACAATGATGATTTTGTAGCTACTACAACTGCTACCTACCTAACTGCTTATTATGTTTAATGCACTTCATGTTTAATGCAGCTACATCTCCACATAAAATGATTACAGAGCAGAAATGAAGATTTGCTCTTGCAGCACACCTGTTGGACACGCAGTATTGTGTTTTTTTTTTTATCAGGTAGAATCATGTGCTACTTTAACTCCATTCCAAAAGACATCTGGCTCAGAGATGCAGGGAATTGCAAAATTCAGCTATGGTCAGTGCCATAATTGTCTAAACGGGCCTTCTTCCTCTTTTGTAGATAGTTCATTTAGCTGCCGAGGCCACAGAAACAGAAATCTGCTTTCAAGACATTGTAGTAAAGGACGTCAGTGGCCGAACCACAGGAAGCTGATATGGAGCAGCAGATAGCCTGAAGTAAACAGCTAACGTGTCTGGCATCCAGACAAAGCAGGGCCCCTTCCCCAACACTCCACCGCTGGCCATGAGCCATATCACACACAGCTCTCATACACATGCACACGCCCTTCTAGCTTCTGACCAAGCCCACGGGCAAGACAGGCAACACTTTTGGTATGGCATGATATTGTTAACACTGCAAACCGCCAATTTGTAATCCTTAAAAACATCAGAGGGTCTTCTTTCCCAGGAGCTGTGATCAGCGCTCATCACACAGACATCAGTGCCGTCTTCTTCCTTACTAGAGCCCAAATGACATGATCCTGTGACCAATACTAATTTTAAGGAGCTACAATTTCCAAATAACTACAATGGGTGTTTTGATACAGAGCCTGTGTGGCAGTGCAGACTTGCAATACTCTTCATGTTCGAATTTGCTGATGTGAACACTGAAGCATTAAAACTGTAAAAAAGGTGGAAACTGAGACTAGATCCACCTGGATCAGCTGTACAGAGAAATATTACATTTATTTGCAGAAGATTAGTTTAGTACGGAGCAGAGGATTAGTTCATTTAATTAGATGCAGTAAAATGAAGTGGAGTAGAATGAACCCACCCGAATATTAATACATTAATTAATAGTTTATTTTATTTCAGCATTATTTCAGTCTTTCTGTTGCACCTGCAAATTGTGAGAATGAACCATCACGCTTCTTGCCTCGGCAGTGCGGTGCCCTTGCATCGTGTTGCTAGTTTGGTAATAAATTATTATGTATATGTATGTATGTATTTAAAATTACAGATACAGTAGCAGGCAGTTAGGTAGGGCGGTGCCCTAGCAACCCTACTGAATAAAACACCGCCGCCCCACACCAAATCATCTGTGGCATTTTACGACTGTCAAATTCTGGTAATTGCCCCTTACGTGACAACTCCTTTGCACCCTAATGGGGCTCAAACTGTGGTTTTCCTCCCTGTTGGGAAAAGATTCTTTGTTTTAGGCTGATTGCTAATGAGACAAAAACACAGAATGAACCCGCCTCTGAAAGAGAGACTAAATTCATTTCTAGGAAATGTTATTAGTGGAATTTCCTTACTTACCGAACTCAGCTCCAAATATTTAAAGATAACTAGATAACATTTAACTGATGTAATGCTGTTATTCCTGCCACTGGATCTTGTGTCTTATACTTTAATATAGGTGTTTGGCTACATCCATCTATACCACTATACCATGATGTGGGACCAGAACATGCATTCCAACTTTTTTTGAAAAGTTTTGTGATAACCAGAATAAAGAAAAACTACATAAAGCCAAAACAGCTTGGCCTAGCTTATTTGGTGACAGCACTGCCTCAGATGAGCTAACCAGTAACACCAGAGAGTTGTTGCTTTTTACTGGTGTTTTTTCCTTTTCAGTGGACAACGTGCCTACACGGTAGTTTGCCACACACTTACCCACACATATACATACATATATACACACATACACACACACACACATATATTCACTGTTCACCCATCTCAGTTACTTCATAAACAACATGTGCACCTACCAATAATAATAATAATGTCTAACCAACAGCACTGTGACCTGTGATCACTGACAAAAGACTAGAGAATGACCAACACAAACTGTGCATCTACAGGTGAGCTGTTGTCTCTGACTATACATCTACAAGGTGGACCAGCAAGGTAGGAGTGTCTAATAGAGTGTATAGTGAGTTAATACAGTGGACACAATGTTTAAAACTCCAACAGCACTGCTGTGTCTGATCCACTCACACCTGTTCAACACACACTAACACACCATGTCAGTGTTAGCGGAGTGCTGAAAATGATCCAGCATCCACATAATACTTGTAGATGGTAGACGGGCCATATAGATTATATATATAGTGTAATATATCTGAAACATATTGTTATATTGGATTTTAATAATGTTGCCCAGCACTAGATGTAATACACTGGACTGGATAGTGGTTTTGCTGTTATCGCTGCCATGAGTGTACTTAGCTTATTGGAAAGTGGGAGGTGATCATACAAGCTCAAACATTTCCCTTGTTTGCATTAACACTGTCAGTCAGTTCAAAATCATGACCAGTGCTCAGTTAATGGACGTTTACACAGCTGACAATTTATTCAGGTGCCCTGAATGGATGGTATAAAATGCCTTTTCCCCAGAGTGCTGTAACTGCTAAGGCCCTAATTCAATACAACATCGCATTTCACACATGTGCCTTCAATTATGGGCCTACAGTATATTACAGCAACACTACATCACGATCATTTCTACAACACTATTATTTTGCCCACACAAAGTCCACACCTGGCCTTCCTCACTCTAGAACTCTCATTCTACAGGGGTTGACATGCAAAATGATTTTGGGGTAAGATTTTATTTTAGGGTTGCCTACATGGTGACTTGAGAACGTGTGGAAAACTTTGAACTACAGATTTAAAAAAGTTGATCGATCCTTTATGAAGAAAATGACACTGGATTAACATAAGGGCTCTTAGGCTGTGTTCAGACTGCCAGTAAGTCTGACTTGTTTCTCAAATCAGATCTTTTAAGATGACTGTCCACACTGTTATTAACAAGTGATCAGATCTGATTAGTTTGTCCAGACATCACCACCTATCAGCATGGAATGATGTTGTAACAATGTATATGTCAGTAACTATACAGCAAATCCCAGCACTTCTGTTACTCTAGATTTTACATGGTCACTGTTTGTCACTGTGGAAGTGACACGAAGACACTTTGAAATCCGATTGGCATCTGTAACAAGCTAACTGGAATTGCTTTTGAGACTGTTGTATCTCCAGATTATTTTTTTGTTTTTTATTACTGTACAGATGAGCCAGAAACTGGATCTGGAAATGCCAAAAATCATTGAAGTGACACACAGTTGCTTAATTTCACTATTAACAACATCACTGCTATTAAGCATCATTCCCAAGTAATGGAATGGATGTAAGGCAGAGGCTAAGTTAAGAACAATATATCAGTTCTATGATTATTATGTCCTCAAACCACAAATTAATTATTTACAAACACATATCCTGCATTACTCTGTAGAACCGATATATGGCATTCTGGATTAGGCCTTTATTACTCAAGAACACTGCTTCATAACAGAAAACGGAACAAACGGAACAACTGTCCATCACTTGTCCCACCATGTGTCACAGTACAAGATCATTATTTAATTATTCTATTGAATACAGAGCTGTTCATAATATTCAGTATGGGTTTTTATTAAAGTATACAAAACAGGTCACTGACTAAACTTCTAGGCAGGCTTTAAATATAAGGCCATCATTTCTAAGTGGAAAAATGCTTTGAAAAATGCTTATTCTCGATAAAAAAGACTGTTATGCAGCAAAACCAGCAGCAAAACAAGACAAATGCTACACAGGTTGCTTTTTAAGAGATGGTGTTTTAGAAGATTTGAAGATAAAAGTTGGCCTGTAACAGTGCATAACATCAACTGTCCTGGGCGGCTGTGTTTAATAAAAATGTTCTCTGCTTTCCTCCGTTCTCCCATCTCTCAGCAGGAGCTCACATCTGTGCAAATGCACAATGACCTTTCATCATAAACATCGAGGCCCAAAGCTGGACTTCCACCCGCGTATGTATTAGTTTAAGCATTTCTGCCATTTCAGAGCTGCAGCCTTCACTGTTCCTAACACTCCGTTTCCTTTAACTGTAGGGGCTGTTCAAGAGCTTTCACTGTACTTCACTGGATCATCGCTGACTTTTACCCTTTACCCGTTTATGCCAAAAGCCTTCACTAAAGGACTTTGATTAAAGAGGTAAAGTCTTCTTCAAAATGAAACAGTAATCATATTTTTACGTTAACATACTTCGTCATGTAAAGACAACGTAATATGTCAAATCAGGGAATGTGGTAGATCATTTTAGTTTGGGCCTCATCCAGTGGTAGATTGGATAAGACCTTTGAACCTATAATAACTTCCTATTACACCATTCTTTTAAACAGTTGACAAGTGAACAACTATGGAAGCAAGAGCTTTCTCCTGCATTAGATACTGGTTCCAGTATTAGTGACTACTGTTGTCTATGTTACTTTTTCCTTTGTTTAAGATGAGATGCCTTTGATACTTAAGCGATGCAATCGCAGAACCACAACTGGATCTGAACAATCTTTTAAAGAGATATTTCTGGGTAAAATGTGGTTTTTTTTGCTCATGTTAAAAAAATGAACAAAAAAGCCTTTTTTGAGCAGTTGAACAACTATAGGGGTGAGACCTTTTTTTTTTTTGAGTGGTCCAACTTTAGATCTGTTTCATCTACTCTCAAGTAAAAGGTCAAAATGTACATGCAAAGCACAAATGCAATGACAAAGCATATTTCTGACAACACAATATATGTAAAACCACTGCAGAATGAAACATTGATAAATATCAAATATTATGTTTTTCAAAAACACAGTATCGATTTTTAATTAATAGATCACCGTCAAAGATTGTTTGCAAACAGTGGTTCATTTTGTGCTGTCATTAAGCCCCTGACTGCTAGACACCAGTCAGACATCAGTCAATCTGTATTATTTTGTCCACTGCAACATAGCTAACATTAAAAAACATTAGGTGGTGTGTTCTAAGAGTTTTTTCTAAATCGAATCGTAACTCCTGTATCATGCTCCTGTATCATATTGCCAAGTTCTTGCCAATACACAGCCCTAAACACTGCACCTGGTACATTCACGTGTACAATCAATGTACAGTAGCAGATCTGGAATACTAAAGTGGATGTGCTATCCAAGTCACTTAATACCAGAAATCCATTCTTGCTTCATCTATGTAGGCTGCATGACAAGTTAAAAAGTGTTCTTTGACTTACAGAAAGATGTTAATGTCGCCGCTAGCTAAACGAATCACTTTGCTTAGAAAATCTCAACAAACCTAAGCACTGGTAATTAGGAGAAATAACAAATCCCCTCTTAAAGAGAACCCTGAATCCTCTACATCGTCTAGCCCTATCCTCCCCGTACAAAATCAGACTCTTAATGACATCTATAGAGTCTATTGCAAAGATGCTTTTCCTCTGGAGGAGATGTTCAACACAAGTTAAATTAGCTTTATGTTGGACTACAGACATTTAACAACTCATCCAGATCCAGTGTTTCTACTTGTACTGTTTTAGTCAGTGAAAGTGTTACAGTATGAGCAAGAAGTGTAGCTTTAAAGCTTACACTGGATTACGCTCCACCGTGATAAATTGACCCAATGGGATAGTCATAACACCCGGGAAAAGGTTAAGGTTCCTTTGAAGAGTATTTTCAAAGAGCTACTGTCATGCATCTCTCTCTCGCTCTCTCTCTCTAGCCCTCTCTCGCTCTCTCTCTTGCTCTTCACCTGAGGCAGAGGTTGACCTAATTGCAGTGACTTTAATTCAGTAATTGTAAGAAAGGAAAGCTTCCTGCTCCCAAAACAGCCAAACATTTCATCCTTAAACCACAGCAGACAAGCTAATTGGAAAGAAGGACAAAAGGCAGGGAATCCTCCAATTCACACGTAACTGTATATGAACAACACCACTATGGAGTAAATCATATACCAGGATCCCTGTTTCAAAACATCATACACTCAGTCACACAAGCTTGCTAGATGTGCCTATGAACACAATACAACCAGACAACACAGTGTCACAAATGTAAAATCAAAAAGACACTGATGCTCCAAATATGATACAGCACATCCATATTGCTTTTGGCACAAGTGAAATCTTTATCGGTAACTGTGTCTATGAGTTTTTGGAAGTGTTTTTAAAATGTTGCTGTTCTGGTTTAATTGATCAGATGTCTGAAAAATGTAATATTTCAACACATCATGCATTGTATCATGATACTATTGCCATATTGCCCACCTCTGTTCTACTTTGTTACGTTGTGTTTATTACATATTAGATAAACACAGCAGCAGTGTTCAGAAATCATGTTTTTAATAGAAAAGAGTTGATAAAACCCTTCATTATCAATGTCCATCATGAGTGGTTAGTTTTGGTCATATGACATTCCTGATTTTCCTGTACAACTATACACTTAAATATACACCCAAATTTAACTGCAAATAAATGTTTGAAAAATACATTCGAAAAAAAAAAAAAAATCAAAGATCAATTTAGTAATAATGCTAAACACAAAATCATATACCAGAGAAAATGCTTGCTTTTCTGTATTCATCAACATGCAATGACTTTTCCCATCTTTTGATTTGTGGCTACGTCACCATGCACCAGTGGACAGGAATAAATAATACTAAGCAATAATATCATGCATGATCTCCACATCCCACCATCCCCAGTTATCATAAAGAGAAGACACACTCAGGTTGCTCGAAGCAAAGGACTTCATGGTACCAGAGAGTAATGAGTCACGCTTTCTGAGTCAAAGTGACTAACAACATACACGATGTCTCGCAACAAATTAGCACTTGTTGCTGTTGTAACAGCTTCTTTGATACGAACTCGACTAACAATCATGGAGAATTTATCTTATGTAATTCCAGTAACCTCACCACTCTGTGAGCACCTTCCGCAACTCTTTCAGCACAAGCAAAGCTCTAACCTCAGGGCAGCATGGGTAAACACACGTATCTGGGGTTTTGTTTTTCTTCCCTAGTTAGTGTCAGGATTTGGGGGTGGGACTGGGGGTGGCCAGCGGGCATTAGCCGTAAGTAACAGTGAAAGGGCCAGCAGATGTTTCCGTGGCAACTGTAAATATGAAAAAGGTGAGGGTGAATGTGAGAACGGCCTAAACTGCTTCTCGCAATGTGGTGAGAACAAAAGGTGACATAACAAGCTTATCTAAGACATCAAAACCAATGCAAACTCAGTAAGACCCACCGTTCCCTCCCTGTTCCACACTGGCTTTGAGAAAACTCATTTCCCATGACATTTCTCTTTTACGTAGTACGAAAAAGCACAGGACACTTTAGATGTTATTGCAGAGCTGTAAAGGTTCCTTCAAACACAGCTGTGCGAAAAGATAGATGAAGCTGAATCTCAACTAAACACGACAGTCTCGCATAAACAACTCAAAACACACACAAACAACTGTTCCAGCCTTAAGCATTCCCCTCATTTTCTATCCTTTCACACTAGGCTCTGTTCATCATTAATAAAATTTAAATTAAAATGAAACAGGGTGCAGTAATGTAGTAATATCAGTGTGCTATAGAAAAAAACTGGTATTAGTCGTCTTTAGATTTGAATCAAGATTTGATTATGTGTTTACTGTTAATGTTGGGCTGCAGTGCTAAACCTTTGCATTTATAACCCTATAGAAACAAGGGTAGCATTCCTCTGTAATAAAACAGCATTGCATTCACGCAGCACAATACTGCTTAAGAAACATTTATAAAGGATACAGGAAAGTTTAATAAAGGATACAGTATATAATGGTTCTACAAGTGAAAGAAAGAGTTCCTAGAACCATATATCGATACTAAGGAACATTTGGAAGTCTTTATCTGTAAGGGTGTTATACTTCTTCAGCAGAGCTCAGATTCAAGTACTTTTCTCCAGACGCCCAGCATTAGTACTACTGCATCCTTGGTGACAGTGATCAGGGAAAGGTCAGTTTGTCTTGGTATTTAAAGTCTAATCCACACTTAATTGCTTTGTATGTTCTCTGTTGAAACCCTGAGGAACCTAATATTAAAGTCCAAAGAGAATCTGCTTTAACAAGGGCGGGTGTGGTGATGTCAGCCGTAATTGTGAAATCACATTACAGCAACATGCCGCTAGGCACCAGACAGGACGTGACAGCGGCCACCTTTCAGCCACCAGATCAGCCTTAAAGGAATCCTATAGGTCATAAGCTGTAATTCGTTAGCTCGTTAGCTTTCGGCTACTAATGTGTTCCGGTACTGACAGTGCTGGCTGGTACATACTGATTTAATTATTTATTTAATTGTTTTTGTCTTATTGGTAGTAGTTAATGTAGTGGCACATTTCCATCTAAGGAGAAAAGATGCGGGAGGTTAGAATACCTTAATGCAACCAGATCATAGAGACCATAGAGTATTTCTCCTTTAAAAAAAAAAAAAGGTTTAAAAGGTTTAACTGGGGACTCTTATTGTGAAGAGCAGAATTAGGATTTCATTTCTTTTAAAAGAGCATGTGAAAGATTTAGATTTATTAAAAATGTTCACTTAAAAAGAAATTGTCCTACATCTTCATGTTTCATATTGTCACCAACACAATGAGTTTGTCAACAGGTGGGGCAATATTTTTAGCCACACCTCTGCATTTTAGGTAGATCCTATTGTTTTGAAATAAATGAGTCGGTCACCACCAAAACACGCCTTTCCTGCAATTAAGTAAGCTTTTGTGTTTTCAAATAAATATTATGATTTTGTGTGTATAATTGCCGCTGCTTATGTGCCGGTTAGCATTGCTGAGTTCTGTTTAAAATGAGTTAAAGTTGTCTGTACCGAAACCTTTGATGTTATGTGTTATGATTGTTTTACTAGTGATAAGGTGGTATCAATGAATCATTCATTATAATAAAATAGACATAATCAAGGTATACAATCACTCAGACTACCAACCAGTTTGGAAAAGATCATCTATAAGCTTCACAAACTGGTTTACAAAAGCCCTACAACAAACAATAAAATAAGTAAATAAAAATACGAATAAAGAATAAAAGAAAGAAAGATCGATAGAGAGAAAGAGGAAGATTCCAGGAAGGTTGTTGGTTTTCTTTGTAAGGCAGTAAACAAGACCCTCGAGAACAGCTGCTGGATGAGGAGCATCCACACTACAAAGTTGTTTTTCCCCGACTTCTCAATACCCGTTCCTCCAGAAATCTAAATTGCCTGTATTTCAACATTAAAAATGCACAAGCAAGCAAGCATCCCTGGCCCGCTCTGTGTCTGCATTTTACATGTCATTACTCTTTACATTAAGGCTCTGTGCACTCGTAACATCCACTCGTTACAAACAAAAATCCAATAACTGCAAAAAGACATGCCGGTTTCTCCCTGAAGCTACTGAATGCAAACCATCGATCAGTGAGGAGGACGTTTACGAGCCAAGCGCAGCGCTCTCTGTGTCTGGTGTATTCCAATCTGGTGACAATGATTGTTCTTTCAGATACACAGACATATTGGCATTTGGCAATACGGTTGAAAAGCAATTACTGAGTAGGAGAGGCAAATCAGTAAAAGGGCACAGGCAGCCTACCAATCTCAGAAACAGCGTTTTCCTGGGACAGGAACATTGGAGTATTATCTAACGTTACATAACAAAACCAGTCAAGCTGGAGTCAGGCTCTTCTCCACTCCATTAAGAGGGATACAAAGGCAGTGTAAGAAATCCTGTTTACACAAGTCAGGAGCCCTGTCTCACACAGCATTATTTAACGCTGTAGTTTGGACAAAGATTACATTCACACTATTCCCATTTATCCCAAATGTAGTCAATACTGTGACACTGCATGCTGTTACCTATACAAGAACAACAGTATAGACATCATTCAATTCAATTAAATTCAAGACAGCTGCTATAGACGGAGCTATGACGAAGTACACAAGCCATGCACTTGATCCCCATGGTAAAATATTCCTCCAGTATAAGTAAAAGTCCTCCTTTTAGACCTTCGCTTGAGTAAAAGCCTTCAAATGTACTTATGTATGGAGAGTAAAAGCAGCATAATTATGGCCTTAATTTAACAGAAGGTCATTAATTAGTCCAAAAAATTGAATATTTGCAATTTACTTATATGTTAAAGTTTAATTAAAAACCTGCTTTAAACAGGCCCACCAATAAATGTTCCTTTACTGTACTGCATCTATAGGTCCCTGTTCATTAACATAACCTAGCCAAAACAAAGGAAACAGTGTTTGTTTAAATGCAGAAAAAGACACTCGCCAGTGTTGTGTACATATTTCTACATTGTGGTCTATATACCCACACAGTCAGAATCAATATTTTATGTTATTTTACTAACCCTATCCTGCTTTACCTACCTTTCTCCAGGTGGTCCTTGATGTAGTGCAGCCCAGAAATGGACATGGATGCTAAGAATCCATGAATAAGCTGGTTTCTCTTTGGCACATTACATTTTTACGCACATAAGCCCAAAGGATCTACTAATTTCAACTTAAGTCTGAGCGCAGCGACAACAGAAATCATACGTGATTCACTGGATATGCTAGTTGGATATCCTTTAATTCACTGGTAATGTTACATATCTTGTTCCTGAGAGACAAAACACACTGTATGTTTGAATAGACCATGGCGAGGACCAAAACTTAGAGCATGCTATGATATGCCAGGTACATCTACAGGCACCTAAACTCTAAACACTCTAAACACTGAGCTACATCAGTTTTGCTAGTGCCACACTACATTAAAATGAAAAGCAGGTGGTGACGTACAGGACAAAACAGTCTCTCTACAGTGTAATTCACAAAAGATAAATAAAGAACAAAAATAAATTAAAAAAATAAAAACATACTTACATAAGCTTATACTTTGCAATTCTATTCAGTAAATTCTGTATATATTTTACATATAAATGAATAAAAAAAAAAAGAGTTTTCTGCCTACATGTCTCCACCCACACTGGGAAAGAGGTTGGAATCGTGTGTTTTTAAAACTGAGTTTCTCTCGAACACTGTATGCCAAGATGCAATGTTAAAGTGACTACCAAGTTGGCACCTGCCCGATATGGAAAAAAGCAGACTATTGTATTAACAGACCCTGGTCCACTGCCAGCTCAAGTCCTTTGTTGATGAGTGGCAGTGTATATGTCACCTATGCCACATGTTACTAGATGGTATCAGTTCTTGTATGAGTACTAGTTGAGCATGGTATCGGGCAGGTACCAAACATTTGGTCCAGGCTTGTGAGCCATGAGGGCTTCGTATATACAGCATGTGGAGTGTTGTACTTTTCAAAATTAGCTTGATTGCTTGTCCCCAAGCGCTGCATCTGAAACCACCTACTACCGTACTACTCAGTAGGCGAGAAAGTGTAAAGTGTCCGAATCCACAGTAGTCATCAAGCTGTAGGCGAAAGTTCCCCGGATGACATACTGACTCCGGTGAGATTTTCAAGTATGCAAGCACAGCACACTGTGCTATCCCATGATTCCACTGGAGCTGTGGAGGCATCCGAGCTGAGGAAGAAAAAAATGTCGGAAAGCGAGACGTCGGCTCTGTACAAGTGTAAGTAATCTACAACTTTTTGTGCAACACCAGGTAACGTTATGAACCGCTTTGTGGCGAACATACAGCCCATTTTACATGTTTATATGAATGAATGGCGGGACTTCTGCCGTGGTGGTGTGACGTCTTACGTCAAATGACGTTGGCAAGATGGTGGACGCAGTACGCCCAAGGTTGCATGGTTACTACACACTCGCATACTAAGTGAGCCTACTGCTTCACCAGTCGAGCAGTGTGCACTGAGTTCAATCTAGTATGTACTGACCAAGTAGGCGATTCGGACGCAGCTAAGGTCGAAGTCAGAGAACATGTGAAGGTCAAAACCAGAGTAGGCAGGCAGCGAGGCAAATAAGGTTTAGGCAATAGAATGGTCAAGGTAATGAGAGCAAGAGAGCAGATCAAAAGAGAAAGCCGACAAGGGATAAGCAAAAAGAGGAGGTCAAAACCAAAGGGAGTCAAAAAGTCAGAGTCTGAATAAACAGGAGAAAGGCTCAGAAATGCAAACTAGGTTTGGCAAAACTTCACAATGAGGAAGCGTTTGAGAGGGGTATATATGTATATTGAAGCTAAGCAGATGCAGCTGGGCTAAAACTTAGGTGACCTAGGACGGTGCTGATTGGATTGCTGAGGACCTGTGAGTGTGAAGTCATCGGATGATGCACTCTGGGAAGTGGAGTCCGGGAGTCCTTTATCATTTTCCCCGCTATGCTGGTCATGCAGTTATAACCAAAGCCCAGAATTTCGATTGCTGCCTGCCTGTATCGCATGGAATTTTGGGTAACCGGCATTTCCTGAGTCTGCATCAGCAGCTGCAAGACACCATACGGGGCACTCCTGAGCAGCCTTTTTAACGTTGCTAAAGTGTGACATACAATTGTGAATTGTAGGATCACTGGATGAGGGAGTCTGGCCAAACACCACCGACTCTGACATGAAAGAGACGTTTGACTGACATGCAAAACCAGACTAATGTTGTAGCATGAAGGAACAGAGGAAAAGACACTGCAGGGAAGACACTGGAACACTCTGAGTAACATAATATAAAAGTTGTATTATGCTTCAAAATTCTTGGATAACATTTAAAAGATGCAACGCTGTGAACTGTGCTAAACTCTTTTAGGGCTCAGTCATGCCGTGCAGAGCAGGCAACAGTTTGCTGAAGTTGGAAATGGTTCTGGTAGATGTGGCCAGCTTAGCGATGAAGAGATATATGCTCTGTTTATGTGTGTGAGGCTAAGACTACTAAGAGCTCCAGTGCAACACTAAAAAAGCAAGGCTTGAGGACAAGCATGTCTTGCTGACTGACTATATTTGGAATGAAAGGAAAATTGCATAAACCATTACTTTAAAACTTATTCAATATTCTTCTGTTTTATACATTTTAGTTATTTTAATGAAGAACATTGTGAGCATACTCTCATTCCCTTTGCAATAAAGATGTCAGGATCAAAGAACTCAACTCATCTCGCGCCGAGCTAAAAATCAGATGAGCTTTATTTAACAATCAGGAAGTCCAACACAGCAACAGAACGCAACCAAACATAACAGAGGGAGAGTGCTAGATCAGAGTCGAGGGACAGGCAAAGGCCAGAACCAGGAGAATCAGGCAACCAAAATATTAGGAGAAGACAAAGAGAGGAGTCAGGAGAATGGAAGAAGGTCGAAAGCCAGAGAGATGAGCAAACGAGTAACCAGAACAAGGGATAAGGCAAAAGAGGAATTTGAAAACAAAGAAGGAGTTAAAGCCAGAGTAATGATAACAAAAAGAACGCTCTGTAAAAGGAGTCTGCAAAACTTCGCTAAAATGTGTAAGTGTGGGCGGGAAACAAATCAGTACTCAGGCGAGCTAGGCTGTAAGTGATTGGTTGACTGGGGACATGCAAGTGTGATGTCACTGGGTGATGCACTCTGGAAAGTGGAATTCAGGAGGACAGTGATATCAGGGAATTCAGGAAGTGTGACAAAAGACATAAAATAATGAATCCCTGTTGATTCTGCACCCTTCACACAAGAGCTAAAGTCTACATTGTGCTCGCACTGAGAAATCTGCAGCTGTGTCCTATAACAGCAAACAAATAGGGTGTTGGTCATTCCCACTGTGTTTGTGCGGAAAAGTAAATATCCCATAGAAATCGCTCTAATGAACTGCACTTTTTGCCTCATCACTGTTAGCTCAGCTTTAATGCTAACTGCAGCAGCGACAGCTTAACCAAAAATGACAAACAATGTCCATAACAGCTGCCCATCTGGCGACAAGCATTTTAGGTCCTTAAGCCATTCCTTAATGCAGTAAATAAATACCTTCAGCCTGAAGCACAGAAGGCAACTAATGCCCTGTTCAGTTCACCCATATTCATTACATTCTAATGAGCTACACTTAAATAATATTGCATAATCACTTGCATGTAATAGAGAGCAGTAGAGAGCAGAGCTGCCTCATTACACCCATGCTGAAATAAGCAAGTGTGACAGAGAGGCCCTCACTTACACGCTACATGTCTGGCCTATCCGTCTCTGGGTGCCGGGCTTGTTTTTCCTGGCGGCCCTCCAGAGTTGGAATACCAGTGCTCTTTAGCAAGAACAGGGCGCACACCAGGAAACGTCAGGGTCAACAGTAGGCCTCCATAATTAGACATGGAATTCCCAGCCATCAAGATGCATGCCTTGCAAGAGCGAACATATAGGAGGAATCTACCCGTGTCACAGGAGCGTCACACCACTGAAGAGATTAGAGGTTTGATGTAGTGGCACTGCGCTGGGAGTTCATTCGGGAGGTTTGTGTAGAACAGCGAAGCATGCATCAGATCTGATTCCGCTTCACCATTCACCTTCCTAATCATAATAACACTGATGCACTGTTTTACAGCTTTGTGGAATTACCTGCAGGACTACCACATTAATTGTTTATGCTGGAGTTGGTTCTATAAGCACCTCCGCTGCATGATACAATCAAGGAAATGCTTGTATCATGGTCTTGCAATACTTGAGTGGTCTGTCTGTCCAACTTCAAAGCACTCTGTAGTTCAAATCAAGAGAGCTTTGAGAGTCTAGATATGTAACTGCTGCATCATCTAAAATAAAATGCATGAAGAAGTTGGCAAAGAAGCAGCTTCAGCATCATTGTGTAGTCCCTCCCGGTCAAACTAAATATCTCTGTAATGCTATTTTGTTACATTACACTGGACATTTGACCCCTAACATTAAATAAAATCTTACAAATAGCTTTATTATCCCCAGATTACACAACTTTACAGAGACATTTCATACGTTAGATTGATGAATCTGAACTAGTGACTTTGAAAGATTTTTTTTAATGAGCTTTCAAGCAAATAAAATGAGTTTTTAAGATTTTTAGCCAAAGCTGTTCATGTTTGCAGGTTGTGCCCTGTCAGTAATCATGTGAATAATCAGATAAACTGGCGACGTGTTAGTAAAAAATTGTTATGACAGTCATTCAGCTTTAGTCTTGCCTTTTTGGTGCATGTAGCAAAGCAAAGAAGACGGACGGACATAAGAAGAAGGTTTTCTCAATAGTGAGCAGTGTCCTGCTGCAGCGAGCCGAGTGAATGGCCTGACCCTTTCTCCTTTTCTGTCTGGCAGATCCCCCAGGGAGACTGCCACAGCCGCTCTGATAAATGGAGCATTATTTGGCATCTCAGCTTGTTAAGTGGAGAAAACCGAGTGGTTAAAGATGAGTTGTCAGAGCTGTTTACCACCTCTGCCAAAGAGCAGTGCCCAGTGGCTTAGCAGATAATAATTGGATTTACCAGGAGCTCCAGGGACATTGGTAAAAGATCCCTAAAGCAAAACAACATGTCTTTTCAGCCCATTTTAAGAGATGTGATTAGAAGGAATAGCCCTGATTTCCAATAAAGGTCACTCGTGGAAAAATCAGGTTTTAAAACTGGTACATAAACGCATGAAAAAGGATGTGGCTTGTATCTTTTCACATCATTATTTTAACATCATATACTGAACAACTTCCTTAATTCACCAATCCATCCTCGCTCACAATCCCATTGTTTCGTGGAAGCTACCGCCAGCAACATTATGAAAACATTACAATAGCTACACCTACTAATCTTAGTCCACTAAACCAGTCCCAGTCACTATATACTTTTACTATATATTATACCTAGTAGTTCTACAATTACAGACTGTAGTCTATCCGAGTCTCTGACGTGTTAGTGTGTATTGTACTGGTATGTGTGGATCAGACTGGAGTTTATGCACACTGTGTCCACTCACTGTCCATTCTATTAGACCCTCCTACCTTGCTAGTCCACCTTGTAGATGTAAAGTCCAGATGTAAAGAGATGATAGCTCATCTGCTGCTGCACAGTTTGTGTTGGTCATCCTCAGGTCCTGCCTCAGTGATCACAGGACGCTGCCCACAGGACACTGTTGGCTGGATAGTTTTGGTTGATGGACTATTCTCAGTCCAGCAGTGACACTGAGGTGTTTGAAAATTCCAGCAGCGTTTCTGATCCACTCACACCAGCACAACATCAGTGTCACTGCAGTGCTGGAAATAATCCATCACCCAAATAATACCTGCTCTGTGGTGGACATGTGGGGGTCCTAACCATTAAAAAGTGATGGGTGGGCCAGATGGACTACAGTCTGTAATTGTAGAGCTACAAAGTGCTCCTATATAGTAAGGGAAGTTGGTGAAATGTATAATACGTGTGGAAACAATGAGTTAGTTAACGTAATAATAGTTTATTTTTATAGCATATATCAGCTTATATAGCTTATATAATAGTAATATTAAGCTGTGCCTGTATGGAATTAAAACTGGTAGCAAGGATAGGATAAATTGCTGACTGCTAGGGTGTCTAAAGAACCAACTCATTGACTAATCATGCTTGAAAATGACAAAGGTAAAAAAGGAAGAAGACAACCAGCTAAAAGATGGATTGAATGCAATCTGAAGGATCATGAACCAACCTGAAGACCCAAACAAAAGACAGAACATTCTGGAGGAACACTATTGATACTGTTGATGGCCTATCGGTGTCAATGACGGTGTCAATTCTAACAATACCCATCCTTATTTCTTAGCCAGGGTGCAGTGAAGCTTATTCTGATAGTTCAGCAACTCCTAAAACTAGACAGCACAAAGAGTTCCATGCTTGTGTAAACGAGAGATTTCTTGTATGGGGTGAACAGGGTGAGCCAAAGCTACATAAGCAAAGAGCTTTTATATAGATGAATTTGTCCAAATATGCCCTCATTTTAGCAGATTATTAAAAGCACCAGAGTAAGCTGGATTAGTTCATCCTCAGTACTGAGAGTTTATTTGTTTAGCATAGTGGTGCAGCTCATGCAACGACAAACACTTATTTAGAAATATATAAATGCATAGTTCCGGGATATTACATCTTTTTATTATTGAGATGGTTTGTAAACAAGTTGCAGTGGACAAACCATGTTTTAAAGAGGATGACAACTATCAGCAGAATGATTTTAGACCATTACAGTTAAATTTAACATTTATAAGGAACAGGTGGAGAAGAAAAAGGAAAGAAATGAGTAAAATAATAAATAATATAATAGCATACTGTGGTCAGCTGCTTGTTACTATGCAGCTTAACAACATTTCTGCCTGTTTCTGAGGTTCTACAGTTAAATTATGCATTTTTTCCAAGAACACTGATATGGTATGTAGTACTTTGCAAAAGAACATAATTTAAAACCCTGTATCTTCACAATAAGTCTGCCTGTGCTTTCAAAAAATACCAAATCATTAGATCCTATACAAAGCAACATAAATACAGTTTTAAGAAGGTATTTTAAAGCTAGTTAAAAAAAAAGTTTTAAAAGTTTCAAAGCTTTCTGGCCAATAAGTGCCTAATATTTGTCCACGCCATCGTACTATATTTGGACAGAAACGTGCATGATTTACAAAACAGAAGCAAACCGGACTTCCAACTTCATGCCTGAGCAAGCAAGTAAACACTAAAGTAAGTTTTTGTTTATAGTGGTTTGTTCAAATGCTGTTTCTTATTGCGATGGTTGTAAATGATTTGTGCTGTTTCAGGTCGACCGACTTTCACGGAACGCTGCGATTCGTTTTCATAGCAGGGGTTCACACTCCCTATCACCTCATTGCTATCACCAGCAGCTCAAACCACATTGTATTGACCACAACCATGATACAATCAAACAAGACCCAGATACATACATAGGTTATTACAACAATGAGAACCATAGTTACATTGCCCTAAGACCTAAGGGCCTTAGACCACAGGCTTAACTTTGTCCAAGTTGTTGTGCTTCTTATCTGGTATACTCAATCAGGGTAAAATGGTTGAAGACAAGTTCTCTCTTTAGAATAAACACCAGCAAAACACTATTTGACTACTGATAAATCTAATTTAAACACAGCATTCCACCTGATAAGAGAAACCGTGTCTACACAGAGTAAAACAACTTGGGCCAGAGTTTATCAGCAGGAGCCTGGAACTGAGGGCAGGAAGCCGGTTTATTTCCAGGAACTCTGCTATCCTTTGAGGGTATATATATTTCACTGAGAATGCGTCTTTGCTGGCTCTCCGACCTCTGTGGTGATTTGTGAAGGCCTTTTAAACTTGACTTTGATATACACTGTGGGAACCAGCGTTCCAGTTTAAATGGCAGGAATGGAATTTCCTCTTACAACAACTGTGAGGAGGGCATGACCCCCACGTTATAGTCATCTAAAATGAAATTCGTTTATCTAGCACATCCTACACTGCATGCTAAATAATGAGGGTGCACTGTAGGAGAATCATCTTTGCCTTCTTGAAGAACCTTTCAGTGCATGTTTATTCAAGAGACCACACCAGCATTTTTCAACCTAATCTCAATCTGCTACTCCCGTTTACTTTGAACAATGACCAACTGCATGTTTCATTGTTTAGCAGGATTTAGAGTGATGTAGCACATTAAATTCTGTGGCAGTTTATGTATGTACTGTTCTGTATCACAATTAATGACCATTAATGACCAAGTTCTATTTTATCACATGGTATTGTGACGTGTAATGTTAAAACATTTTCATTAGAAAAGAACAGAAGTCCTTATTGGACATTGATGAAAGCAGTGATTGACTTATGACTAGCCAGTGGATTTTGTAATTACAGCATGGCAGCAGTGGAGTGGTTGGCGTCCTGGTCAGCTAAAAAAAAAAAAACACCACTTTGTAATCATTATTTCCACCCATACTGCATGCTCTCAAAATAATTATTTTCCCATTTGTCAATATCTGCAAGAAATTACACTTCAATTACACTTGTAAGAACAGGATAGAAAACCTGTTGACTAAGAATAAATAAATAAATAAATAAATACATACATGTAACAGATTTTCTGTCCCATTTACAAATAACAAGGGAATATTTCTAAATTATTAGCAATCAAACTATCAACGCTACATCGGTTTCTTGAAAGAACCTTCCAGAATAAGGTTCTGTCAGGAACCAATGATGGTTCTTCTTTGGTATGGCTCTTTTTTTGAGAACGGTGTAGGAAATCAATGCCAATCAATACTCATTATATGCACGGGACAGTCTGCGGGGATATATGCTATCTCACCAGTCGTGTGACTGCAAAATAAATTGCAAGGATTTGCAAAATGAAGCTCCAGGCCTGTTTCTTTTTTGGCCGAGAAGACCAGCATTCCACTTTGCCTTTTATCTGGCTTGGGGCTTGAACTGTTAACAGAGCGCCAGACTACCAGTTTGTTGTGACTGTGTTGTCACGTACACAGCACATGATTGTTTGGTTGTTTCCTGATGGGTTCTAAATTGGTAGGTGCTGTTCCCAAGGTCTGTGTTATTAGGTTAAATTTGCCCACCTAACACCTGCCTTGCTGATCATGTAGGCTATAATGAAATCTTCAGCTTGAGATCTGAAGACTCCACGTTTAAAAAAATGCAATTCCAATCTGAAAACTCATCATCTTCTCTAGAACTCACCACAGAAAGGCTCTTAGGGAAAATACCCACGCTCAGTGTTCAAGGCATGCAGAAAATGTTGGGGGGGAAGGTTGGGGGGGCAGTGGAAGCATCACATAGCCTACACAAAGATCTGAAAATAGCCGCCATATGTACATCCCACTCATGGAAAACCAAGGCCCAAGGATTGAAATATTCTGCTTTAATATTCCCTGCTGACAATATTTAGGTGTTATGCATCTTTGTCAGATTTCACAGTGACACCTCTTGCCACCAACTCGATAATGGCAGTCTGGATTTTACAGTTTACTGTCAAGTTCAGTAACAAGAGTGGCTCAAGTTCAGCATGCTATCTCTCTCATTTATTATTAGTGCAAGCAATTCAGGTCAAAGGCTTCAGCATGATGATATCACCTGAAACACCGGAAGTCACCCACAATGGCTATGCATTAATCAAATTACACAAATCAAGCAGCTGTCAACAATTTAACTATCAAAAAACAGGATTACAAACTCGCCAGTTATGTGCACCAAACGTCCCACAAGATCAGTGTGTAACAGTGAGAGTGCAGGGAGCATATTCTCATCTGCATGACCTTTTACCTCACAAGTCTACTTTGTCCTTCTACAATTACAGACTGTACTCCATCTGTTTCACTGACAACCACATGGTAGAGGGTGTGGGTGCTGCTGGAGGGTGTGGGTACTGCTGGAGTTTTAGAACACCTCGGTGTCATCAACAACCCAAAAACATCCATCCAGATCACTGACCGCTGAGAAGGGACCAGAGGATGACTAACACAAACTGTGCAGCAACAGACCAGCTATTGTTTCTGACTTTACATCTACAGCATGGTCCAGCATGGTTGGCATGTCTTATGGAGTGGACAGTGAGTGAACAGTTGTATACAAAAGTCTACTCACTATGCCACCACAGAAAATACATATGGCATGAATATAGGACATACGGTATTTCTCCCCACAGGATCCACATATTTGCTAAGCCTATTACCATAATTACATTTTACATAAAATAAAATGTGATGTGCGTGCACAGACTTTGCCAGACAAGTAGGTTTATTCATATAACTGGCTACAAAGAAGCTGTATGTTGTTCTCTAAGGCCAATACAGATGGGTCCGTTTCTACTGTACTACCATATATGTGTACATGTTATCTTCTGCAGATTCACATAAAACATACTGGATATTGGATTTGACCCATCACACCCATCCATGTTCTCACACCCATCCATGTTATCATGGAGCTTGTGAACTGCCTATAGATGTGTAAGACTAACCAGAAGCAACTAAACACCTGTGAGCTGTGCACAACATGACCACAACTAAGTGGAAGTCCGTAGGGTTCAAGCCTCAGGCCACAAAAAAATGATCTTAAAGACCGAAAAAACAACAGGCCTTAAGTGCAACTGACAAAAAACATCTCTGTCGCAGTACTGCAGTCTCAGTATAGAGCATAAAACATACTGTGGGTGAAGCAGTGGGTTGTGCTTTCACCTCACAGCAGGATGGGCCTGGGTTTAATTCTTGGCAGGGGTGCTGGAGTCTGTGTGGAGTTTGCATGTTCCCCCTGTGGCTGTGAGGGAATCTTCTGGGTGCTCTGGTCCCGCCCCCCCACAGTCCAAGGTCATGCTGTCAGGTAAACTGGAGAAGCTAAATTACACCTTAACACAAACACACTCACACCAAGGGGCATGTCTATATGTCTGCCCTGCAATGGACTGGTTGCCTGTCCAGGGTGTTTCCTGCCTTCTGCCCACTGAGTGCTGTAATACAGCGACATAAACTGCACTGTTTCTATAAACTGTGGTTCAGGCCTGTTTTTTGGCCAATAAAAACACGGATATCCACCGACTTTGAATGCAATGTGTGCAGGTCTGCCAGCAAGTCGTGGTTGTGATGTCACAACACACTAAAGGTTTGGTTGACTCTGATTGGGACCTAAATCATTTACCGTATTTCACAAGGTCTGTGTTATTAGACTAAACCGTGCCACTTAAAGCTTAAATTAGTTGTAGATATAAAAGCCATTACTCTATAAGCCCTAAGTGGACTTGAAACAATTGATAGAGTGTAGATACAGTGCAGGTGCATACAAGAAGCCTTCACATGTACATATAAAGCCTACCATGACAAGGAAACTCCACTTCTTGCTCCAACTTAGCACCCGATGCCGCAAGTGTGGACTGGTTAGAGAGTAATGAAGCGCACCTGTTGCACTTCACAGCTTATGCAAACGCTGAAGGGTGAATGATTAAAAAACAAATGGAGCAGCAGGTCCTAACAACCAAACAGATCTGCTAAGTGCTGGCTGTCTAAGCACCATCTCCCCATCTCTCTCTCTCTCTCTCTCTCTCTCTCTCTCTCTTTCTCTCACACCCCCACACGGGCACACACACATTTCCGTCATTTCCCTGGAGCTGCATGGAGCGCTCCCGTCACATCACCTGCAGGACCTGTATGCAGGCAGACGCGCGTAAAGAGGAAGAGAAAGAGGAACCTCAGGTGATCCAGCAGCTGGGATACACTTCACCTGGCCACATGAACCGTTTATTCCTAACTTACCGCCCCCACCCCCTCTACACACAGACAGACAGTCTGCAACTGCAGCAGGCGGGAGTGTAATTTGGGTATAAGCCTCGTTAGCCTACAAGGTGCTAAACTCCCCCAACCCCCCGGGCGCATCGCCTCCTCTCCTCTCTGCTCAGACACCGCGATCTCCCTCTGACGAACAGAAGCGTCACGGCTGTGAAGTTTCCCTAAGAAATCAGGTGAAGTTGTGGTGAGTGGTTTGCGGCACTGACCTGAGATGCCTCCCCCGATCACAATCACGTCGTACGTGTTGGCTGCCATTCTGCTGCTGTGCTGTTGCTGTGCTGCTGCTGCTGCGCGCGCTGCTGCTGAGAGGACCAGCGGCGCTCGCGCCTCGTTAAAGACGAGGAGGGACAACAGACGCGCACAGACCACGCCCACTGATCAACAACACCCACGCCCACTGATACAGGCCACCTTCTGTCGCCCCACCCCTTTAATATAAATGAAGGGGTTACTGTAATTAGGTCATGAAGTATACCTACACTGGCACATAGAGACTTCACTAGGCATATTAATAACAGAGAGCGCAGGTAGAAATACTGAACAGCATCTATTTATTTGTATATATTTCAGCTTTCAGGAAACAATAAACAGTCATATACTTTAATTGTAGTGATATCTTGCTACCTGCCTGTGGCTTGATCACTGCCACTAATTGAGAGGATGTCAGTGTTAGCAAAACTGTCTTCTGTCTCTCGGTGGTTTACAGCTATGTTGGTCATTGAGGACCCATCATCAGCTCTGTTAAACCCTCTGGGTTCATTTAGCATTTCTCCTATCTAACTTTAGAGAAATGAGCTGATCTATGAAGTTACTGATTCATGCGTCTATAACGTCGTTAAAAATGGTGATGCCAGTGCTTGGAACACTGGTGTACATACACTATTACAGGCTAAAGCAGTATTTCTCAATCCTGGTCCTGGAGGCACCATACTCTGGACATTTAACCCGATTCAACTCATCCGCTCATTAGCAGGTCTCCATGCTTTAAAACACACCCTGCAATCCTGAAAGTGTTTGCTAATGAGCGGATCGGTTGAATCGGGTGTGTTGGGAGCAGAGAAAGCATTCAAATGTGCAGAGCAGGGTGTCTCCAAGACCAGGGTTGAGAAACACACACCTAAGGAATCAGATTTATGGGCTCAGAAACCCCAATTCATGAAGCTCCCATGTGCTCTTTCAGTGCTGTGCTGCTGTTGCTTCCAGTAGCAGTGGAAAACTGCATAGGGAGTAATTCACAAGAAGTGTTCTACTGCATTGTGGGTAAGCTCTTGTTGCTTCTGGACACTTCAGTTTTACAGTAATAGCACTGGACCCTTCAGTATGACCCTGTTCTATTGCCTGTGTTTATTTCCGGAGACTGCAAGGCCATTCCACCTGTAAGGAATGAGTGTGGCACATGAACTCCACAATTATTTATATACAAGTATATCCAAACTGATCTCAGAAATTAATATCTGTGTTGATTTTACGTCTAATGTATGATATACATCAAGTGACAACGGTTAGTCAGCATAGACCTATTTGCTTGATCATGCATACAAAATACAACTCATTATTCCACAGTGCAAAATGGGAGGGAAATATAAGAGTGCAGCATGCCCTCTAGTGGACTGATTGTTAAATGTAATGACTACTAGATGCCGGTAGGGGCGCTCACACGCTCTCGGGAAACTGCACCACTGTCCCACTTGCAAGAAGATCTACAAATTAGACTCAAGGGAATATAAAATTTTGAAATGAGGTGGCACCCTCATGAGTTAATACATTATTAAGAAATTATTGCTGCAAACTGAAAGACACAGTAGAACCGCAGTTACACACATTGGGTGTTGTGGGTGTAATGGTTCTATTGGTTCTATTGCAATGGTTCTATTTACAATTAAGTGGAAATGTGCACAGGTCTGGATGTTAAACATGTCCTGTCCAGATGGCGCTGTGTGTCTGAATGTGTGCACTCCAGTGTTCATAATGGACATATTGCAGATAATCCAAATCCAGCGCTGAGCTTATTTAGGCGAGTAAGCTACTAAAACTCCATGCTAGCACCTTTCCTGCTGTCCTCTCTAGACCTGAGGGACGATCTGGAGTAAGAGAAGGCCCTCACCCAGATACAGAGATAAGAATAGCACTATCCAGCTTGGCCCCCGGAGGTCCCTCCTCCTCTGGGCCTTATCCACATACCTTCACTGAGGTGTCCGTTTCAACCTCTGCACTGTGAAACCTACAGTAGGCCTACACGTGCTGCAGAAACCTGAAACAGAAAATCCGATAGACTGAGAGCCAGAACCCTGGAAGGTTCATTTTGTCATTCTCTTGTACACCCAGTAGAGTGGGCTGTTGCTACACCACTTGCAAGTTTGCACCATGTGTATCAGCATCAGAAGCAAGGACAATCAACATCATTTGTCTTCCTTAAATATCCATTTCCTTACATTTAATTCTCTACTGCATCTATATATGAAGTCTGTGTGTCTTATGTACCATAAATAGTCATTATTCATTTCAACATGATCACTTAAATTAAACAGGCTGCTTTTATTGCTGTGTGTTTAAGACTGGTATATGTAAATGATCTTTGAACGATTTTCTGATTGGCTGTCCTGTATTTGTGCTCTGTTCATTAAGCACTCCAAGGCTAAACCATTTCTTAATATAGAAGTGCACAGCACTGGTCCTGGAGGGCAAATGTCCAGCACAGTTTGGTAATTACTTGCTCAAGCCCACCTGATTACGTTTGTCTTTTAATTGCCAGCTTTAGAGGGTGTGTTTGCACAGGGGAACCACCAAACTGTGCTGGATACCTGTCCAGCCTAGGGCTGGAGTTGTACTACCCTGCCTTATAACTTCAATATGAATGGGCATGGCTAAATTGGAGAGTGAATGGGAAGTGAATGGCACCATGTTTAAAAGCTACATCAAACTGTAATACCCAGGCAATATAAAGGCAAGTACAGTTAGATTTTGCTTGATACGGGCACCATTCTTAAAGCTAATCTATGTAAATAAAGGCATATACAGGCATATGCAGATATTACATACAAAATGCACATGCTGTGTTAAATTGCATGCAACGTTTGTCTAGATATGCTATTAAATGACCAATATAAACATAATTCCCAGGCGGCCCATTTCTCTTTCACTCTCAGTAATGAAAAAAGGCAGCTGATATTAGCTTCAGTTTAATAACGTGAGAAGACAGGAGCCATTTTTCTCTCTTTCTATATACGTTCACAGCTCTGCTTATCATCTTATTGGAAATCTAAAGGATATTGCAGTCAGTGCTGGCTTGAAGGGCCACAACAGCTTATTTTCAGGCCTATTTCTTGGCACGGAGTGCTCCCGCTGATTTGTGTGTGTACAGTATCTTCGTAATTTACATCATGTTTGTTAGGACTTGGCAGGACTTTCTTCAGCACATTTGGTAATGACAGTTTTGGAACAAGGAAAATAGGAATCAGCTGTGTAGAAAAGACCCAAAACTGGGCTGAAGTGAACAGTGACCTCAGGTGCTTTTACTGTGACCATATTGTGTTTGGGACTTCAATCTCATAGTTTTGAATTATTACTTTGTTTGACAGGTACTGAGACACAGAGGAAGACATAAAGACTGTTCCTGCTGTCTGTGGGGAGAGAATAGAATTGGGTTCAATGCGATTTAGCATTTAACCAGGTGCATTTAACAGATGCATCACTGGAGAAATGTCCTAGGGCAGTCATAAAACAACACAGAGCTTAACTGACAGGCATCATCTGCAATGTTCGTCATGCTGTCAAATTAGCCATTTGGTTAATTATAGCCCAACTGAAAGTCACATTGTATCAATAGGCCAGAGCGTGTGTAAGAAGACAGCTAGCACAAGGCAGATAGACAGCCAGTAGAAACAAAGGGAAACAGTTTATTGGATTCACATGTGGAGCCTGAAGAACTGTCAGGTTTGTTCTTGATTACAAACGTGTCCATCAAAGCAAACTGCACAATTTCACAAGAGATACAATTTCAGCAGAGTATGGACAAAGTGGGCTTTGTATCTCTTATCGTGAAGTGATGGAATTCTGAGGCTGTCTTAAAGCAGTACAGCATGCTTGTGTGAGTTTCACATGGGCCATGGACATTGCTGTGGACAAACCTTTCTGTCAGCACTGCAGCACTGCAGAGGGCCATATAACAATTTTGGCATCACAGTATATTGTAATATTCTTTTCTGAGCACCTTGGATTTGGAGGCCTCTCTGGTGGAAATGTATAATGGCATTCATTGTAGTGATTTGCGTTTTTTGACCCCGTTTACACATGGTTACTACATGTGACCAGTATCTGGATTGTATCCTGGTACGAGCTTAGCTACATGCACTTACACTTGGTAGTTAAATGCATTTGTCTTTAGTCAGTCTGGAACCCAATTGCTGTGTGGGACAGATTATGAAAATCCATTCGTTACACGGCCACCAATTACCAACTGTTTACCTGGTTACCTTCCGAAGTAGTGTCCTTTGGGCTTATAACCAAGATCTATTTGGAGCTCGCTGTAAAAAGGGCACATTAATCGGCTGCTTCTTTGTAACTCAGCATGGTTTCTTTGCATGACACTGTAGTGTCACTCTGCTTCAGCTACATTTACCCTTTTCTTTCAAATCTCTGAACAGATCGTCTGTGATAAGTGCCTTTTATTTTCTTGTACAGAAGCAACAGAAGCCCAACTGTTTATGAGGTCTAGGAGAGCAAGATCACAACAATCATCGAGATGGAGTGATGTAAAAGCTGTATGGATTTTGATCTCGCATTGCCACATATCAGAGATGGACTGTATTTCAATAACACAGATGAAAGTGTCCCAAATTGGAACAGAAAATGTCACACAGATAATACATCTGGATAACCACTTCAGCTGCTGTGTGAACCTACTGTGTTAGTCTTAGGCCTCCTGAAGTGGTTTGAGTGATCGGATTTGTGTCGGTTTTAAAGGCGTCTTCCATTTTCATGCTTATCCAGATAATCCTGGTGCTCAAGACGCATGAAGTGACTGGATGTAAACAGCATCAAAGTGACCAGTTGTCACTTGGGTCTTTATAAAATGAGTTTGTACGTCAGAATCATTCACAGTTAGGCCTTTACTACTAGATTGTTAGCTTGATTTCCACTGTGATTTGCCCTTTCCAACAATTTTCACAATCTGAAGTTTGGAAGCTGGATCAAAAGTGACTGCTGATGCTCAGTTGTCCACTCTTTATCCTTCTGATTTAGCTTCAGATAGATCTTAAACAGGTTTTATTCTTATGACCTGAAAGGTTCATGAGTCCTGTAGTGTGAGACGGTCAGTTTAAAGAGTGATTCAGCCAACAGCCAATGAAAGAGAAGATCTGAACAGATATGTATGTACACTGCATGTGTGTAGCAGGCTGCGATGACAGGGAAGCTCTTTGTTAAACGCAGGCAACAAAAGGCTTTACCGTGTTTACACTGTGTGGATCTAGAAATGAAATCACTCTCTTTGGAAGGTGAAGCAGTTTGTAGTGAAATATGTCTGTAACTGTCTAACTGTGATGTCTGTGTTTCTCAACCCTGCGTTCATCTTCAGTTTGCATTTTAGTAGGCATAAAAGTAGGAATCTGTCTGGTCCAGTTTGGCTTCGACATGATAAAGGCAAGAGTGCTTCTCCGTAGTCAAAACTCTTTACAGTACCTTTATCTTATGTGCACACCCTCAAGATGAAGTGTGTGAAGCTCTCCGTTTGATGATTCTGTTATGATTTCAGGAGTTACATAATGTATGCCCGGTTTTACAGATAAATCTGATATATGCAGGTACTTATGAAAGAGAATTCAAAGAGAACTCTGGGCGAACTCTGAGGAAGATTATCTAGTGCTGCCACCGTATGTTGATGTTGATTTTGCATTTGAGCTTGAGCTGGATGTTTTCTTTTAGAGGACACATGTGTGCTGGTAATACATAAAGGCAGATAATGTAGTCCAGCAAAAAACTCCACTGAAATCCCTCCTGGGACTTTTTTCCCCTGACCATTATGTCAGGCTTTACAGGTTGACTCACAGCAGCACACCATATTTGACAGTGTTTATTTCTCCTGACTCAGTCATGCTACTTCTTTCACTTTGACAAAGAAACTTGCATTTAAAGAATATCAACCATCTGAATGTTTCATTACAAAGAGATTAGGATTAGTCCTGTTAAACTGGGTTTAAGGCAGTGTATCATGTGAAATGCTGAGCAGAAAGGGTTACATTCAAAGCTTGATACTCGTTTTTGAATGTGGCGTTGCTTTTTTGTGTGTTCCACCTTTTTTGAAGTATATTGAAGCATAGTGAAGTATCGCCCATCCCTCCACTGGACTCCTGCTCAGTGTGATGTCTTTACTGTATACATTTAACCAGACTGACCAAGCGAAAACAGCCCAATGCTACACAATTCAGACTTAAGGAATATTCTTCTGTGCAGAAAGAGAGTTGTGAGACTGTAGCACATTCTGAACACAGTGCTGCTTTGATGAGGTCAAATTTCTCTCACAGTGGAATCATCCTGGAGGCAGCTACAATAATCACAAGGACAAACGTAATTAAGGAATCAGACGTAAAAGGTTGAAGATCTAGGCAAAAACAAACCCTTGCACCCTTTTTCCTTTCGTGGGGCAGTCAAGACACGTTCTCTTACAGTCTGAGCATCTACGCTACTCTGTCCAACAGCTGCAACAGAGACGTTACCCATGCATGTCCTAGGCCTGTGAGTGATTCCCAAGAGCTCTCACACTTTCCTTTGGAACTTCTCCAGCCTGGAGCGGATACAGCACCTTCGAGGTTCTCCTGTGATTGCGGTGTTGTTACTTAGTGTCCAGAACTTTCCACATTTCAGTGATCAAAGCGATGGAATGCATTAGAAACTAATCAACTGGCAGAAATCAGGCCCAGGTGCAACACATGAGTGAAGTGTTCTTTTCTTTGGGTGGCTAAAGGTTTATGTTGCTGGTATGATCTCCGTCTACTCCAGCTCTGCTAATGAATCGTGAAATAGTTTCTCTAATAGGGACAGCAATAAAACACATATAAAAATGGAACAGTTTAAAGTCTTGGCCAGGTCCTCTTATTCTGCAAACCCATTCAGTTGCATTCCTCGCAGCTGCATGCGAGGATGTAGCGGTAGGTAGCAGTTATCCGGGTCCCGCCGGAGCAGCGCAGGCGCACGGCTTTCAGTTTGGAGGTGTGCGGGCGGCAGCAAAAGCATGTGCTTTTAAAAGGCTGCTTGAGGACGGAGCTGAAGGAGATGAGAGGGTCCGAGCGGGAAGTGTGGCTGCAGTGACCCTCGCAGCGAGCCAGGAGGACCATCTGTGGAGCAGAACAGAGAACTGAATTACAGGATAATAAACGTACATGCAATAAAAGGTACAGTATAACATTTTACAGATCCACATACCTGGGAAAAGGGCAGCCTGTTTTGTGTTTACACACAAAGAAAACCCAAACACGTTAACGCTTTACATATGTACATATTTTAGGGAGGCCACATCACGTTTAATGCATTTCAGTTTTTTCCCTACACCATGTTCAGCTATGAGTTTGCTGTAAACATTGATTTGTACTTGGCCACTTTCCAAACTGGCTGTCCTTAGAATTAAACGGCTTTAGTAACTCTATAAAACCGATATCTATGTAATGTGATTGGCTGACCTGTATTGTGCCTCTTTCCAAAAGCATTTTAATACATACATATGGAACAAACTGCTAGCAGATAAAGAGAACATTAAACACGTGGGACAACGTATATACGTTATACGTGGTCATGTATTTACTGCATAGAATGTGCATGGCCAGTGTGCTGTATTCAAAGAACAAGGATCTGGCCAAGTCAGATCTTTATAACAAATAGAGACAAAGAAGATTTCGGAGTCCTCAGGAGACAAGTTGCTGGTCATTTAGACTTCAAAGGGTAGCAAAACCACCTCTAAAGAGTCTAAAGTCCACATATCCATAGTTAGAGGGAATGTTACACTCCTCAGGACTGGCCAACTAACTAAGAACACTCCAAACGATTGGTGTGTAATAATCTGCTAGGTCACAAAGAAACCCAGGATAACTTCTAAACAACGAAAGGCAATTCTCACATGGCTAATATTTTCAGAGAATGTTGAACAATAGTGGACATGTCAGGGTAGCAAACAGAAAACCACTCCCCAAATAGAACATCACTGCCCGTCCATCAGCGGTGGACAGTAATGATGTAAATGTAATTGTAACTGTACTTAAGTAGTTTTTCTGTGTAGCGTACTTTACTGTAGTATTTCCATTCTAGATTACTTTTAACATTTAAAAAATATCTTACCATTTACTCCACTACAGTATGATCAGTTTGTATTTCCTTATGTACGTGTAAAACCGTAACGTGTCAAAATGAAACAAGCTTATTAATGGATTCTTAGCATCCATGGAATGTCCATTTCAGGCCTGGACTATATCAAGGAATACTATTAACATGTATTTTAAAGGTTGTTACCTTTATTATTATTATTATAGTAACTTACCACATGTCATAACAACTAGCAAAGAGACAGCTGAATTACAGTGCCAGGAAGTATTTGTAATTTACTATCATTGAGAAAACATACTTTAACTGCTAAACTGGATTTTAGTGACAGGTAAATGTGTTGTGACATCAAAACCATGATGAATTCCAAACTGGATGATTTTGTGGTTAATGGACTGCATAGACTGCTGAGCGCGTGTTTTATTAGTACATTAAAAACCACATAAACTGTAGGTGCTGGTTTAAATTTACATAGACCTCAAAATGTGCAAGGAATCCAGGTTTAGACTAACCAAACAACATAAACAGCATGTAGTAGGCTTATTGAGTCTACTTACGTCTGCACAGCAGACTGGAATGGGGCAGTGTGAGCGGTGTGCTGTGCCTCGTTTGAACCTTCCCTCAGGACAGGGGTGAGATAAGCTACTACAGAGGGTACATAGCCGTGAACAAAGCACAGTTCTGTACTCTCTACACGACCTTGCACCTGTGCCGAGATGGGAGTGTGGCTGATCTCTCCCAGGCCCATGTGCTGAATCTGTACTACCTACTAGCTCTCTAGCCTGATCAGCACGAGTTGAGCAATGGAGTTTTATGTTATTGATTTGGGGACGTCAGTATAAAAATAACAGAACTGCAAACTTTTGCATTCATCGCAGTTCATTGATGAGGGTCACTGACCCACCTGGGCTGTGTTATTTGTGCTATGTTTGATAACAATCGAACCACCCACCGTAGTCTATTGAAAGCCTCTGTCCTTCGCGAGAATTCCCTCTTAATTAAAGGTTAATGAGTGATGTGATGGTGTATTAAAATGGACTAGTCGGCTCCAGTGGATGACTCACACAGTCAGTGATGGACGCAAACATGACTCAGTCGACCAGTCTAGTAATTCTGAATAAAAGGTGACTAACACCAGGCCACGAGCCGCACATTCCTGCCATTCTCCATAAACGCACTCCCGTGTCATGGTGTCTGTCAGCTGTCTAGTGTCCGCGGAGTGTCACCCCCACCATCAGGGACAATAGCCTCTTTGAAGCCAAAAGCCTCAGGCAGTGTGTTGTGAGAAGTCAAGCTTGAGCCAAAATTTATTGAGGCCCAAGTGCTGATCTAGGATCAGGTTTCATCTGTCCATTTAACAGCATTCGTTATAATGCAAATGACAAGAACAGATCCTGAACCAGCTTTGACAATATAGCCCCAGGACACTCCACAGAGAACAGC
The DNA here is from genome assembly GCA_024036415.1 of Prochilodus magdalenae. Taxonomy (NCBI): domain Eukaryota; kingdom Metazoa; phylum Chordata; class Actinopteri; order Characiformes; family Prochilodontidae; genus Prochilodus; species Prochilodus magdalenae. The sequence continues at coordinate 18,746 of JAMWET010003781.1, read as the reverse complement.
TGTTAGAAGCATGAAAGGTGTGATGATGTTATTATGCATCGCCTCTCTCCTCAACTGTGATCATTTACAAGCAACAATGGAAAAAAGTAATTAGGTCCTTCATCTGAGCTGAGCTAAAATATACTGGAATAATACAACTGAGTTGGCCAAAACTCAGTTTTCTTGGCTTTTTGTGATGGTCCTTTTAGTCTGAGAGCACTTACGTTATTTAATTTCCGGTCAAAACGGCAAAAGTTAAAGTCCAAGTGATTCATTTTTCAGTGAAAGGAAAAAAGCAAAGAACATGTTTTAACAGAAACCTACTCAGAACTACTCAGGCTCAACAACTAAATAAAATATCACAATATTCAGCATTTAAATTCAGCATTTTCACCCCTCACACTAAGTTCACACTATGTTCAGTCTTAAAAGTTGGTTGCATTCAGTGATATTTAGGGTCTGGACTCAGTCCATTGTTCTAAGAACAACAGCAGCTTCTTCGGGGTTGTAGATGGGCACTGTTCTGGTGGTCTACCATGTCTTGCATGGTTGTTAAAGGTCCCATTTTCTCTTCTTCAATATCTTTTTATACCAACCTTACATTTATCTTTATTTACCTGTTTTCAGAAATTTCCCTGCAAACTGAATCAACTATACGTAATGACTGTTGTGACTGGAAATTAAATAATGCTCTCTGACTTCTGGATGGCACTGTCATTTTTACCCTTCATATTTGTATCTAGACCAGAGTACTCAGTATAGATGGTAAAGGCCATCATCATCTTGGCACTCATTAATTTGTGCTATTAAAATTCAATATAAAAAATATATGGATGAATATGCTCATATGGTAATCCACCTTAGTGAAAAGGCCACCTGTTCCACTGTTCTGCACAAAGTTTCCTGAAAACCCTAAAAAACCTCATTCTTCATTTTGTGTGTTAACACACACTTTTGTGTATTTTTTATTTATATTTAATTCATATGTACAGTTAACTGTATGATGTATATGTACGTTTAAATGTCTGTGCTTACTGGTGTTCAGGTCTGTACCTCCATGTGTAACTAAGTTTTTGACATAGCTGCAGACTTTCACCTACAGTTTTGTTGTAGTTCTGTTCCCCTTTTATATATGAAAGCAGTATGATAGCTCTGAGAGGAATTATTGACTGTTATAAAATTTCCACTGCTGTAATAACTTCAGACATTTTCATATTTTAAACAAAGTATAATTCTGAAGCAGTCCTTTTCACAGGCCAAATGCAAGTCCAGTTCATTTGGATTCCACTGTAAAAAACTCTTTAAAGTAATGTCTAAAACTGTTTGGTATCCGAACGCATTCCTCTTTAGTTTGGTATGTGCAGGAATGTGCAGTGAATTGAGATTGTTCTGTTTGATGTTAACAGGAATCAGGCCCTTTCTGAGAGCAACAGATTAGAAGACATGTAGAAACAATAAAAAGTGTTTTTCATTTTTGAAATATAGTGAAAAACAAAATCTGCCAGTGTCAATACTCGTAGGAAAGTATGCGTCTTCTGAAGAACCTTTACATACAGCAGCTGAATAGATGTATTTTGTAAAGCAGCTGACAGATATGGGGGCTGTCGGAGGGGCTGTGGGAGGTGCTTTTGAGGCGTGTGGCCAGTGGAAGATGGAGATGGAAGAGAACAGGACCAGGTGACAACAGCTGGGCAGCAGATGTAGGTTCTCCTGCACCCGGTTCCCTTTCGCTGTATTTATAGCAAGAGTGATTGCGCAGGTGGATCCTATGCAGCGCTGCTGAAATTTGCAATGGAAGCCACAGTCATCCCCATAGCTGATGGAGTGCGTAATAGGCTGCTTAAAAGCTGTGACAAAGTCAGGCTTGACCCCTAGTCCACAGTACAGTATGCTCTTACACAAAGGCTTGCTTAGCTTCTTTATACAGTTCTATATGCTTGCAAATCTCATTTACAGCAACAGTTCTCAGGAGAACCATCCACAGAAAATGTCTGTAGGGAGTGGTTCTTCTATGGCATCGCTCCAAAGAGCACTTTTCTTGCACCTTAATTTTTAAGAGTGTAGGACATGGGGCCTGTGACCTTGGCTGTCAAATAATAAACCTTTTGAGGGATTGTAAAACTCTCTGGGATGGGTGGTCTGGTAGTTGAGATGAACTGTTCTGGCCATAAACCCTCTCTTCACCTAGAGTTCACAAAAGGTAAAACCTTGAAACTTCATTGCCAAGTCGATGAGGGATAAGCAAAAGCCATTTAGAGCTGTAACTGTCACAATTAGTTTCGGCACAGCTCTCAAATGGTCTCCTGGGACCAGCTGCCCCATTTAAATGGCTGAGCGAGGGAGTCGTTTATAACCCACCACGGATGTCTACCTGTCCTCAATGCACCACGTGTCGTATCAGCTTAGCTCTGTTTGTCTCGTAATTGAAACGGATATGGCAGCAGCGCAGCATGCGTAATCCGCAAGGAACGGAATGGAACTATTTAGTGATAGCATAGGTTCCTGCCAGCCCCCCTCCGGGTTTATAGGACGCTGGAAAAAAGTCTGCCTTTGTGAAGCTCCTCTATCTGCTGAAACGTCTCAGCTGGGCTTGTAAGAGCTGAAGTCTGGGACAGGCAGAAGCACAGCTGTCAGGCTAAAGCTAAAGTAGTCCCTGAGACCGCAGGTGAACCAGGGTCTGCTCGTCTGGCTCAGTAAGTCTGGCGGAGGTAGGCTGCTGCACGCTGTTGTTTGGATGACAAAAGAAATGATTCAGCCACAGCTCTATGCAGTGCTCTGGACCCGTGCCATCACGCAGACATTTTATGCACCCTGAGGGGGCTTATTTCTGGCTAGGCTCTGGGCCTCACAAGCTGCCTGAGCACAGCGTTCCCTGCCAAGGTGTCAAAGTAACCAAGGTAGAGTTCACGAGAAAAGAGCACGAGGGCATGTTGACCATACTATCTGATTTAATAAACGAAACTGAATCGATTGCTAGGCTGCGGATTCTAATTAGGAGGAGATCCTCAGGGTTGATATTTGAATATGAAACCTTTCCAGGTGCCTGGAGACTCGCTATGTTTCCTTAAACGTCTTGTTAGCAGGAACAGTGTGGGTGTAGAGAGCGTATTGCCTTACAGCAGGGACTGACTTTTGGGACCATTACAAGAACTCAATAAGCAACATGGGAGCTTTAGGTTAAACTGTTCTTGTTCAGCATGCGCCTCTTGGTTGGACGCTAATTAGCAAAATGACAAGCATGAAAGAGAGAAAGGGTCACCTCTACCCTGGCACGAATGCCACAATAGATTAGTCTAAACAGCGCTTTTTAAAAAGGTCTTTTTCTTATCACCCTTTTCCCATGTGGTCACTGTGGACCACTCCTGAGCGTATCTACATTCACTCAAAACCGAAGCAGGTTCAGCCAGAAGTCTGTACCTTGGAATTGCACTTGTAGATGGGGTGCGTGATGGTCTCGACGAAATGATGCCTCATACACCTGTCCGGATCCGTGTCTCCGAGTTGTCCACTCTCGGCCTTACAGGTAACTCCACGCAAAACGTTCAGCAGTGGACAAGTGACCAGCAGCAGCACAAGCCCAGGCTGACTTAATGGGCCTGTGCTCCTCATGCTGGCCGCTTGCGTCAAATGCAAAAGTGAGCAAAATTCCCGGCAGAAAAACAGAGAGCAATGGTGCCTATCCTACTATAGAGGAACGTGCCCAGGTTCTGGTGCTACGCTGGTGGACTGGAATGTGTGGTGGCCTTGCCATCTCTTGTATCTTCTGCCTGTGTGGTTCTTCCTGGGGGTTAAAAAAGAAGAAGTAGTGATTAGTCTACAGTGGTGCACAGAAAAGCTCTTCCAGCTGAGAAGTGAATATCAGGTAATGTTTTGTCTATCAGGCCTAGTTAATGCTTCACAGTCCTGGGGCTGTTTAAGCTATTGCTGGAGCCGGTGAGCAGGTGAAGAAAGGTAGAGGAGTAAGTGTGTGTGAGAAGTTGGTGCCGAAAGATGTCTGCTGCCGTTTGCATAAGGTGACTGCTCCAGGAACAAGTGGGCTGTGTTGCGTGAGGCATGCTGGCAGGCGTACTTGCTATTATTCTCACAATCCTTTGGCAGCCCCCACCCCCAAAAATCTATATTTTATTACACAAAGGAGAAACTTAATCATTAATAAATAGCCTGAAGCTAATCATTTTCCCAGGAATGAATTTTTCATTAGAAGAAACAGGTCACCGAACAAGTTCTCTCATTACAAGTCAACTGCCAGCCCTATATACATATATATACATATATTTATATATACATATATATATATGTGTGTATATATCAACCGACAGGAATGAAACTTCGTGAGACATGATTCAAGTTTATTGCTTGGCCTCTAATGTGATGTGAGCAAGGATGGGTCTTATCGCTGTACCTGTCTCACTATATAAGACTGCCTGTTGCGAATACCTTCCAATCTGACTCATGCTGTTGCATTGGTAGTATGCTTTACAAGTGAAGTATGCCTTAGAGAAGAGTTCAGAAGCAATTTAAGCAGTTGGAAAAGTTTGAAACGGGTCGTTTTGTTGGGCTCCAGGAAGTGGTAGGGTCTTATTGACGTATTGGGCACCATACTGATCGGGGGATATTACCATAACACACTGGTGGCAGTGGATAGAACAAGGCACAGCCTGTGACATGAGGGATCCGGGAGACCTATACTACGGAGAGGGACAACCGACAAATTATCCAAACATGCTCAGAGTGACCCAATAGTCACAGTTGTGGTCATTCAGCGAGCAGTGATGCCCTCCATGGGTCATTCTGCTAGTGCCAGCACGAATGGCAGATGGCCGCACAACTCAGGATGGTATCTTCCTTCCCAATAGGGCTGCAATTACTTTTTTAATAACTATTTTTTTAATGATGAGTATATATATATATATATATGTGTGTGTGTGTGTGTGTGTGAACTGTACATATGCTTGGCTGTTTTCCAGCGTCTGTGGGTCTTTAGAGAATAGTTTGTGTGGCAGTTAAATTCATCGAGCCACAACTGTTAATAAGCTTTGTGCAGTCCTGGGAAGAAAAGCTTGCAAGGTTCTTTTTTTCTCCAGACGCCAAAGGGAACAGAACCTTAGAGCTGGGATCAGGTCATTTCATAAAGAGGAAATTATCATTCATATAAAAAACACAATGCAGCCATTATGTCAAAAGCTTGTAGTATTTTTTTTCTCCTTGGTTTTTCGGGCCTCCAATGTTTCGCTGGGACCCTAATTTGTCCTGAAATCGCAAACACATCAAGTTAATTTAACAACGTCCCCTTTTGTTTTTCTTTCTGGAGAGAATCATTTAACTCCAACATTCCTTTGTGCAAGAAATTGAAGTATCAATTTGCCTGTTCAAATAAATACTTTCTGAAATGTTTAACGGCTCCACAGAGCTCACAAGCGTTTACACATCACCGTCTGTTCTTACCCGGGGATGCACCACACTCACCTCTTCGTCATTTTATTTAATATCAACATAATAGGCATACCAGGGATGATAACGGTGATCATCATTGTCAACATCGCGCCCAGACATGACTGTTGATATTCAGAATTGCAAGTAAAAGGGCTTCTTTGTTCGTGTCCTGATCCATGCTCATAATAACCAGGCTGAACAATGCAGTGAGAGACATCCCTGTTTACAAGGTGACTACAGAGTTCCAACAGAGTTCGCGAAAGCAAGAGAATGACCTCATGGTACAATCATGCACAGCAGTCTGATCAGTCTGTGGGGTTTCCAGTGATTGGAGAGTAGTTGTGGGGGTGAACGCCCCCCTGCATTCATTCACCCCTGCAGGGTGCCACCCTGGGGCAGGGAGGCAGTTAGGTAGGGCACCGCTGCAGCCTTTACACCTGCTGAGATCCACAGATTTATAGAACCCAGTGTGTCCACAAACAGCAGCTGGAACTTCCGATCCCCTCCATCTGACACAACAACACATACTGCCTATGTGCACCTCCACCCTCTCTCTCCAGCACAGCTATTTCCACTCTGGTTTTTGTGTGTATATATATATATATATAGTGTTTTGTTCTTTGGTTTCTATTTTGCTGCTTGAGTCATAATGCTCTCAAATTAGTCTTCACATTAAAACCTCAGCCAAAGCTAAAAGGTCTGCAGATAAATAAAAATCATTTCATCACTGATATTACTGGATTACAGGAGTGCTGGTGGAGCTGAAAAGAAAGCACAACCCAAATATTTTTCGCACTTTATCACACTAATGGCCTTGCTGGCAATATGTTTGACTGTAAAACCTGATTAATTGAATGTACGTTTTCCAGTAAACCTCCAGTTAAAAGACACAATAGGATCCATTATTTGCATTGGTCTGTTTTTTTACGCATACCTGGTCAAGTGCCCCGTTTCGAAACATGTGCTCGCTCTTGTCCTGAGCTAACCGTTTCACGGAAAGAAAGAGCAATAAACATTCAAAAACAAGGCAGGAGCCAGAAGTGCATGAGACACTCCAGTGTTGTTTGGTGCTTCCAGGCACAGGCCAATCACTGGCCACAAAAACTCGGAGAGTCCTGGCCAGGCATGGTGCCAGGGAACAGACCCCCGGCCCAAACTGTCCCTAAGGCACGGCCCTGTAAAAACACAGCATGGCTCTTTTTGATCAAGGTGGTGTAGGCCTGGTGAGGGGCTTCAGCATCTGCACATTAGAACTGTGAAATTCCGGACATTCACACCCAGCCGCGGGGTTTGGAGGAATACAGCATAACTCATCAGCCTCAATCTCACCATTAAAAACCACACTCCACTTTATTTGGGGGGACATAAAAAAGGGTTTACTGACTTTAGCCAAGTCTGGACATCATCACATGTGATACGAAACCGCACCCCCCACCTTACTTACCCACCCACACACACACATACACATACGCATACACACATACACTCTCTCTCTCTCTCTCTCTCTCTCATACTCACACACACTCACGCATACTTCAGAGGAACTCAAGGGACCTCAGGTAGTCTCTTGATATGGGAGCATGTTGTCCTGTCTCTGGCTCTTTGCTCTTCTCCTTCTTGCATAAGCTAAAGCACAGACAATCATTTCAAAAGAGATTTTCAGACAGAAACGTCCCTCAAGCTATGAGCCAGGTTGGATAAGGTGCAGACAACTGTGGAATCCACATTATTAGCTATGGTTGGCACGGCATTGCCATTTAGAAATAATTCATTTTGGACCGGAGCATATTTTCCAGGTAATCCAGGACTTAAATCTCAAAGTTGCCTCCAAGCCTACCTAGGTGGATCCAATCACCTTAAATTCTTTTCATCCCAGATTGTAATTGTTTGCAGCAGGGAGGCACTAATACAGGAACTGTGGGCCAATATTGAATATTTTTTATAGACACATGTGCCGGTACAACTACACAGACATGGAGAAATTGGGACCTCTACCTGCATTAGCCTTACAGAGAAATTATTTTCTATGGGACTACAAATGCAGTGAAATGAATAAAAGGTGGATATTTTAGCATATGGCTTCAACTAAGCAACTAAAATGACAACAAATGACAAATAATATGTCGCCATATATCAGTTTGGAAGATCCGTCCAATCTGTCAAAAAAAAACGCTAAACAAAATATTGCTAATTGTTTTATAACAAGTGATGATATGAATCCGACATCATTGTGTATCTTATATCTGTGATACACTTGTTGCCCTTAAACTGGAAATTTCTGTGTACAAAACTGTTGACACTGTTCAGAGTCAGAATGCTGTGTTCGATTTCTGTGGCTGATATATCAAAGTAACCCTTGAACAGGGTCCGCAGTTGCTGTGTGGGTGAACCGTTCCCATCCTAGTTTCTACAGGCAGCCCCGACTTCCATGTCAAACTCTGCTCTTATGCTCAAAGATTACGTCATTGTTTGGTGCTCATTTAGCACTCCATTGTTTCACCAGCTTTTAATAAACCAAAGGGCAGATTCCTACAGGGGCCAAATAGCCCCCACCCCTCCTTTCGTTCTCCCCCTGGACCCCATCTGCACCCAAGCAGCATGCCAGCCCTGAGCAGGGGCACTGCCACCATGCTTTGATGCTGCAAACCCGCGCCTCCCTTACGCCACGGCTAAGCCCCACACTAAATATATCCCCCGCGATAAAGATAAGACAAACAGTGCGGATTTGAGCGTGGCCTGCGGCCAATGGCAGCAGACCCTGTGAGCCCACGCTAAGCTAATGTTAGCGTTACAATTTAGGCTTCTTAGAAGAGAGCATGATCTAAGAAGACAGTAAAGTATAAAAGGCCCTGGGTATGCTGCAGAGTCACATGGCACGTGTTTGGCAATTAGCTCACTTATTGTGATGTCCTCTTAACCTTCCCTGTCCAGTTCGACTGCTCTTATTACTTTCTGGAAGCAGCCCAGAACGATCAGCCCTTCATCGTTTTTCAAGTACAGAAAAGTATTGATTCTGAGCTACCTAGCGAGACCACACACATGCCGCTGGTAGGATTTGTCTTAAAGTGAATGAGGCCAGGCATGGGATGCTTCTCCTACACCTCATCCTCCAGCTCTGTAATAAACAATCCAAGGGCTCATTAGTATGGCATGATCCGATGACTGAAGCAGCAGGTTTAGTGTGGAATTAAGCCATGAATGCTCAGTCAGTGAACGCGCTGTCTGCGACGACTTGTCTCGGCGGGCGACCCACCACAGAACACACTGCGCCTCTCATTGGACGCACATACCATGAACCTGCCTCGGGCTCACTGCCTGACTCGCTCAGTTCACTAATGACTTGCAGCGTGCAAAATTACTGTCTGCCCGCTGCTCACGTCTAAGGTGTTCACGCATATTGAGCAATACTGCTTTATCAAAACCACACAGCTATAGATAAACAAACTGAGAAAACTAGCATTTCGAATGCACTTGATCCACAGTCTAATACACTGCAATATGTCGACACAGTTATTGACAGAGGTTCAGCAGAACAGAATACAGAATACACTTGTGATTGACCAATTTAAGCCAGTTTATGTATATATGTATGTATCTATTATGTATAGTATGACACTGATAGGTCATCATGCTGCCGAGGCAGTATTGCAATAACAGTGTTGACAACTTCCTCAGGTAACTAGAACAATATGTTCGCAACAGATCCGTTCTGAAGACCTTCACTACCAATTTGCTGGATCCAGGCAATACCACGCAGCCTAAAGACCAGTAGTTTACAGCGATTAACCTGGCAGCACACGCAGAAGCCCTGGGTCACCTTTAGATCCATGCAGTGGTCTTACCTTCTCTCTGGCTCCTTCCAGCTCTCAATATCCAGCCCCAGCTGTACCTCACTGGACTGAATTGCTTTTAAAACCCCTTCTCTCTCTCTCTCTACCTCGCTCTCTCTCCTTTCTTTCCTCCCTTGTTCCCTCTCTCTCCCTCTCACGCACACTGATTGTGTGAGCTCAGACTCCCTCTCTCTCCCTCTCTCCCTCTGCTCCCCCTCCCCTCCTCCGCCTCTGACATTCACACCCCTCTTTCTTTATAGAGGAATCAGAAGGAAAAAGGAAAGGACAGATGATGCACGTCTCAGGATGGTTGTCAGATGTGGAACGTGACACAGCAGTCATATATCACCTCAAGAACACACACACACACCCACCCTCCAGCTGACACACCGACACACTCTCGCAAAGCAAATGGGGATTCCAGCCCTGGAATGGTTGTAGAATCAGAGAGCAGAGCTAAAGCCCGGCCCTCTTTTACGAGCTTCGGGTTATAAAACTGTTAGCAGAATTAGTTTATTTAAAAACAACTGGTCCCTCAGCCCTATAACCACAGTGGCTGGAGTCCCTGAGCACTCAGTAGGGTCACCGTGGGGTTCAGGAGGCACTTCTCAGTTTACTTCATACCATGTCGGTTTAGAGGGAAAACTTCAGTTTCTCCTTCTACTGCAAAGCAAGTGGGGCATCAAGTGCATTTTATTTGACGCAGGGTTTAAAGGACACTGATGGTCCACTGCAACAGGCATAACAATGAACTGCAACGTGTGCTTGCTTTGTAAGGCGTAACAGGTTCTTGGAGGTTTTTTAGAAAAGAGAATGGTTATATATAGAAACAAGTCAAAGAACCGTCTGAAGGACTAAATGGTTCATTTAAGGCTAAAAAAGTATCCAATTATGCTGCGGTTGCCTCTACAAGGTAATGATGGAGAGTTGTTACACTCTTTATTGCATCTACTTTTATTTTTACTGTATAATCTACCAAAGATAACCTGTTTTGTATCCAGCGCTGTGCAAAAGTCAGAGACCACCTGGCTGAAATGGTCATTAAGTTTTATAGCGTCAAGGAATAAAAGTAAAAATACTGTATATATTTAACAAGGAAGTTTTAAAAGCATTTGTCTTTTTCTTTATTGCATCTTCAATTCTTCTTGGGAGACTGGGTATCAGTTTCCAAAGAAATCTGCAGGGACATTTTTCCACACCTCCAAGGCTTAGTCGCATTTTCTGTTTCTTATGGTTCAATTTATTCCAAACACATTCAGTGAATGTTGGGTGTTCAGTGGATGGTTTAGACAGGCCGTCCATTGTTCCTTTTAGTTTATTTAATTTTCTCAGCAACATCCTTTTAAGCTACTCGTCCTTTCAGACCCATGGTGTTGAGTTGTTTCTCACAGTGGATGGACAGCATCACCATTAGATTGTTTCAGATTTAACCCCCAAAAATCGCATATTTAAACAGCAACTTGGTGCATTGAACACACTACTGCATTACTTTTCTTCTGACTTGATCATTAAATCAATTTTGAGAAAACATGTCATTGAAACGTAATTGTTGCGTACACCGCTGCAGCTCCAATCCATTCTGAGCACTGCCTTTTTAATACAGCTGACCGTTACTGATGATTTCGCACGAGTTGAAAACCTGCCCCCAAGCTTTATACCGTAAGGCATCATTTTAAGAAAACATGTCATTGAACTAAGAAAATCATCCTGAGATTTAACACTACCTAGGTTTCGCACGGTTGTTAAGTTTCCCACTTTCTATGTAGTTGGATTATTTTTGACAGCAGTTTTAAACCTGGTGTCATAAAAAAACCTTAAATGTCTGTTTTGAACGTAGTCATTGACTTTTTCACAGTACAGAAGTTCTTGAAAAAAAATTCAGTTATAAGCAGACAAGACATAAAGCCGCAATTTCACATTTTTGTACAACCAATAATTGCCTCTGTTATGCTTTCCCAGGAATGACAGATTTAAAAAAGGCAGATTTATACTTGAGAATTCACAAACAAAGAAGGCATAATTGCTGAGACATCGCAGACATACACAGCATTATGTTGGATTTTTTTCAGCTGTAATTCTGCCTACATGTTTTCTGTGCTTTCTTAATATAAATGTCAGTAGTGAGGGGGGAAAGGGAGGCACATTAAATTACCACAAATATTGGCACCAGGCGGGACTGCGTAATCTTCAAATTGAGGCGTGGACTGAATCCAAAAGTGAACAGAGACAATGTAGGACAAAAATATCTCACAGTCAGATTCTTCCCACTTCAGAGTCTGTTTTCTTTTTTTTAGGCATTCTTTTGGGAGTTTTCTTTCAGCTATGTGAGGGAAGAAAACAAAACTATAAAATAACAAGTATTCCATCTTGGACCCCAAAAATGTTCAGCTATAGACTTGTAAGGGATATGTGAGGATAATGTTCTGCAAAGTAGCCCAAGATGAAATAGTCAATGGCTTTTCAGAAACTGGTTTAAAAACTTGAAACCTCAGGGGAAATTAAGGGTTGAGCTAGCCTAACTAAGTAGGGCTTAGAAGGTCAACAGCGTATGAAACACAATTACCTGCTTGGGCTTCTTTGGACCTCACAGTGAACTCTCACCTTCCATCCTCTCACTTTCTGACAGAACGATTTACAATCACCAGCATAGAGACACTAGCAACACTCTCTATTCAGACCATACAGTTATACAGCTGCTCCTGATTTTCAAAACATTGTGTCTTATAATACTTCATCACATTAAACCCTTAAACGAGTAAAGTATCCATAAAACTAACCACCACTAAATAACTCCCACTGCGGTGCAGTTCAGACACTGTCTGCTTTCATGAAAAGTGAGGCTGACAGAACATTTCAACAGCTCTTCCCTCACTAAGCATCAATGTAAAATGATTTCTGCAGAAGTTTCCTCAAACTTGTCTTTCTCAAGTGGAATCCCGTTTGTGTTTGATCTTTCAATCCTTAGAAACACGTAGGAGTTCATAGACTGAGCATATACCACAACTTTCTCATGGACGTGAATACTGATCCTGGCCATTTACATCCATGGCCTGGAACTCTAGAAGTTTAGTAGGTTCATTTTTGCTTTGGAAATCTATAGTGGCAGATGCATTCAGAGATTGCGGTGGACCTCCAGAATATACTAATCATTATACTTTTACCAGAACCATTTTACAAATGCTATGACAGAGAAGACGTAGTTCAGTGAAGAGACACAACAACAAAAACTGAGGTTTTCTCAGGTTAAGTCAGGTGGATGACCATGTCAGGTTCAGCCATACATCTTAACCCCAGACCCCCTAGCTCGGCCTTTGATGCAAGAGTTAAACCCATCTGCACCATTGCCTTGTATGGGTTGAAACTAGCTTTCATGTTCCTCTAACCCACAACAGAAGGGGACATTTGAGGTTTGGCTTAGTCAGTTTCACAGGTGAAGAACAGCAAAGGCAAATTGAGAGTGATGGGCTCAAGACACATTCTGTCTTCATTTGAGTGATCGGTTTCAAGCCTCGTTTCAAGCTACATGTAAAAAAAGGAAAGGTCTTATAATTTTTGGTGATTTATGTGCAAACAGTGAACGCAGAAAAAAAACTGCCTTGACGCCGGCCAAAATGACCTCTATCGGGAATGCCAAGCTTCATGAAAGAGGTCCCACTGCTCTAATTTACAGCCAGTATAGAATAACGTTTCTTCATTTTACCCTCTAAAATAATGTTCATGCTGCTTTTAGCCAAAGACAACTGCTTACTGATGAATGTACCAGGTATGGATGGAGAGCGCCAGGAAACGTCTCTCTCAGAACAAGTGTTCTTACTATTTCACAGAAAAAATAAATGCATTGAACACCGAAGTCTAAAGCAGCACAAAATTGAGTCTGTATTGAGTAAGAATGCACAGATTCCACATTTTCTCTTTTCGATACCGTTATCTGATACTCAGTATCTGTTGACTATGAAAGTCGAGGTCAATACTAACTCTATCTAACCTGTTTACTTAATAGATGTCTATAAATTCTGACATTTACACTATTCCACTTTATGTATTTGCAAATGTTCCTAAAAAAAACGTTTTAACGAACATTTCATTATTGAGTATTATTATTGGATGCACCCAGAAGGACGTGTCGGACTTCAATGCAGTTCGAAAAGAACATAAAGGTTACCAGGAACAATAAATGATAATAAATTCAGACTGATATGGACAACATTTATGGAGCTACATATACAGAAGTACATCTCTCAGTGTGGCATCAGGCCGCCATGTTTGCTAACGCAACATGTCAGACGTCTCAGCTTGGAGTTGCAACAGTTGCTAATGGTGTCCTGTGATAATCCTCCCATGCTTCTATGTGCAACTGTTATTTTGATAAAGAGTGTATGAGGTGTTAAAAAGACCAGCTAATTGAAAAGTGGAGGACTATAAAGGGGTGAGAGGTAGGTCTATTAAACACCATCAGCAAACTGATAAAGAAATGCTTAGAAAGGCTTCATTCTGTTCTGTGCCAATACAATTCCCTGGACAAGATCAGAGATATCTCTGTCACAAATCAGGATGAAAAAAGCACACACAATTGCTTTTCCAGTACTGCATAGTTCTGAGGTCAGTAATATGATTCATTAAGTTTTTTTTTTCAATAAATGAAAATTTCCAATAAACATTTCCAGACCACAGATGACATTTACCAACTATAAAAGCCTTCTGCACAAGCATAAAAGGTGAAAATTTTATGAGAAATGTTTAATGGACTTGTTAAAAGGCTCATAGTAATCTGTAATTGTTATGTTTCCTTTGTGGAAAATGGTCCTTTTTTATTATTCAGCCACAGTTAAGCAGCTGTATGACTTGCATGCGCTCCTTTATAAGCATGTTCATTTATCAATATTGGAGCTAGGAAGGGGCCATTTCATTGGCAACTGCCTGATCACACACATTTCTTATCTTTACCTGTGTGGAAACCTTGTAAGACTCAAGAGACTGAGGTCAATCAGAGCCCAGCATTAACAATAACAGCAAAAACAAGCCAATGGAACTTTTCCATCTGAAAATGAAATATTGGGTACGATGCAAAGAAAACAGTGTAGATCCTCTCGGGTAATGCATTTGATATTCAGAAACTCCAAACTCGTGCCCCAGGAAATCAAAATACCTAAGGAAGATGGAGCCATTAAAAGTGGCCAGGCTACGAAAGCAGATGATGAAGAAGTTAGGCTTATTTATTCTATAAATTCTGATAAAACAGTTTGACACCATTATTTTAAATCCTTTAATCTCAATACATGTTACAAAACATGGCAGCTTTCTTATTATTTAACTGGAAAACTATTTATCCAAAAATGCAGATTTCCAAAAAGGTCACATGGCACAGCCGATCGCAAATGTCTTGTAAACTGACATGGGGCAGCATATAGCTTCATAAAGAAGACAGCCCTACTCTCATGGTACAAGGACTAGGTCAGTCATTCTTGAGTAATGACTAGGCTTTAGTTTACCCAGCGAGGTTCAGTTAACTTCAGTCACTTGACCACTATTAAAAGAAACACACAACAGAAATGATGTTCACAGACACCACAAAGAAAGAAAATGTTTTATGGACAGATACAGACACACATGAAGAACTTTTCAGCGCAAATGCAAGATATGTTTGGAGGAAAAGGGATACTACACCCCAACACCAAAACCTCATCCCACCTGCGAAGTGTGGTGAAGAGAACATCACAGGTTGGGGTTGCTTGGATTTAAAAATATGATACACATCATATTCTTTATAATATATACATTTTTAATTTATGAATGAGAATTCTTAATTTCTCAATAAAACACAAGCTGAACTGCACAGGAAGGGTGAATGCTTGGAATGAAGCCTTGGTGGTGTGATCTACCAAGGATCAGGCCTTGATTTACTTGAATTCTGATTACGGAACAATGCTTAGTGCTTAGTCTTGCAGCGTTTTTATATACTGTCAAATTATTCCATTGTTCCAGATTACGGTATGTATTGTTTTTAGCAAATGATGGAGATCACTAGAAGTTCCGGTGATGTGCAGTCCGTCAGTCTGATGTTCCACTATAGACTAATTTGAAGCCCTTGTGGATTTGAGATACAGTGAGCATGAATTAAGAGTTGTTTGGCCCTTGAGCCCATAAGGCATGTCCAATAGGGGTCTCTTTCCATGGTTTTGATTTATGTGCAGTCGAATAAAACCTACATATAACGCATTATAAAACAAACAACGCAAACTTAGTGTGACAGATGCATGAATTTATTAGAAACCTTTTCTCACTTTGGAAAACACACACAGTACCATGCTGAGGTCATGTTGGTGTTATGCTGGTGAGAGGTGATCTCCATACCTCTCAGCTGAAATTACTGTTGCCAACACTGCCAAAGACATCATCCAGTAACAGAGAGTAGTTGACGGTTATTACTGCTGGGCCTACAGCTTCGCCATTCCAGTCTACATCAAACTGCAAATAATAGCAGGACAGAGTTTGAAAATTTCAGAAATGTACATGGGCTGGGGTTGACCAAGCATACATTCTATTTCCAATACCATAGTCAATACTTATCAGTTCATTAAAATAACACTCCAGTGTGTCTGTATCTAAGCTGGATTTCCCTATGAATGTCACTAGATCCGCTGAACATCAAGGTTACAGGATCGAAATATGAACATTGCTAGATCTGTGCCAATACTATAACCATAAACTATAACAGTGTATATTCCACGGAAATCATGTTTCATGAAAGTAAGTCTACTGTCACCAGCTACTCCTAATGTAGTTCACTACTGCTGAACAACTTGCATACCACACTTGCTTGTTGGTGGTATTTTTCAGTGTTTGGCTGATATGATGGCTTTTAAGCCTCCAGTCATGTTAGCGTGAATACAGGAAAAAATAATATTCTGACTCCTTAACAACCTCTTAATTTATATAATCCAGCAACATTTAGAAGGAAAATGATTGGTTAAAAATTTTTAACCATGTGGTGTCATAGCAACAATTTATTGTTTATTGATAAGACTAAACCTGGGTTTTGCTTTTAATCTTTTTGGAAATACTATGCATAGTATACTTGGCATTATGATACTTGAGGATATTTCATGATGAACAATTTGTTTCACAAAGCCTTAAGAAATGAGGAACCAGTGCAATGTACTTAAACGGCAATAAAGAACTACACAAGTACAAGTATTTTATTCAACATTTCACACACATCACATTTCACAAAGACCTGCGTTAAATCTAATAAAAAAGGATTAATAACCCAGAGGGCTTCTTATTTTTTAAAGGGTGCTCTTTGATGACTCATGAGACTTAAACTAAAACAACATTACACACAAAAAAGACATGGGATTCTTCTGGCCCAGACTGAAATTATAATACTTATTCACAGCATCAACATCGAGAAGTTCATTGTCCTGAATGAAAAATGTTCCTGTCTTTAGTGCAGTTGCAAATTAGTGTTAATTAGTGTCAAATCTCTAAAAGCCCTTTTCCACCAACGTGCAACAGGTTCCGTTCTGATTTGTGCAAATAATTGTGAACTGTTTGGCACATTTCCATCTAAAATAAACCCAAAAAGTTTGTTCCCAAGCTGAACCAAAGAATAGCTGGTTCTTCAGAATGACTCATGGCAACATCTGTGGGTGTGCTGGTGGTTAAGGATAGAGAGGGCAACAATGGCGACGCCCAGTGGTCTCTTCTATCACCCATAGTTGACCCATGCTTGCACAAACACTTAACAGGTAATATATGTATCATTGTTGTGACATTGTTGCTATTGTGTACTATTGCTGTGTAATGCCCTTTTCTGATGTTGATGATGTATCCTTTCATAATTACTGGTTCCAATAAACACTGGTACAAACGCAGGCCTTTCCCCTAAACAGCACCAAGGTTCTAAGAAAAAAGACCTGAAAGGAACCAAGTGAAGAACCATGTTTTTTGGTGGAAAAGGTCTATAAAGAAAACATGTGAAAATTACTGGATATTAATGGAGATCTTTTTATTTTTCTTTCTATCTCATGTAAAACTCTCAGTTTGATGAAAAGCATGTGGTGACACCTACAATATGCAGAGAAAATAATTATGTAATAATTGTAAGTACTTATATATTGCCAACCTTTAACATGCACAGGCTTCAATAAGTGAGAGACATGACAGGTTTCTTGACAACAGACAAAGAATTATCAATAGTATTTCTTTCTTAGGTAAGGGGTTTCCCGAATGACTAAGAAGTCACAAAGAGAAATGACAGGAACTAATGATTGGCCACTGAAAGGGTGTGGACTTGTGGCTCCTCCTTGTTGGCAACCACAACAAAGGAATGACAGGTGCAAAAAAGCCCTTTTTAGGTCAGCTTTCCTCAACTGACTGCAGCATGATGATGATGAAGATGATGATGTCACTCCTCCTCTCTGTATCCCAAAGAGCTCTTTGATAAAGGCAGAGTATTCCACCATTGTGTGGCCTTCCAGTTTAAGTTTAGGAAGCGCAAAAACAAAAAAAGGCTGGAAAACAGTGACAGTTACAGTCAAAAAGCTGCAGGTAGGCAAAGAAAGAGCATGCAAAGCAAAGCAAACGGAAAGTGCTGGTGTCCTGTAGTGCATTACTGAAGTTACAATTCCTAGCAATAAATCAGAATTATGTCACAATCGGAAAAAAAAAAACAAACATTCTGGTGAACAAGGCTGTTAGCGGGGCACTAATACAGCAGAATTTTAAATCTTGATATGTATTTAGGGGCTATTTAAGGTGCAGAACATTTTCAGTGATCTTGTGATTAATATATATTAATAAAGAGTGTGTACCTCTATAAATTGGTTATTACATTTTGGCAATCTTTTTGTGCTTTGTCATCGTTGTTGATATTGTCAAACTAGCTGCACTAGCTGCACAGACACGGATATGGACGGAGGAAAGATGGAAGTTGTTAAAGTGCTTTACTGCTTTTGCGGTAACAAAAAAACTAAAAAACCCCCTAAAAAAAATATAAAAATTTTATTTTTAACTGCTGCTGAAGTCAATATTCAAATATAAATAGTTCTGCAGTTATATTGTTGAGATGTTAGAGAAACAAACAACCCTTGAATGCGAAGACAACTTCAGCCTACTCCTCATCTTGGCTGTTACTATCTGCTCTAAGCTGTATGAACGCTCTTAAATAAACAGATTCTTGACTTTTGAAAGTTATTCCAAAAGAAATCATGAATTGACCCAAAGGAGTCTTATAAACATTGCTGCAGACATGAACGCTGACATTAACTATGAAACTAGGACCCTATTCCATGTAGACTGGATTCAGTATTATCTATATGATACTATAAGTGTTCTGAAAATATAAGAAATTACAGGTTGTTTTGTTGTTTGGTTGTAAAACAAATTTACCTGCTGACATTTGAAAGTTGACGACATGGGAAAATGTGAAAAAGGATCTATTCGGAATTCTATACCCTGAATTAGGGGAGCAATGTGGCGTGGACAATGCATTTCTATTTAAAG
>JAMWET010003780.1:47500-62982 GCA_024036415.1 Prochilodus magdalenae | reverse complement strand
ACATTGTAGAAACGTTGCATTTGGATATGCACAAGTGTAAAGTAATTCTCGCCCTTTCAAGCGTTATCCGTCAAAACTTATTTTAACACTGCAGCTTACAGCGTCAACACGTCCAGCCACAACAGTGGGAGTTAGTGTAGTAGTGCACAAGGGTTTAACGTAATATGGATCCTTTCAATATCAAAGTCTCACTACAGAATCCATGTAGCGAAGTTTGAGCAGCAATATACCAACCCATGCTTGGTATAACGGCCCTATCTCCTCTATGAACACTCATCTTCAATTCGATTGATTCCGGCGAGTTATCAGGGATCAAGAAATAAATTCATCAGACACATGAAATCTCTGATCTGAAAAAATCTCCAACACGCCAGCATCAGCATTGTGCGAGATAGTAAAACTTGATCAACAAAACCTCTGATCATTTTCAAAATGTCAGAAACAACAGAACATACTCTTTTAGTATACTCAAATACTGCTTTCCACCAACTGATTTTCTTTGTGCTTGTAAAGTGTGTGTCCACACTGGATTTGCATGAAGTGTGTTAGGGGCCAGGTGAAAGTCATTTGACTGAGAAAGGTGACCTCTGAAACTTCAAGAAGATGTGTAGTTTACACGCTTGAAGTTATAGGCAGCATACCCCTGATGCTGGAGCGAGAGAAGGGAGAGCCTCTCATTACACTGTCCCATTCATCGTCTACTTCTCTTTCCTGAACCACTATGGAAGTCTTCCAAAAGGTTGGGTCCTTTCTTCCAGTGCTCTCCCCAGGCCTAGGGCACATCATTCTTTGATTTGAAGATCTTCCCCCATTTATCTTCACCCTCACAACACTTCTTCAGGTTACTGTTTTGAGGAAAACAACAAAAACAATATTTGCTGTTTTGATACCACCAGAAATTCCTGTCCAATATAGATCAGAAGGGACTTACAAAACAAATGTTGTGATCTCTCCTGGAATGATGTCTTTAAGTCGAGAACTGTGCATCTTCATTACCGTAACTGATCATCCAAAGCTATCAGATCCAAACTGTAAGACCAGAGCAATACTTAAAGGAAAAAAAAAAACATTAAATTAAACATCCTTTTTTTTTCTAAATAGACTAAAGCTTTGCAATAGTTTTTACCTGTATGGGGTGCTATTTTCAGGTTCCTGTGCTGCAGATTTGTGCACTTCCACCCATACTCTGACCTGCACAAATAACACATGCTTTTGGTTATTGATAATACCAAATAAACCACTCATCAAAGAGCACTAACTAATAATAGGGCCGGTACTACACAGAGTAGCTGGTGTGGAAGGTACCTAAGTGGGGGCAGTGGAAGAGTTAGTGGTTGCAAATTCACTGGACGTTCCAGCCAGGGAGGGTCCCAGGAAGCACATACCGGGCCACAAAAGCCCAAAACGTACGGTTTTGTCTTGACCGACTGCTTGCCTGTGGGGGGGAATAATAAATTACTTAATAAAAACTTACATAAGTCTCATTGTCTTCCCTTTATACATGATTTACAAAGCACATGGCTTTGATTTATCGCTGCCTTCCAGTTTTTCCTTCTCTCATCACTTACCGCCCCTCTGCATCTGCATCATCTTGGAGTAAGTGGAGGTCGTAGAGCGAAGCGAGTGTCCGTTCTGTGTGGCTGCTCGACTGGGGTCTGTTGGGGGAGCATTGCCCATGGCAAGCCTCCGACCACACTCTGATCCACAGCCTCCCCGACTCTTTTTAGATGGGGACGACTTCACTAGAAACAGATAACAGCACACCAAACCAAAATCAAGAAAACATTTACCATTTCCAGATTTAATAAACACTGTCCAATTGCAAAGTGTACTGGCTAAATGGTCATAGTGAGGACAGTAACCATTCGAAAAATTAGATATCAATGAGGATGAAAAAATTAAAGCCTTACATGCTTTCCCTAAACACTGTGTTGCACATTAAGCGCTGAAATCGCTCAGCGTAGAACCTGGTCTGTGGACAGACACTGCTATCACTGAAAAAACACCAACCAGTCCTCAAATTCCCCAAACAATAACCATTCATTCATAGTTACATAATCTCCCTGGACAGTACAGCAGCAAGCCTTGCAACCTTTTTTAAATGAACATGCTCATAAAATTCTGAATTAAAGTTGATCCAAATAACAGACTGATTGACTCCACTACCGCATTCATGAACCAACGCCTCCAAGAATTGCTCAACTTCCTTGATAATCTACAAAAAAGCAAACTTTCAGGAAAACCATGAGTGAAAAGGAAGTGACCACAACACCTGACAAATCCAATCATCTCTACGCAGACATCATATTTACCTAAAAGAAATGCATTCGTCTTAATATGGTAGGCAAAGGCATCAAAGTCACCACAGTGTATGAAAGTCACTGTATTTGAAACACTTGTCCGAGAATTGCATCACCAACGCAGAATTCATAATTAACGCTGTGATCCTCAATATATTTTCCACGTTGTTCGTTTTCACACCCTCACCAGGTTAGGTCACAAACAAACAGTTCGCACTGGGTCGAGGCAAATAGTAAACATAATATTGAGTAAAAATATTTGAGAAATGTTGTGGGTCTTTGTGGAAATAAAACACTTGCTAACGCATGCTACAACAAGTTTGACAGGCGGCAGCATTGTCTGAGTAATGCCTGTTGGAGCTAACAAAAAAAATCTAAATTCTGGTTACAATTATATGCTTGTGTCAACATTGATCAGTTCAACCCTACTGACAGCATCAAAGGTAACAAAGAGATCAAAATGAAATTACTGACATGAACAACCACAGCCCATCAGATGTTGGGGATTTTACCTTGTATGATGCACGAATATCAATAATGCCAATGTAACTAAAAGCCTCTCTCCTATTACTGTTCCGGCTGTAATGCCTCCCCACCTAAAGACAGAGCAATTGTAAAAAAAAAAAAAAAAAAAAAAATCCATTTAACTCAGAGTACACTCACAAAAACACCAATGTGTCCAGACGACAATATATGAAGGAGGACACAGACAGTATTAGGACTATGACACTAACTGGTCCTCCGCTGTCCAGTGTGCCCTTCCCACGTGCTTTCTCCCTGGATGGACCTCCATGGCAGATGCTTGTAGAGAGCTTTTTGAGCCTTTGGCCCTTCCGCTCTTGTCAGGCGTTACTGTACCCTCTGCCCCTCTGCCATCCCCTGACTTCAAAACCCGCTCTCGACTGCTTGCATCCACTACTATGATTACCAACCGCACAAACTGTAGTCCAATGATCTTAATAAGCTCTGGCAACAACTGTTACAATTCACAAATGATATACCACTGTACACACCACCTACACAATATATTAATGACGCTACGAAATTCCCAGTTGCGTGCAAACCAACTTTCACATCACCCCAATTATCAAACTAAGAGGTCTATGTCTAATAGAATGGGATTTGAATGTTAATACGAAGCCTAAATGGTGGCACACTCACATTCCTTTCCCTGCACACAGTTTTCCTTCCTCCTACAAGGCAGTTGAGCATGATTCTAAACAGGGTTGCTTTTTTATTAAAAGTGTGTTGGTGTGGCACAATGGATAGCACCACTACTCACCAGGAAGCTAACGTCCCATGTGGGAGACTGGGGTTCGCTTCCCGTTCTGGGTGACTATGCTGTGCTACACCAATAAGAGTCTGTGCTACACCATAAGGTGGAGGGATATATAGAGGGTGATCTAAAGCAAAATAATTTCCCCAGAAGAAAACTTTTTACTATTTCCCCATCATCCACATTCCATACAAACACTCAAAAGACACATGTAGCTTCACTTATGGTTTAGATAGTAAATAAATCAAAATGCCTGTGTTGTAGACATGGTGACCCCTGGTTCCAATCACCACCATTGTAAAAAAAACAAATCCCAGTTGGTACGATTCTCTAGATTGCATTTTAATTAATTTAATTAATTTTAAACCATCTTAAACCTCTACCAGCATTTTATGTCTTGGTTGCAATGTAAACAGAGTGATTCAGATTATGTTTGGTGTACTTTACGGTGGTGGGGGATGGAAACCAGGGGTCACCATGACTACAACACATATATATAGACACACACATATACACATACACACACATATACATACATATATGTATGTCCAAAGAAAAACAGGTATCTCCAAAATGGCAACTTTACAGGAGAGGCCAGAAACCTCATTTAATTTGAATGCAAGTCAATGGAACCAGACCTCTTTCCAAGCAGTTCTGGGCCATTTCTATTGGTCCATTCTTCATGAAATTTCCACACAGTGTAAAGGGCAGCTCATGTGATCAAATAAGGCATAAAAGTAAAAATCATCAAAAATGGAGATACATGTTTTTCTTTGGACAGCAGCGATATATAAAATGTGTATATATATATATATATATATATATATGTCATTTTCTTTACTATATAAACCACCAGTGAACCTACAGATGTCTTAATTTTTTTTATGTAATGTTGATGGTAGTAGAAAAAAACTGATGTTCTACTCTCCACTGCCAACTATGTGAATTTCCAATCTACAAAGAAAGCTATAGTCTTTATAATTAGTTTAAATAGGAAGATAAAAAGTAAAAAAAAATAAAACTTATTTCTTAATTTGTGTTTATTTATCTGGTAGAAAAGAGCAGATGTTGCATAGGAGAAAAGATTTGGGACTTCTACGTTGCCATTTTAGTATATTAAGCCACATTCTCCCCTCCCATCACCATCACTGTAAACAAGCAGAATCATTAAGCTGCTAAACAAAGCAGTCTGAGTCACTGTTTACATCATAACCATTGAATTACGTCTTGAACTGAGCTTTAAACCAAGTGGACAATGGGCTCCAGTTTTACATGCTGACTGTTATGTTATGCAATGTTCTGTAGGGCAGCGTTATAGCCCTCATCAGCTTTAGAAAATTCTAGATTCTAAATTCTAGTTTTCATTTATCAGTGATCTCCTACTACAGTACCCAGCATAAAGACATACAACCACTGGAAACTCCAACACAGCAAAAAAAAAAGAAAAATCTTAAAATTAGATTGATATATATTTCTAATATTGGGAACATTGTAAGTTTATTATAATATTATTTAAACAGCACAACAACAACACTATTCTTGACTTTTACCTCCATCAGTAACAGTATTTTTTTGTATAGAAATACAAACATAACTAACAGAGAGGTTTTTGCCCTGTCCTGTAAAGTTGCCATTTTGGAGATGCTTGCTTTTCATTGGACAGCGACAAAATGCAAAGCTGTTTTCTGTGCCCGAGTACTGGAAAGCTTACTAATATGCACTGAGAGCAACAATTGCAGCTGCACTGCACCTTTACGCAAGTGCAACATGAGCAGAACGTCATAGGAGATTAACAAAGACGTGTTCTAGACATTACCATTACCATCACGGTAAAGAATATCTGGACCACCAAACCCATTCTCAATCACTCAGTTTACACCTCAAACTTGTACAGGCATTTTAGAGGGTGGAATTTCCCCATGTAGCCTGATTTTCTAAACACCTTTTGGTGGTGCTACTGTTGTTCAGTCCACACCATTCTTCTTCTAGTCATTTTCATTAAATGCAAAATAAAAAATAAATAAATAAATATATATATATATATATATATATATATATATATATACACACACACACATACACACACACACATATATATATATATATATGTGTGTATGTATGTATGTGTGTGTGTGTGTGTGTGTATTACAAAAATAAAAACCTTATTTTGATGCCCATTTTCTTTGAGGAAGAAAAATAACTTAGCATTCCCTCATTCATTTATACCAGCCCTGTTAAAATACCAGAGAAAATTAGGAATGATGTAGATTTGAGAATATGCAAGATTTCAAACCATATTGCCTGGTCACAAATATAACACAACATAATATACTGTATTATATTACATATATAAATAAAATACAAAATGATAATGTAATTACTATATGGAGGCCCAGTTTGACCATATTAAGGAAACAATTTACTGTGACTATATTGAGGCCAAAAATAACACAGAAATTCAAATTAAGACACACATATTACCATAATTGAACAACATATCACTATATTAAGCCCATGATTTCTAAAGAGGCCACTATATGCAGCCTGAAGCCCACAAAATGATATCAAGGTCAAACAGGACAGTATGTTTTTACCATATTAAGTCCACATCAAAACTAATGAATACACTGAAATTAAAATACTGAAATGACTATTTATCATTATAATCCCACGGTTTGCCATATTATAATGGGAACTGGTACTAAGACCACTAATTAATACACTGTGGCCACTAGTTATGAGAAACGTAACTCTAATCTATATATCGAGTCCACGGCATATTAAAAATATTTACCATGGTGCATTTTGGGCTCCATACACAAACAAATTAGAAAGAAAAAGTTAAATACAAAATAGGCGCCGTTTAGACTTTTGAACTCTTACTGAGAAAAGTACAGGTCACGAGCGTTAAGGCTAAGTTGCTAATAGCTGGCTAATTAACCTAACCTACCTTGCTAACTTTAGCTTTCGGCGGGTTGTCCTCTTTAGAGTCGCTTCTGTGGTTTGAGTAAGACATTTTCTTCGTTGTAATGATGAATTGAAGACAGGTTTCCACAGCTGTAAGACTGCAAGGAGTTATACGATGAAATATTCGTCTTCCTAACAGTAACGCTAGCTAGCTAGCTAAATTAGATATCAGTTCGGAATGGGCTAATCGCATTAGCTAGCCAGCCGAAGCTAAAGATAAGCATTCATATACTTTGGTTTTTCAGCTGAGATAAACATATATCGATTAGACTATTTCGTCATACATTTTTAAGACTAATTTATTTAATTTTTATTACAGCCGTTTCGGGGTTAGAATCGTCCTACCCACCTGTTAGCGGAATCATTACTGATTGGGGAGTCGATTCCAAAGGCGTCGATTCCAATATGTCTAGGAGGCGTGGTCCGAGTCTTGTTCAAAGAGTCGACTCTTAGATTCTGTGAATTTGGTTCTGTTTGAATTGTTTGACGGAGGCCTAAAAAACTGCAGAGACAAACAAACAAACAAACTCCACTCCCGAAATAAACAAGAGTTAGAAGACGGAACAAGATAAGACCGACGACAAACAACGTTTCTCAGAAGGTCGCGAAAAAGAAGGTGAAGCTGAAATGCACGTTACTACATATTTTCCGTTCCACCTTAAATGGGCCTGAAGTTGCGTTCAGGCGCCTGACTACTGCAGCATTTAAGGTGGAACGGACAATTCCAATAGGAAAGCCTACTTTAACCTTGGAAAAGGGGAACAATATATGACAACCAGTTAATAATGGTTCATTTTAAAACAATTACTCGTCCTCGTCCCTCTGGGAGCTTCCTTCCTTCAGCAGGCTCAGCTTGGGAGATGCTACCTGATGGTAAGATGTGTATCATTCCTCATGTTGTCTGATGTACACCAATAAGCCTTAGCATTAAACAGGGAGTATCTGCACTCCCTGTCCGTTTAGTCAGCTCCACTGCCCATACAGGACACTCTGTAGGTGTACAGGTCCAGACTGTAGTCCACCTGTTTCCCTGTACACTGTATTACCCTGTTCTTCAATGGGCAGGACCCCCACAGGACCACCACAGAGCAGATAGTATGTGGGTGGTGACTCATTCTCTGCACTGCAGTGTGGTGCTGGTGTGAGTGGATCAGACACAGCAGTGCTGCTGGAGTGTTTAGACACTGTGTCCACTCACTGTCCGCTCTATTAGACACTCCTACCTTGCTGGTCCACCTTGTGGATGGACAGTCAGAGACGATAGCTCAAAATGAGCAGTATTAGATATAGCAACTATTAGTTACACTAATGCAGAAGCTCTAAACCGGCCCCTTGCCCCTGTGAGCCACTGTGGTCACTGCTTGGCAGAGGAAGGCGCGAGGGCATGAACACTGTCAGGTCTGTCTGATGGAAAGATACACCTCGTGAGTGCCAGTGTCTATTATTAGTGCGCTGCTACTGGAGCACTCTCTTTGTCCTGTGTGATAGGAAAACGTCTGGCAGGTCATCTAACTCAGTGGGAAGATGGACCAAACCTGCTTGGGCTAGGCAGGACGGTTCTGCTGCTGCTTTCGAAGGCTGCTGAGGTGTGTTCCTCGGATCAAGACTGGGGTTGGACTGAGCAGTGGTGAGTTTGGAACGCGGTTGTGTGCAAACCTGCTAAGACTGTAGCCATCTGTTTTTCCTTCGGGGTCACCTTTGCTGCCGTGGAGCCGAGTGCATGGCTAGTTCACGGTAGCCCTGCTGACCAGTCGTAGCAGGCTCTCTGGCTCCATGCATCTGTGATTTGTAGGCCACACAGAATTTTCTGACTGTGTAAAAAATAAATAAATAAATAAATCCTTTAAAATACAACCACACCGTCTGTTTCAGAACACTGGATACAGACTCTCTCAGACGCTCTGTAAGTCGTTTACACTCTACGTTCTCTGTAGATGAACTTTATTCTGCTCTCAGTAGCCAGTATACCGTTGCCAGACTCTCTAGGGAGAGTATGTTGCTTTAACATTGCTCCACTTCGTTGCCAAGGACCGCCTAATACAGCAGGGCATGACGACAGCTGAGGTGACTGAGCGGCTTTTGCTTCAGCACATAGAACCACACTACAGAATGCTGAATCATCCGCCCCACCGTACAGGGCACTGTAGGGAGGGGACGCGGCGGAGTGACGCCGAGTCGCCCACCCCTACACTACATAACACTACTGCACATGTTCTGCCTGATTGGTCTCTTGTGTGGGCCTGCATTGACATGTCACTGTATTTCAGCCTAATGCTACCAAAAACAAACAAACCTCAACAAAACCATCAAAGGACCCAACATTACTGTGAGGCAAATATCCCCCCACACACCCACACCCCCCGTCAAGCCTCAGTGCTACTCAGGCTCCGGTAACAAATCGAGTCTAGCCTCTTAATGGAAGCCTAGAGAACCAAACGGAAGCTCTTACCTTGGACATACTCTGAGGAGAACCCGTTTATTGGAGAAGACTGGAAGAGTTGAAGCTTGAGGAGAACTCTGATCCAGTCAAAGGAACTGGGAACCAGCCGTTAAGAAGCCTGAAGACCCAAACAGAAGACAGGAGGGACACTATCCACGCGGTCACCAGTGGACAGTGCCTCATTGTAACTAGGAAGGTTCCTTTCCCGAAGATAACGCAGAGCGCTATGCCGCTTTAGCAATCCCCTGGTGGTTGGCAGGGTGTTGCCAAATACTTGCTTTGGAATTTTAGTTGGTTGTGAAGGTGTTGATATGTGGTTGCTGGGAGTTACTGAGGCTGAGAATGCTTATTCTCTCTCTGTACTCAGACAAAGCAACTCTACTGTTATTCGATTTTCTTATTCTCCCGTTTCATCGCCGACTAACTCGTCCCGCAGCTTTCAAGATATCGACTCCGTTCCAACTCCAGATTGTCCGGTATGATACACTGATGTGGGCTTGTATACAGCTTTTTGATCGGATGCACGGATTCCGAGTAGGAAGGAATTTTCCCGAAATTATTTTTCCCATAGAGAATGAATAGGATTGAAAAACACGTGCCTGTCTAACCCACTTCCGCTCGACCTAGAGACACCAAATCGGATACACTGGCTCGGGGTTCAGCCCCGAGCAGGCATTCAGTGTTTGATTGACTCGCACTCGTTTGCTTCTCCTTTGTATTGCATCCCTCATTCCTCCCATAGAGAATGAATAGGATGGAAAAATATTTGCCTATCTATCTTACTTCCGCTCAGCCGAGAGACACCAAATCGGATACGCCGGCTCAGGGCGATGCAGGCGTTCAGTGTTTGACTGACCCGCACTCGTTATCGTTTCTCCTTTTTTTTTTTTTTTTTTTTGCATCCCTCTTTCCTCCCATAGAGTCCCAGTCATTTTTGGACCCCTCTAAAGCTGGCTGTTTCATTCGGCCTAGATGTGCAAAGCTTCACATACACACTAAGGGCAGGTCGCCAAACACTAGCGCGCATAGATACTGACCCACACTCCTCTATCTGTGGTTTATTCATCCCTCATTCCTCCCATAGACTCCCATTCATTTTTGGACACATCTAAAGCCGTCTGTTTCGTTCAGCCTAGATGCGCGAAACTTCACATACACACTAAGGGCAGGTCGGCAAACACTAGCGCGTATACATACTGACCCGCACTCGTCTATCTGTCGTTTATTCATCCCTCATTCCTCCCATAGAGTCCCAGTCATTTTTGACCCAAACCGAGCTGTATTGTTTCCATTCGCCTAAAAGCCTCCAAACTTCGCGTACTCGCTAAGGGCAGGTCCCTAAATGCTAATCCAGTCATACCGACCCGCACTCGTTTACTCATCCCTCGTTCCTCACCGAGCAAGCCATGCAACCTCCCACGTTTCCTTCAGGAAGTTCACTTTTTTAGTTATATGAATCATTCGTCTTGTTTCGGTGACTCATATCTGTCCACTTAGTTAGACTAGCTTATACTTGGAGGTTGATTTTATTTAGAATTGCGTGTGGACTTACAGTAGTCCAAGGGTTGGGAACTCGGAGCCATGTTGTCTTGTTGAACTATTTTTGTGTCAGTTTTATTGGTGTAGCAATTTGGCATCTTGGCTGTTAATATACTCATCATTAAAAGATTAGCTTCACCCAGGAGGAGGTGTGGGAGTGCAGGTGTGTTGGGAAGGAAGGTAAAGGTGACCAGGATCAATAACTGATGATAAGTTTAGACTGATATGATCAATATTTATTGAGCTACACATACAGAAGTCTGTCTCTCAGTAAGGCGTCGGGCCGCCGTGTTTGCTAACCCAACACGCCAGACGTCTCGGTATGGAGCTGTAGAGGTTCCTAATGGTGTCCTGTGATAATCCATCCCATGCAGCTTGAACATCCTCACACAGTTCCTGCAGATGGTGCGGTAGGGGTGGAGTGTTGACAGTGTGGCCAGTAGCATCGCCTGGCCATGGCATAGCATCTCTGTGTTGAAATGACAGCGGTATGCTAGCAATGGAATAGCGCACTGGAGTGTTCATTCAGAAAGGGTAGGGCCACTGGTTGCAGGACCTCATTAATATAATGTTGGCCAGTCATAGTGCCTGTACTGAGGATCTAAGGGGATCTGGTATCATATAAGATTCCACCCTATGCCAGGACGCCGGGCCTTCTGTACGTGTGAGGCTTCACAACCAACCATTGATTTTGTCCACGCTGACCACTGTGTTTCCACATTCGTTGGGCGTCTCCACCAAGACTAAAGCGGGACTCGTCGCTGAAGATGACCCGCTGCCATTCTGAGTCACTCCATGACAGTCTGGTACGACACCACTGCAGTCTTTGGCGACGTTGACGTGGCGTTAAGGGCAGTTGGGGTTACGATCTGCGTACATAGAATCCTATGCCGTGCATCCGTCTGCTAATGGTGCTGCACTAACAGGAAGACTGGACAGGACACCACTGCTCACCTGGCTTGCGTCACATGCAGCCGAGCATGGAATTTTAATCATTTGCATGTTTTACGATGTCAAAACCACCCACCATGTTTCCTTCCTTCTGGCTGATCCATTCTGGGTGCAGCTAGTGTGGTGTGCTATTCAGAGTTAACAGTTTTTGTCCTTTCCGCAGAACAATGTCTCAGAAGAAGCAAGAAAAACAGTTATCACTCCGCCAGCGGGTGGCGCTGTTCCAGTCCACCACCCCTACCAGGGAGAGCCGTGAAGAAAGTCGTGGTAGAGGTGGAACTAGGAAAGAGCCTCGCCCTTCTCAACCAGAAGCCAGAGATGGTAAAGCCAGCAGCCCCTCGCCCTTCAGCAGTGCTCCTCCCAGTAAAGCGCCAGTTCCAGGCTTGTTTGCCCCGCCTCCAGACACCAGTCATGATCCAGAGCTCCGCCCGTTTCTCCTCCCCTCTCACTGTGACACCCTCTTCACTTCCTTGCGTGGCTTAAAAGAGGAGGAGCTACTGCTGGACTGCAGCTTCCAGCTTCCCGGCTGCTCCCTCAAGGCTCACCGATTGGTACTCGCCACCGTCAGCCAAAAGGCGGAGGCGTGGCTTCGTACAGGGCACATGCCATTAACGCAGGTGGACTTGTGCAGGGCCGAAGGAATGTCGGAATGTCCTATGAGTCCACTAGGACTGAAGGCTGTTCTGAACTTTGCCTACTATGGAGAAATGAACGTGGCCTGCCCTGAAAGCTCAGATCCGGAGGAGGTGCTCATGGCTTGCAGGTGTTTAGGGGCAGAGCGGCTGGCCGGGGTGTGTAGAGGTGAAGCCGTGTCCGAGGGGAGTGTTGAAAGAGGGAAGAGCCTCCAGGTGATCAGGAAGCTGTGGGAGATGCATGTGGGCTGTGATGTCATCCTAGAGGCAGAGAGTGGAGAGGGCATCCCAGGTGAGGTCAGTTTATAACGTCTGTGCTTATGTAGCCTCTCTTTATGTCTCTGAGTTTAACAGGCTTGTATCCGTGACTGAGCCTGTAAGACTGTGTTGGGTAATTTTATCACAGCGTGACTGGAACGGAAATTTAGAAGCTTATCACTGTGTTACTCCCACTGCTGATACAGCCTGCAGATTCTTAAAGCAATATGCAATACGGCTAATAACACCAACTTACAATCACAGTACTATTCACAGCTACACTGGACACACACTGAGGTAATTAGTACATTAATGGAGGTACCTTATACTATCCATTTTGGTAAATTAATTAATTTGTTGCTTTTTTGAGGTGAATTAGTTGATTTATTGAAGTTAATTTTAACATTTTTGCAGTACATTAATTAATTTATTGAGGTAAGAATATAAATTTATTGGGGTACATTAGTATATTGCACTACATATGTACATTTCTTAAGGTGAATGTATATATTTTTATTAAGGTACATTTATTAAGGTAAATTAATATATTCATTGTGGCAAATTAATGCATTTACTGAGGTAAAATAAAATAGATACTTTTAGTTTAGTTAAATTAATACATTTATTAAGGAAGTTATATCCACTTATTATAAATAATGATTTATCGTATAGTATTTTATACTATATATAATTTTATATAGTAAATTAATGCATTTATTGTGGTAATTTTATGCATTTGTTGAAATAAATTAGTACATCAATAGAGTTAAATTAATACATTTATTATTATTTATTTATTAGTACATTTATTTAGGTGATTTGATGCATTTATTGAGTTAAGATTATACCTTATTCCAGTAAATTAATGCATTTATTGAGGTAACTTAGTAGATTTATTAAGGTAAATATGCACATGTATTAATACATTTAATTATGGGAATTTTATACATTTATTGTGGTAAATAAATATATTTATTGAGGTAACTTTTATACACTTATTGAGGTGAAGTAGTGCTTTTATTGAGGTAAAAGAGTCAATATATTGAGTACATTTATTGAGGTGAATTAAGTTGATTTAAAATATATATTAAGGTAAATTAGTATATTTATTGAAATATAATAATCCATTTAGTGTATTACGTTACTAGATTTATTGAGATATATTGATAAATTTGTGTTTATATAATTACTGAGGGGAATTAATAGTTGGATTTAGGTAAATTAGTACATTTATTGTTAAGTTTATACACGTATTGTGGTATATGCAGTCACTTGTTCATGCCTACCATGCAGGTCTCCTACCCTGTTTCATCACCCCGCATTACTACAACCTTACACTGACCAGCGTCTGATCATGAACTCTTTCTATGGATCGGCTCCATCTTGCAGTTGCTCCCTCCTGGTCTAATCAGACTGGATCTAATCAGACTGGATCTAATCAGACTGGATCTAATCGACGTTCTTCTAATGTTAGTTCTGTCTTTGTCGTCTCATCCGGGTTCGATCTGAGGAGGTTGGGTTCCGTCCTTGAGCTTGGTTCCTCTCGAGGTTTCTTCCTCACTCACGGGAGTTTTTCCTCACCACTTCCTTGCTCAAGGGGGGCTTGGACCTGCCCCCCCACCTTCAAATGTCTGTACATTAACTTTGTGTTTTTTTCTTTTTCTTTTATAACAAATTGATTATCTGTGAAGCTGCTTTGAGACGAAGTTGGTTGTAAAAAGCGCTATACGAATAAACATTGATTGATTGACTGATTGATGATACCAGGGGTGCCAATATTTGTGATGAGCACCATATGTCAACAGTAAGGTTACTAAAGTAGTGGAATGTCTCTTATAGCACCAAACATTGCCCGACAATTCTGATGAACTGAAAATGAAGCAGGGCTACTGAAGTCATTGCTTATATCTGAGCCCTCCTCCTTATGTAGAACCGACGATCGGTCATGCAGAGCGGTGACACAAGCTCACAGGTATCGGCAGACCCAAACACAGACTAGTCAACATCTATTTACATAGCGCTTTTTACAACAGAGGTTCTCACAAAGCAGCTTTCCAAGAATCTGGTGTCCGAGCTCCCAGTGAGCAAGCCAGTGGTGACCGAGGCAAGGAGGCGACAGAGGCAAGGAGAAACCCCCTCAGTTCAAAAGGAAGGAACCTCGAGAGGAACCAAGACTAAAACGGGGAACCCATCCTCCTCCGCTCCACGCCAGATAAGCGGAGGAAAGGAGCGTTCAGTGTTTGTAAGGTGGAGGAATGTCTGATTGGTCTGTAGTTAAGAAGCTGGGTCATCGGATGGGTCAGCAGGACGCAGGCCAAGCTCCGTGGTGGGTAAAGGCGAGCAGAGACACCCAGTCAGAGCAGATGTAGCAACAGCATCAGGCCACACAGGATGGGCAGCAGTTCTATTAGCTCTGACAGACCTGAACACACTGTATGGTGTTAACAGAGGGCAGCAGTGACTCCGGCAGGCCGGGCTATTCCAGCAGGACTAACAGGGAGAGCCAGAAGGTTAGACAGCCTGCATAGACCATTGCCGATTCATAGGCGCCAATCAAAGCTACCAGAATTGGTACAATTCATAGAACAAAGACAGTCTCTTTCTTTGAAGGTACCTGAGTGCTCACCTTTCCCTCAGGTATATGGAAATGCCCTGTTCCAGATCATGTACCAGGACCATCACAAATGCTTGGTCAGACTGCAGACGGGCGTCAACAACTCATCTTGTCATAGTCAAATTAACATGATGCAGATTTGATTACGAGAGGTTGTGTGTATGACGTATGTAAATGAGCTGTGCTCTGATTGGCTAGCACAGCAGTTTTAGCTTGCAGCATCAGTCTTTTCCCTCTGGGATGTGGGAAGAATCAGCTTTGCCTTGATATCTGCTGTTTGCTTTTCGTCCATTAATTTTTCCTATGGAATATAATGGTTTAGACCCAGAGTGGCTAATGTGAGCATAGCGCCACTTACATCAGGGCTCCATGGCTTCATATGTGAATGTTAACGGTTTATAGATCACAACATCATAGACACAACATACAAAGTTGTATGGGATGGACTACTGTTGTGACCTTTTAACAAAATTGTCCTCACTGAAGCAGGTGGGTGTTTCTGCTA
>JAMWET010003780.1:7500-42500 GCA_024036415.1 Prochilodus magdalenae | reverse complement strand
TTTTTTTATTTAATGTTGTTGATTATGAAAACCCATTTTTGTATTGAATTACTGAAATAAATTAACTTTTTCATTATATTCTAATTTTAATTAGAATCTTAATTTTTCTTAAATCTTTAATTTGTATCTTATTTATTTATTTATTTATTTATGTATTAATTTGCTGTTCTATGTTGTAGCTGTGCAGGAGTTGTGAACACATCATACCTAGCTGCAGGTCTGTGGGTTGGGTGGGACGGGTGGATTTAGTATATCGTCGCTGTCCAAAGAAAAACAGGTATCTCCAAAATGGCAACTTTACAGGAGAGGCCAAAAACCTCATTTCATATAAATGGAAGTCAATGGAACCAGACGTCTTTCCAAGCCGTTCTGGGCCGTTTCTGTTGGTCCGTTCTTCATGAAATTTCCACACAGTGTAAAGAGCAGCTCATGCAATCAAATGAGACATAAAAGTAAAAATAAACAAAAATGGAAAAATTTGTTCCTCACTGTGAAACTCTCAGTTAAAGATGATCTGCTTGAGCTGGCAAACAGGGATACATTCGCACAGTATGGCTGCTACTTACAGGCTGCTCTTCAGGATCAAACTCTGAGCAGAGCTGCTCCATATTGTCCCTGAAGTGTGCAGACTGCAGGATTACAGTTGTCTGGGATCCTGGTGTAGACGTGGGAGCTGAAGTTCCTGTTCTCCAGCTTTTTGTTTTGAGAATTTTCTGTTCCACCTTAAATGGTGCTGAGGTTGCATTCCGGAGCCTGTACAAGCTGCAGCAGTTAAGGTGGTGCGGAACACTGGATTAAGAAGCTGGTGAAAAGTCTCCTCTCATGTTTTTTAGTTAGTCATGATATCGAAATATGCTTACCATAAGAAAAGCAGAGACTAGAAACAGAGGTCTGTGTTTATGTAATTAGGTATGTATATATGGTATACATAGACGGGTATATAAAAGTATACAAGCATTGAAAGCACCTGAATAGGTCTATATTGGAACTGTCCTTAGACAATAAGAATTGAGAAGCTAGTTGTAATTTGATATTGTCTCCCATGATCTTTCAAAAGGCTTCTTCCCAAATGCTCAGTAGCAGTGCAGCCTGAATGTGTATACGAGGCTGATGAATGCTGGTTTCCCCTCCCCTCCCTTTCTTAGCCCATCGTGTTATCCTCGCTGCTGGAGGGGACTACTTCCGGGCCCTGTTCTGCGGAGGGTTACGTGAGTCTGAAGAGGAGGTGGTGCGTCTGCGAGGCGTTGAAGCCTGCGTGCTGCGATCACTGCTTGCCTTCGTCTACTCCGGACAGCTGAAGCTGGGCTGGCGAAATGTGTGGGACCTCACGGAGGCGGCGATGCAGTTTCAGCTGCAGGGGGCGCTCACGCTCTGCCTGAACTTCCTACAGGATTACATGGATGATGGTTCATGTTTGGAGTCGCTCTCTCTTGCTGAGACTTATGGCCTGGAGCAGCTGGGCAGGGCAGCGGAGGACTACGCTTTAGCCCACTTTCAGAGGGTCTCAGAGGGGGAAGTGTTCAAGGATCTCTCCTGCTCCCTGCTGGAACGTCTGCTGGAGAGAGATGCGCTGTGTGCAGACAGTGAGGTGAGGACAGAAATGTGAACTTCGGAGTTTATTGGGCTTCCTTGTGGGATGGGCGGTATGGCAATCGTATTAGGTCAACAAATGAAAAGAGTGTGTGCTGTACTGATGTGAGTGGATCATTTACACTAACCCCTACGTTTACACTAAACCCCCTAACCCCTACATTTACACTAAACCCCCTAACCCCTACATTTACACTAAACCCCTAACCCCTACATTTACACTAAACCCCCTAACCCCTACGTTTGCACTAAACCCCCTAACCCCTACGTTTACACTAAACCCCCTAACCCCTACATTTACACTAAACCCCCTAACCCCTACATTTACACTAAACCCCTAACCCCTACATTTACACTAAACCCCCTAACCCCTACGTTTGCACTAAACCCCCTAACCCCTACATTTACACTAAACCCCTAACCCCTACATTTACACTAAACCCCTAACTCCTACATCTACACTAAACCCTAACCCCTACATCTACACTAAACCCCTAACCCCTACATCTACACTAAACCCCCTAACACCTACATTTACTCTAAACCCCCTAACACCTACATTTACACTAAACCCCCTAACCCCTACATTTACACTAAACCCCCTAACCCCTACATTTACACTAAACCCCCTAACCCCTACATTTACACTAAACCCCCTAACTCCTACATTTACACTAAACCCCTAACACCTACATTTACACTAACCCCTACATTTACACTAACCCCTAACCCCTACATTTACACTAAACCCCTAACCCCTACATTTACACTAAACCCTAACCCCTACATTTACACTAAACCCCCTAACCCCTACATTTAAACTAAACCCCCTAACCCCTACATTTACACTAAACCCCCTAACCCCTACATTTACACTAAACCCTAACCCCTACATTTACACTAAACCCCTAACCCCTACATTTACGCTAACCCCCCTAACCCGTGCATTTAAGCTAAACCCCTAACCCCTACATTTACACTAAACCCCTAACCCCTACATTTACACTAAACCCCTAACCCCTACATTTACACTAAACCCCTAACCCCTACATTTACACTAAACCCCTAACCCCTACATTTACACTAAACCCTAACCCCTACATTTACACTAAACCCTAACCTCTACATTTACGCTAAACCCCTAACCCCTACATCTGCGCTAAACCCCTAACCCCTACATTTACACTAAACCCCCTAACCCCTACATTTACACTAAACCCCTAACCCCTACATTTACACTAAACCCCCTAACCCCTACATTTACACTAAACCCCCTAACCCCCACATTTACACTAAACCCCAACCCCCTACATTTACACTACACCCTAACCCCCTACATTTACACTAAACCCTAACCTCTACATTTACACTAAACCCTAACCCCTACATTTACACTAAACCCCTAACCCCTACATTTACACTAAACCCCCTAACCCCTACATCTACACTAAACCCCGTAACCCCTACATTTTACATTACACCCCGTAACCCCTACATGTACACTAAACCCCGTAACCCCTACATGTACACTAAACCTCGTTACCCCTACATTTACATTAAACCCCGTAACCCTCTACATTTACACTAAACCCCTAACCCCTACATTTACACTAAACCCCCTAACCCCCACATTTACACTAAACCCTAACCTCTACATTTACACTAAACCCTAACCCCCTACATTTACACTAAACCCTAACCTCTACATTTACACTAAACCCCTAACCCCTACATCTACACTAAACCCCTAACCCCTACATCTACACTAAACCCCTAACCCCTACATCTACACTAAACCCCTAACCCCTACATTTACACTAAAACCCCTAACCCCTACATCTACTAAACCCCGTAACCCCTACATTTACATGAAACCCCGTAACCCCTACATGTACACTAAACCCCGTAACCCTCAACATTTACACTAAACCCCTAACCCCTACATTTACACTGAACCCCTAACCCCTACATTTACATTAAACCCCTTAACCCCTACATTTACCCTAAACCCCTAACCCCTACATTTACATTAAACCCCCTAACCCCTACATTAACATTAAACCCCTAACCCCTACATTTACACTAAACCCCCTAACCTCTACATTTACACTAAACCCCCTAACCCCTACATTTACACTAAACCCCTAACCCCTACATTTACACTAAACCCCTAACCCCTACATTTACACTAAACCCCACTAACCCCTACATTTACACTATCCCCTAACCCCTACATTTACACTAAACCCCCTAACCCCTACATTTACACTAAACCCCTACATTTACACTAAACCCTAACCTCTACATTTACACTAAACCCCCTAACCCCTACATTTACACTAAACCCCTAACCCCTACATTTACACTAAACCCCCTAACCTCTACATTTACACTAAACCCCTAACCCCTACATTTACACTAAACCCCCTAACCCCTACATTTACACTAAACCCCCTAACCCCTACATTTACACTAAACCCCCTAACCCCTACATTTACACTAAACCTCTACATTTACACTAAACCCCCTAACCCCTACATTTACACTAAACCCCCTAACCCCTACATTTACACTAAACCCCCTAACCTCTACATTTACACTAAACCCCTAACCCCTACATCTACACTAAACCCCTACATTTACACTACACCCTAACCCCCTACATTTACACTAAACCCTAACCTCTACATTTACACTAAACCCCTATAATTACACTAAACCCCTACATTTACAAACCCCTAAAAAAAAACCTAAAACCCCTAACTCCATCTACACTAAACCCTAATTACTACATTTACACTAAATCCTTAACCCCTACATTTTAAATAATATCCTTTATTTTTGGTCCAGATGCTATAAAAGAACATTTTGAGGTTCTCTGTTCAGCTTAATTTAAATGTTATCTTAATGTTTATGAATTATAGTTCAATAGGAACGTGCTAGATTCACAAATCAGCAAACTACTGATTAGGTGAACAAGCCTATTTTTTTGTGGTGGCAGTAGTAAGTTATTATTATTTTTTTTAAAGATAATGAATGTTGACGATCTGCCGTTTGTTTTGTGTCAAACATCTGAAGATGGCAAATTCCTGCATACCCTGCTGATGTTTATTATACCTACCAGCACTTTTATTTTCAGCTTCCACAGAAACACGTCGAAGTCCAAATGGGCTCTTCACATTATCTCCTCCACTCTCCTGTAGGTGGCAGTGTTTAGAGCAGTAGTGATGTGGGTAGAGGAGGATAAAGCGCAGAGGTTGGCCAGTCTTCCAGGACTTCTGCAGAGGATCCGCTTTCCGCTGATGACCCCCCAGGAGCTGATGGAGGTACAGCATTATAAGGATCAGAACTGAATTCTGCTTTTCCATCAACGTACACAACCAGGCAAAAGCCGAGACACGGCTCCTCATAGCAGGTTCTGCTTATGTTTATCAGGATATGGACTGGTTCAGACTCTCATCAGTTGGAGCTGTCCAGTGTACGACTGTAGAGTCTTGAAGATCACCAACTCCATCCGTTTAGATGGGTGTCTGAACTTATGATTGTTATTGTGTACACCTGTTATATTTAAATAAGCGTAGGACAGATTCAGCTGCTGATAGAGCAGCTGTTCTCTGAGTAATTCTCTGGTAGGGCACCTCAGTCTTATACCGTGGTTGTTCTGTTAACGTTCTGCTAAGCAACCACTAAGGAATACAGTGACAATACCGCAGTGCTGCCTTTATCATACCTCTCTGGTTCCCTCAGGTGCAGGGCTGCAGGCTGCTGATCAGGAACACGGAGGGAAGGGCAGCCTTGGAGACAGTGAGGAAACTTCTAGAAGGAAAACAAAGATCTGTAGGCTGTAAACCGCGCACCCCTAATCAGGTAGAGTGTGGTGATTTCAGGAAGCCCCTACAAAGCTATGCTCATATAGTAGCTGGGCCAGTGCTAGATATCTGTCGGCTAAGACACATTTGTGTAGTCTGATGCCAAATGCCACAGGTGACCGTCCCGTACATGCCAAATCCAATCACAGCTGTTGGGTATGGTCACAGGTGACCGTCCCCTACATGCCAAATCCAATCACAGCTGTTAGGTACGGTCACAGGTGACGTCCTGTACATGCCAAATCCAATCACAGCTGTTAGGTACGGTCACAGGTGACGTCCTGTACGTGCCAAATCCCATCACAGCTGTTGGGTATGGTCACAGGTGACCGTCCCGTACATACCAAATCCAATCACAGCTGTTAGGTATGGTCACAGGTGACCGTCCCGTACATGACAAATTCAATCACAGCTGTTAGGTATGGTCACAGGTGACCGTCCCGTACATGGCAAATCCAATCACAGCTGTTAGGTACGGTTACATGTGACCGTCCCGTACATGCCAAATACAATCACACCTGTTAGGTATGGTCACAGGTGACCGTCCCGTACATGCCATATCCAATCACAGCTGTTAGGTACGGTCACAGGTGACCGTCCCGTACATGCCAAATACAATCACAGCTGTTAGGTACGGTCACAGGTGACATCCCGTACATGCCATATCCAATCACAGCTGTTAGGTACGGTCACAGGTGACGTCCCGTACATGCCAAATCCAATCACAGCTGTTAGGTACGGTCACAGGTGACCGTCCTGTACATGCCAAATCCAATCACAGCTGTTAGGTACGGTCACAGGTGACCGTCCTGTACATGCCAAATCCAATCACAGCTGTTAGGTACAGTCACAGGTGACGTCCCATACATGCCAAATCCAATCACAGCTGTTAGGTACGGTCACAGGTTGCCGTCCCGTACATGCCAAATCCAATCACAGCTGTTAGGTACGGTCACAGGTGACGTCCCGTACATGCCAAATACAATCACAGCTGTTAGGTACGGTCACAGGTGACGTCCCGTACATGCCAAATCCAATCACAGCTGTTAGGTAAGGTCACAGGTGACCGTCCCGTACATGCCAAATCCAATCACAGCTGTTAGGTACGGTCACAGGTGACTTTTATTTTTTTGTCGGTCCAGTTTATCTATCTATCCATCTGTCTGTCTGTCGATCTGTCGATATATCTATCGTATTGATTAGCGTTGGATCGTTCCTTTAAGCAGCCTTTTATCAGCCAGAGTTTTATGAGCCAGAGTTGAATAAATTAGAAGTGGGGTCACAGGTGACGTCCTGTACATGCCAAATCCAATCACAGCTGTTAGGTATGGTCACAGGTGACCGTCCCATACATGCCAAATCCAATCACAGCTGTTAGGTACGGTCACAGGTGACGTCCTGTACATTCCAAATCCAATCACAGCTGTTGGGTATGGTCACAGGTGACCGTCCCGTACATGCCAAATCCAATCACAGCTGTTAGGTATGGTCACAGGTGACCGTCCCGTACATGCCAAATCCAATCACAGCTGTTAGGTACGGTCACAGGTGACCGTCCCGTACATGCCAAATACAATCCCAGCTGTTAGGTACGGTCACAGGTGACCGTCCCGTACATGCCAAATCCAATCACAGCTGTTAGGTACGATCACAGGTGACGGCCCCTACATGCCAAATCCAATCACAGCTGTTCGGTACGGTCACAGGTAACCGTCCCGTACATGCCAAATCCAATCACAGCTGTTAGGTACGGTCACAGGTGACCGTCCCGTACATGCCAAATACAATCACAGCTGTTAGGTACGGTCACACGTGACGTCCCGTACATGCCAAATCCAATCACAGCTGTTAGGTATGGTCACAGGTGACCGTCCTGTACATGCCAAATCCAATCACAGCTGTTAGGTACGGTCACAGGTGACGTACTGTACATACCAAATCCAATCACAGCTGTTAGATACGGTCACAGGTGACGTACTGTACATGCCAAATCCTATCACAGCTGTTAGGTACGGTCACAGGTGACGTACTGTACATGCCAAATCCAAATCCAATCACAGCTGTTAGGTACGGTCAGACTTTTTTTTTTTTTGTCGGTCCAGTTTATCTATCTATCTATCCATCTGTCTGTCTGTCGATCTATCGATCTATCTATCGCATTGACTAGCGTTGGATCGTTCCTTTAAGCAGCCTTTTATCAGCCAGAGTTTTATGAGCCGGAGTTGAATAAATTAGAAGTGGGGTCCATCTGCCTCTCTTGCAATCTTGCAGGTCTTGGTGCTGGTTGGAGGGGACAGCGTGAATGAGAACTTTGAGCGGCGGGAGCCTAACCACTGCCTGTGGTTCGCTCGGCGCTTTCTACGCGGAGAGGGTCTCATTCGGACAGTGGAGTGGGAGCCGCTGGCCCAGCTCCCAGAGCCCTCGAGACTCCGCCACTGTGTGTGCGTGCTCAACAACATACTGTACGTACTGGGGGGCCGCAAGTACTACGGAAAGCTGGACATACTGAAGTCTGCAGTGAGGTAAACTTCATGCACTGTGTGTTATCACTTGTCATAGGGACCAAATGTTCTTCAGCTGTCCATCATGGGGCTTTTCCTTGAAAACTGACCCAAGAGAGGAATACCTGTAACTGATCAGTGTCTCTAGGTGTGCAGGTTCTGGGTTTGTGTCGGTTCTGTTTGATTCTCTACACTACTGGACCCATGTCTCCCAAACTCCAGATCAGATATTGTATTAGATCTGTGTATTTAGAAAATCACTAATGACCTCCAGAAGCCTGTTTTTAGAACCATGCTCGCTGTGCGTCTCACCCCAGCCACCGCTCGCCAGTCTCTCTGTAGGTCACTCGAGGTCATCTTACGGTGGGTAAGGGACATTGGAATGAGGTGGCGCTCATCACGGTCAGTAGAGAGTGGGTTTGGCCCTCTGCCAGTCTGTAGCTGTGTTGTCCTGTGTGTTTGCTGCTGGACCTTGTTCTTAGGAACCAGACGCTCACTGTATCTGCCAGTAAAGCTAGAACCCAACCTTCGGTTCCTCACTGAGAACCTGCTGTACATGTGGAGATGCTGATCTAAGAAGAAACTGGGTGGGCTCTGGTTTATTTTCAGAGCTGTATGTATTTTTATATTTTAGACAGGATTAATTTTATTTCCATTTTTACAGTTCCAGAATAATACAAAACGGGCCTGAAGCAAAGGTTTGGGAACTCTGGAGTGCCTTGGCAGGTATTACAGCTTGTAAATGATTTTTGTAGCTAAAGTTAAGAGGTTTATTTATTTATTTAATTTTTTTTTGAGCTTCTAGTTCTGTGAGATTCTTGGGCCATCTAGCATGTAGTGCTCTTTTGAGGTTTATGCCCTAATAATGTTTAGGTTGGGGGATTGAAAGAGCCATTGCAGAACCTCTTGAGCCGGTCCATTGTGGATTTTGAGGTGTGTTTAGGATCATTATCCTGTTGTAGAAGCCATCATTGTCATCTTCAGCTTTTTAACAGATAGTGTCAAACAGAGGTTTTAATTTGCCTTTCTAGTAATCCTATGAGCAGCTTTCTCAGAATGTTTTGACTTGACCCCCACTGTTCCTGTTAACTGTCATATCTTTATGACATTAGGAACTGAGGAACCGGCTCCTTGAGAACACTCTGTTATCTTCTTATAGCTTTTCCTGCTTTGTGGGGGTCAGTTATTTAATTGGTCTGAGTCCTGGACAGCTGCGTAGAGTAGCCAACAGCAGCTACTAATTGGGATGAGGTTTTAGAAGTCAGAATATTTATGAATAACGCTTTATGAATTTTACATCACCTAGTCTTTCCTAACATTGACCAAAAACAAGGCCCAGTGCTAACAAGCTCATCAAGGTCTGAGATCTTGGTACAATATATCTGAGAGCACAAGGTTCTTCAGGTGCCCAAACTTTTGCATCATGCTCCTTTTCTTCAGTTGTACAAATGAAAAATCATACACTAAACATTATATGTTTCGCCTTTACCTTGACGCCGTTTGGAGATCAGCTCGTCTTATGCTCACCCACCTATTCACTGTCACAGGAATTTTCATCAGGGGTTCACAGCCGCCTTCATGCCGATGTAGTTCAAAGGAAAACCCTCGTAAAGATGGTGCCGAGAGGCCAAAGCGGTTGAGAAAGCCCATAATGCAGTCTGTGCGTGTTTTCAGATTCGACCCTGCCCAGGGAAAATGGGAATGTTTGCCAGATATGGCCAGTCCCAGAGACTACTTCGCTGCTGTGTGTAAAGGGGGCAAGGTGTTTGTCCTGGGCGGTAACCGGGATGACATGAATTGCCTGGACTCTGTGGAGTACTACACACCTGAAGATAACACCTGGAGGTACAGTCTGGCTTCCCTTTGTTCATGCTTTGAAGAGCTACGTACAAAGTCCTGCGAGGTGGCAAATTAACTCGGATTTATAAAGCAGGGTGGGCTGTGTTAACCAGATACTCCAGCATTTTCCTAACACAACATCTGTTCTTCTGATGGTCGGTTTACTGTGATGACGCAGTCACATCT
Source organism: Prochilodus magdalenae (assembly GCA_024036415.1). Classification (NCBI taxonomy): domain Eukaryota; kingdom Metazoa; phylum Chordata; class Actinopteri; order Characiformes; family Prochilodontidae; genus Prochilodus; species Prochilodus magdalenae. Next base: position 32,515 of record JAMWET010003780.1, on the reverse strand, counting down.
TATAGACGTCCAGCAGTAATGTGAATGTACCTGAGTTAAAGTAGATCCCCAAGATAAATTCCTCCTCCAGTGTCAGTAGAAGCGCCTCACTTTAGACCTCCACTGGAGTAACAGTACTAAAGTTTGTACCTTCAGATATACTTAAGTATGGAGAGTAACAGTACTAAAGTATGTACCTTCAGATGTACTTAAGTATGGAGAGTAACAGTACTAAAGTATGTACCTTCAGATGTACTTAAGTACAGAGGGTAACAGTACTACAGTATGTACCTTCAGATGTACTTAAGTATGGAGAGTACCAGTACTAAAGTATGTACCTTCAGATGTACTTAAGTATGGAGAGTCACAGTACTAAAGTATTTACCTTCAGATGTACTTAAGTATGGAAAGTAACAGTACTAAAGTGTGTACCTTCAGATGTACTTAAGCATGGAGAGTAACAGTACTAAAGTATGTACCTCCAGATGTACTTAAGTATGGAGAGTACATCTAAAGTATGTACCTTCAGGTGTAGTTAAGTATGGAGAGTACATCTAAAGTATGTACCTTCAGGTGTAGTTAAGTATGGAGAGTACATCTAAAGTATGTACCTTCAGATGTACTTAAGTACGGAGAGTAATAGTACTAAAGTATTTACCTTCAGATGTACTTAAGTATGGAGAGTAACAGTACTAAAGTATGTACCTTCAGATGTACTTAAGTATGGAGAGTACCAGTACTAAAGTATGTACCTTCAGATGTACTTAAGTATGGAGAGTAACAGTACTAAAGTATGCACCTTCAGATGTACTTAAGTATGGAGAGTACCAGTACTAAAGTATGTACCTTCAGATGTACTTAAGTATGGAGAGTAACAGTACTAAAGTATCTACCTTCAGATGTACTTAAGTATGGAGAGTAACAGTACTAAAGTATGTACCTTCAGATGTACTTAAGTATGGAGAGTACCAGTACTAAAGTATGTACCTTCAGATGTACTTAAGTATGGAGAGTAACAGGAGTATGGTTTATTACGGCTCTAATGTCCTATTATCATTTCTGGAACAGGACTCTTCATCAGCTCAGTGTAGGTGAAGAGACTCTAGTGTCTCTCAGTCCACCAGTCTTTAATAGAAGCTCATTCATTAGTCTGACACTGACGTCTATTCACATCATCATCAGCACAGAACACTGAAGGAGAACAGGTTCCATTAGCTAGAACCAAACGTCTTACTGCATTAAATAAAAATGGGCAGATCGAAAGACAATAACATTCTCAATTTCAACAGTTATGATGTCTTTCTGTCTTTTAAAATTAAATACTGAGTTTAAATGTTTTGCACTCTGTTACTTTTTACAATTTGCATCGTCCCAACTTTTTTCAAAACAGTGTTGTGTAATCTCAGATTCTTTCCTTTGGGAAAACTAGTCCCATCTCTGAATATTCAAGCTGCATGGGATGGATTATCACAGGACTCCAATTAGGAACCTCTACAGCTCCATACCGAGACGTCTGGCGTGTTGGGTTAGCCAACAGGGCGGCCCAACACCATACTGAAAGACAGACTTCTGTATGTGTAGCTCAATAAATATTGATCATATCAGTCTAGATTTATCATCAGTTATTGATCCTGGTACCCTTTATCTTCCTTCCCACCTGCACACACCTTCCCAACCCGCACCTCCTTCTGGGTGCAGCTGGTCTACTGATGAGGAGTGTGATATTTGTATGAGCATTAATTGGCAGAATTCAGCAACTGCAACAGCAACCGATGGAGACTAGGTTGAAAGATGCTGGAGTATTCCTTTATAGGTTTACTATATAAATGTATTTATTTATTTATTTATGGAATGAACTGCACATTGTCTCTGTATGTATCTCTATGTATCTTTTCTCTATTTGTATTTTTCTTAATCAGTTGAGCACTATATCCATCTCTCACATTGTGACTAATAGAAATGCTCCAGAATGACTTTTATTACCCTGACCTAACATTTAAAGGTGATGATTGATTACGGTTGATTTCCTCTTTCCTCTGTGTCTCCGTCCCTGATAGGTTGGCCCATCCTTTAGACACACCCGTCTGTGGCCACGCAGCTGCGGTGCTGGACGGGGAGATTTACGTGTCAGGTGGCTGTGACTCTCGTCTACGCTGCCTTCCTTCGTTATGGCACTACGACCCTGTATACGGCTGCTCGAGCCGCGCTCCCATGGCAAGCGGATCGGGGCGTGCAGGTCATGTGATGCTGGCTGTCGGAAACCAGCTGGTCGTGGCCGGGGGGCTGCAGCCCATGTGGGTGGGCTATGGCGATCAGTTACAGTGTGAGGCTTATGATCTCCTCAAGGATTCTTGGACACCTCTGCCCCTCCTGCCTCGCCCTCACCTCTCTCCTGCCGCCACTTATCTTGATGGACAGTTGTACGTCCTGGGCGGGTCTTCAGCTGACTCGGCGCGAGACATGCCATGGGTTCATCGCTACGATCCTAGGGAAAACTGCTGGGACAAACTCGGAACCATGCCGCGACCTTATGCCGACCTGGCGGCATGTGCACTTCAGCTACCCATAAGTCTTCAGGGTTAAAGCGATGGTTCGGCCCCAATAGCGTTATTATCTAGTCAATTAACTGGGATTCTGTGCTTTTTTTGATTTTGTGGTGGAGCCATGAAGCTAACAAGGAAGCTTCTAGCGTCCGTTAGTACCGGACAGTTCATCAGAGTCTCTTATTTATCAATGCGTGTGCATATTAGAGACAGTAGAATGATGAGTCGGCTATAGTGCGTGAAAACAAGTGTCAGCCTACCACCACTTCATTTACATATCATTTACATAAAGCATGTCCCTATTCATGCTTAATGGCTGTGCTTGTAGTCAGTGTTTGAGGTCAGTGAATGCACCGCTTCCCCTACTGGGCAAACGTCATAGTGTTAAAAGCAGCAACCAGAAAGAATGAAATGTGAAATAAACCAAATATTTAGTGTTATTGAGAGAATGTTATGATTGTGTACTGTGGTTGTTTTCCTCAAGTATCATATTTAAGTGCTGTATTATTGAAGTGAATTAGATACATGTGCATTAGTTGTGTTTTGTATACAGTGGTGCTAGAATATACTGTATTTCTACATAAATTTGTCTTTAAAACTCCTAAAACTCTTAAAGTAGATAAAATTACCCAATTAAACAAATAAGGCATAACTTCTGAGACTTCTGAGGAGATCAGAAGAACTATTGGTGTTCATCAGCCAGAACCGTCTTTAAAGAGTTTGGACTCCACTATCCACATTCAGTTTGGAGAAAGGAAAACATGGTGGTGGTAGTATCATGGTTGGGCCTGCTTTGCTGCTTCAGGGTCAGGGTGGCTTGTTATCATTAATTATGAATTTTAAAGGAAGGACGAATTTGATCTATTTGGTTTAATGGAGAAGTGTTCTGTTTGGAGAAAGGTGGTACGTCAGGATGTTCGTCTAACAATCTCATCATAAAAAATAAAAAATATATATGGCGACAGTCACTCATGCCCTTGTTTTAGGTGCCTAGGTATGATATTAATAATGGCATGCTAGAGTCTTTCCTCCCATCATTAAAGTAATGCACTTGCATTTAGATCAATTAAACAGGAGCCTGCTGGGAATACTCAGTTTGCACCGGTATGTGATGATTGTGCATTGCTTAATTATGCATATTAAAAATAACACAACGTAAACAAGTTCACTCCACGTCCAATCAGATTTCAGAACTCTAATTGACATACAGTTTATTTACCTCTGTTGAGAGGAGGGCGTTTGGGTTCTATGTATCTACAGAGCTTCCAAGGCGATGTGGTGATTATTCTTAATAAGGCACACATGATACATTGAAGGCCATGGGTTACGTTTCTCATAACTCTGAGCCTCGAAATATTAATTTGTGGCCTCACTATAGGAGTTTGTGGCCTTAGTATAATAACTTGTGGCCTTAGTATATTAATTTGGGTTGGGGTCTCAGTGAATTTGTGTCCTCTATAAATGACTGTGGCCTGTATTGTAAAATGTGGCCTTGATGTTTTCGTTTTTGGCAACAGTATAATAAATTGTGGCCTTGATAAAGTAATGTGTGGCCTCAGTATATTAATTCAATTAAATTCAGCTTTGTCATGATCCCAATACAGGGTTGTACGGCATAACGAAACACAGTCAGGCTCCTTCTGCAGTGCAGTTATAAGAGTATATGTATATATAGTGTAGTGCAAAGACAAATACAATGTACGTAAACAGTAAAGTAGGACACGAGCAAAGTATAAGAGCAGTATCTGTATGTCAGAAAGTAGAGTACTAGTGTACATATACAGTATGTTGAGGTAGCCAGTGTGCAGTTATGTATATGGTTGTAACCAGTGTGGGTATATAAAGTATACAGTGCAGGTAGGACAATAGCATCTTAATGTTTAGGTAAACAGCTAAATAGCTTAGCACAGATAAAATATCTGTAGTAAATTGCATTAATTTCTGGGCTGAATGTAGTTAATTGTGGCCTCAATATATAAATATTATATTTTGTGACTTTTATAATAAAATCTGGCCTAAATACATTAATTTGTGGCCTCAATGTATAGATATCTGGCCTTGATATCATAAATCTGGTCTCAATTAATTCATTTGTTGTGTTAATGTTGTAGTTTGTAGTATCAGGTTATTAATTGTGACCTGAATATATGTCTTGTGGTTTCCGTGTATTAATTTGTGGATTGATATGGTAATTTGTTGGCTCACTTTATGTGTGAAAATGTTGATACTTGATTGAACACTGATGAGAACATAAACGAAGCTGGTTTCTTTATCATTTATATTATTTTAATATTATATTTATATTACTGGTAGTCTGAGTTTTAGGTGCTGGGGCCTGCAACTACCTAATAAACAAAATATATTTCCACACATTTTTTAATTTCTCAAGACTTCAGACTTCATTATTATTATTATTATTATTATTATTATTATTATTTGTAAATTAAGTCCTGTAAATTTTGTTATTATTTATTAGTGTGGATTAAATGCTAATGTGTCCTCTTTTGGGCCGGTTTTCATACAATCTGGCAACCCTACCCCACCGTTACTGTAAGCTCATCATAACGAGCTTGAGCTTTTCGTTTGGTCTTTAACAAATTCTTCACTAATACAGGTGAGGATACGGTCACCAAACACCTGTACCCGAAAATTACTCGTAGTGTAATATAAAGTAGTATTATTTGTGGGTTTTATTTATTCCACCCTGTATTCCGACGCGTCGTTGTCCCTTCACTGAGGTAACTTAACATTAGCATAGCTAGCTCAGACGCTAACACTAACCAAGCAGGCCCTGCGAGCTTTCGCTCATTTAGCACACCTAATTCGAGTTAAAAACTGAATAGGTTAATACTTATTAACTTATTAAGGAGCCCTCCGTGTCCATAGTCAGGTGTGAGAGAGCAGCTACGGAGTCACAGAAACGAACAACGTTTGACTTTTGGGAAGCGGTGACGCTAATGCTATTAGCTTGCATGCTAGCTACCGGCTAACTAGCGGTGTTGCTCAGGTTTTCCGACTCTTTGAGTAAGCAACTTCTTATTTGCTTGACCCGACAGACGATATTTTGTGTAGTTGTAGATATCTGCGTAATTGTATGTGTATAAAAGTGGAATATCATATTTATTTCACATTTATCTGTAGCCTGGCTAATAAGCTAGCAGCAAGCTAGCTACCTAAGGTAATAGCCAGTTTGCCTACAGCGACCCGCTGCGTTATAGGCACTGCTGTGTGAACGTAAAGAGGTAATTTGAGGTAAATTGCTGCATTTTACTCATTATTTAAGACACATGTAACATACAAGCCTCGCTGGATTCGAGGCTTGTATGTTACATGTTTCTGGCTAAGCAAGGCTGCTAATTAGCCGCAGCTGCTTTTGAGCTTGGGTGATAATTGGCCGAGTGGAGGCGCATGAGAAGGAGCCCCGATATCGGTTCCTTATTTAATACGCTCCCTAACGGTTAGTAAGAGTGGTTATCAGTATTCTGTGACTGGGTTTGACTCTTTTAACTGGTGTTAATGGATTGGAAGAGGACAGGTCAGTGATGGAGGTCAGGCACACACCCAGTTTAACAGGAGGGAGGGAGGAGAGGAGAACAGAGCGCCCGAAGCATCAAGTAAGTCAGATGAAGGACAAACAGAAGTGTTAATTATTCCTATTTACTTTATTTTATAATGTTCAAGAGGAAATATTCTTTATAATGGAATTATGTAATATTTGGTCATTCGCACGCATGTATATGTCCATAAGAGTACATCAGGACCACCACAGAGCAGGTACTATGTGGGTGGTGGATCATCCTCAGCACTGCTGACACTAACGTGGTGGTGTGTTAGTGTGTGTTGTGCTGGTGTGAGTGGATCAGACACAGCAGTGCTGCTGGACACTTCAGGTTCACCGCTAGAATGAGAATCATCCACCAACCTAAACTATCCAGCCAATGGTGTCCTGTGGGCAGCATCCTGTGTTCACTGATGAAGGACTAGAGGATGACCAACACTGCACTGTGCAGCAGCAGATGAGCTGTCGTCTCTGACTGTCCATCTACAAGGTGGACCAGCAAGGTAGGAGTGTCTAATAGAGTGGACAGTGAGTGGACACAGTGTCTAAACACTCCAGCAGCACTGCTGTGTCTGATCCACTCACACCAGCACCACGCCAGTGTCACTACAGTGCTGAGAATGATCCACCACCCACATAATACCTGCTCTGTGGTGGTCCTGTGGGGGTCCTGACCATTGAAGAACAGGGTAATACAGTACACAGAGAAACAGATGGACTACCGTCTGTAATTGTACAACTACAGATGTCTATATGGTCAGTGGAGCTGATAGGATGGGCAGTGAGTGTCGATATGTGATTTGGACACCGGTGCATTCTACATTTATTTACATTTTACAAAGTGTCCCAACTTTTTTTGTAATTGGGTTATATGTTCCAAGCTGTGCTTGTTCAACTAAAATAATATAAATCAAGTTTTCTATATCAACCCTTTCAATTACAATACATGACAAAGTTACAAGATGAGCAATATTAGAAATATTGCATAGATTTCAGATGCCAATATAAATATAATGTGTTTTTGATGTAGAGAGCATCCAGGGAGCCGGAGAGTCACTAAATCAGCTACTGGGCCTTTGTATATATTAGCCTTGGTTAAATTATTATGAGATTATGAAGTTATGACATTAATCTTAAAATTCAAAAGTCTTTGCGTTCTACTCAGATTGTTATTCTGATATCATTCATAATGCTGGACTTGGTATTCAATTAGAGAAGACAAAATGGAAGCTTGCATGTGGGTTATTTCAGGAACGCCAGTGACTTCAGATTAATGATTGGTTGCGAGTCTAGAGTCTGTATCATCGCTATGCTATAAAAAATTCGACCAACAATATTTGTTAAATGTAAATGTTTTTATATGTTTCAAATGTTCATATTGTTGTTATTTATGAAATTTAAATATAAACAACATTTTAAAAACTTGTTATTAAAAAATATACGTACAACCTTAGGGACCTTCACTGGGATAGAGCCCCAAGCAGTGATCGGTACCTCTGCGTGTCCCTGAGTAGCTGTGGTCACTCTTTTTGCTGGGGATTGGTTTACTAAGTGCCACAAGCTGAAATGTGTAGGTGAAGCTAGTAATAGTGCAAACCACTGATTGGTCAAATGCAAACAAAGTAGTGTCATTGGAGTCATTGACGGCTCCTGTTAAATTTAAATTCCAAATTTTTAAAGCATAATTTAGTGGTGGATATGTTTATTATAGCTGTATCCGAAACCAAATACTATGTATTGAGATACTTAATGAATAAATGGACTACTTATAATGGTGTACTCTGATTTAATTCAATTCAGCTTTGTCATTATACCAATACAGGGATGTACAGTATAACGAAACACAGTCAGAATCCTTCTCCAGTGCAGTATAAGATATATAAGGACATGTGCAGAGTCTAAGAGCAGTATCTGTGTGTCAGAATGTAGAGTACTAGTGTTTTGAGGTAGCAAGTGTTCAAGTATGTAGGTTACAGCTCAGTGTAAACAGTCCTGTGAGGTAGTGGAACCCAGTATGTGGACTGAGGTGATCTGGGCTAGAACACAGTGCAGTCTTTAGTGGTGTAGCTGTGTTCTGGTTGGTGCTGTTCCTGAACCTGGTTTTTATATAGTACGGTAGTATGTGGTTTTGGATGCAGTAAAAGTCATTCCGAGGGGTTTGGTGTGAAATGCTCCATTTCAGAATCATAATGGATCACAGTGGTGGTGAATGGAACCAGGCGTTCATCTCTAATATCTCCCTCACAGGAAGTTACTACATGAGATGGTTATGAATGCGCTGCCTGACGTCCGAGACGTTGTTTTTTGTAGTTGGCCTGAAATGTGTTTTTTAAAAAGAAGATCCTCAGCAAGGTTCATGCAGGGTGTCGTACGGCAAAGTAATAAAAAAAAAAAAAAGTACTATTTTTTTAAATTGATTTATTTTTCCCCATCAACATTCCGTATAAACACTTAGAAGACGTGTAAGTTCACTGGTGGTTTAGATATGAAATAAAATGGCCATATGTGTGTTGTAGACATGGAGACCCCTGGTTCCCACCACCACTGAAAAGAACATCTGTACCATCTCACACCAAACCCACTCTGAATCAGTCGGCCTGCATCGCAATGTACTATACAGAGATTCTAGTTCTATTGAAGCAGGTATGTTCCGTGTCCTATGTCCTGTTGTGTAATTGGTGTAAAGGCTGAAGTGTACCATATGGTCATGTACTCATCTGAACAGCTCATTACCGCCAGCTTTATGGCCGCCCATCCTAAAAGCTATTATTAAATCTCAGGTATGAACTTCCTCTCTTCTGCAGACCAGCAACTTCAACTTTCTGAGTGTGAATGTTCAGGCGTTACATGAATGTCTCGTTCAGTCAGATCGATATTGTGTTTGGAATAGCCTCAATCACACACGTCTATACCGATTGATGTGTGTACATGGACGTTTGACTTATTAACTGGATTTTTAATGGACTGTGAGGCTGCATGTAAACATGGCTACTGTAGAACTGGACTCTGTAGAAGTTGGTACCCAAGAATCTTAGTCGCCTCAAAAGATCTGATTTCAGAAACATATCCGATTTGCCTGCAGTCTGAACCCAGCCTTTCGCGCTGTTATCTGTAAGTGACCTGATTGGGTTTGTGTGTCCAGATATCACCAGTCTATCTGCATAGGTTGCCGTAGTAGATAGGAACTTTGGTGACGTGGCTTTCAAACGCCGAATTGGGAGAGCCAGAAGTGCCTAATCTTGGCCTTGGCGAGTCATGGTTTGGAGCGGTTTAGCACTCCTCTCGAATCCCAACACTTCCTTCACTTTGGATTTATTGTTGTCGTTGTTTGTTGAGTTGGAAGTGAAAGAAAAGTTTCTTGGAAATTTGACTTTTTTTTCTTTATTTTTCTCATTTTACCAATTTTAAAACACAACAAAGGGCTTAGTGTATAAGCTGATTATGGACACAGAAGGGAAATTTGATTTGAGCACCCAGAGCGCATTTATGAAAATCTGATTGGAATCTTAAAATGTGGTTTGGATCTGATTCACAAAATCCGATTCCGTGAACACATGCACACAGTTTTGCTCTTGGAAGGTAGCACTCTTCTAGTGAGTGATAGTAGACAGCCTGCAGACAGCCAGTCAGTGACTGATCCTAAAACGATCAGTAATCAGGTTACTAAGCTGGCGATGTGCGAGTTGCTCATCCATGGCCTAACAGAAAGTCCAGCTCAACACTCAGCACCAGCAACTTTGTAAAATTTCTGTTTTCAGGAATTTCAGGAACGCGGTCAATCAATGACTTGGTCGTGGAATCAAACATTGATCAATCCATGACTTGAGAATGGTGTGCCCTAGTCAGTTGACTGAGTTCTGTCCTAGTTGGGCCAAGTAGCATAAACATAATAATACCGGTGCCCTAAGTGATAAACTGAAACACCAGGGTATGTGTAAACCGTGCAGTCTGTGTAGTTTAGCGGTCTGGCGGTCATTACATGGTGGTCATTAAGAGAGAGGACTGAGCATGAACTACATCACTGGTCACATGTTCGTGGCAGAGGAGGTAGGCGAAGTAGAATAGCTGTTGGAGGAAGTGAGGCGTTCGGAGCTCTGATGGCCTGGGGGTAGACAGTGTTCTGTATTCTAGTGATCCTGTATCGTCTGCCAGATGGAAGAAGTGTGAAGAGGTTGTGTTGAGGATGAGCGTTGTCCTTGACGATCTTGTGTGCCTTCCTAAGGACCCGGGAGTGGTAAGTGCCCTCCAGTGGCTGTTCCTGAGATTGCCTGGACTGTCTTGACCACCCACTGCAGACACAGTCTTTGCAGGAAATGCAGTTGTTGTGCTTTTTTGACCAGATGTCTTGTGTTGTGCGACCAGGTGAGGTCTATATTGATGTTGATTCCAAGAAATGTAAAGGTGCTCACTCTCCTTACTGCCCTCTCACGACTAAGCAGTGGTTTGTGCTTCTCTGCGCTCCTCAAACCTGACGTAAATAATTTCCTAATATTATTACAAGCTCTAAGCCAGATGGAGGCTTGGATATACATGTCCATATACAGTGGAAATTCATAGGTCATGCAGTATCAGGTACATCAGCTGAACCCACAACTTGCTTTGATTAGCTTATGATTCCTCATGATCATATTTTACATGAGCCAGCCAAACTTATCCAAAGTTCTAATCGTCGTTTCTTTTACGTTTCTTTTTAAGGAAGCCAGAAACACTAAAGGAAATGACAACCACCCGTGTCGGCGATGGAGCTGATTGGGACTTGTATGGCGATCTTCAAGACAAACCCCCAAAAAAAAAGCTTGTCAGAGGTGAGACTTGATGGCTTTGTGGGTAAAGCCTTGCCTCCTGACCGGGAGGTTGCTGGTTCAAATCTGGCACAGTCTCAGCCTTGGTTGTGAAGTGGGCTTAGGATAGGGTAGGTGTTGGGGTAGTGGTGTGAGGAAGAGGAAGGGGTGAAGGAGGAGGAGGAGGAGGAGAAGAAGAAGAAGAAGAGGGGGGAGGGGTAGGAGGAAGAGAGAGGAGAGGAGAGGAAAGAAAAGATGTGCAATGACCCCAAAAAAAAAGTGTGTGTATTGTTTGCAGCTCCATAACCCCTGTTCTCTCTCTGCTGGTTTTTTTTTTTGCCCACCCTCTTCTTCTGCTCCTCCTCTTCCAGGTTTCATCCTGCACCACCCTCCAAGGTCTCTCTTGTATCTCTCACCGTTCCTTACTCCACTGACCTGTGCAGGCCTCTTGCCATTCTTTGGCACCACTGCCCTGGAGATCCTGACCGGGATTTGAACCGATAACCTCCTGATCTTGGAGGCGTGGCATCTACCACTGAGCCACAGGATCTCACACCTAACATGCTTTTTTTTGGGTATTTGTCTTCGTTTTTCACACAAACCATTCAAAAATGCAGCCATAATCTGGATTTGAACCCACGACCTACTGGTCATGGGCCCGTAGCTTTACCACTGAGCCACCTGGCTGGTGATGGTTGGCCTTTTTTTTTTTGGTTATTTGACTTCGACATTTCCAGATCTGGGTATGTTGAGACTGAGAACTGGTTTTCGGATGGTGTGACTTCAGCTCTTCAGGTCTTATTAGCTTGAATTGAACAAACTCGAGTTGAGTCTGTGAATGTGCCCTCCATTTATGAGTGTTTGCTCTCCATGATCCCCCTCTTTCTCTCTCTTGTACCTCTGATCATAATCCCCTGAGCCTGAAGCTTGCAAGGCTGGTCATCAACAGGTTGGGTGTAGTATTGTTAAGGTACATGTTACTGGCTGGGGTGGCCAGTTAAGCAATGGAAGCTTCACTGAAGCACTAGTGATGCCCGATAACATCAGTGATGGAGTAGCTGCTGGAGAGTTTTATGAGATGAACCTATGGAAGTAGCATGTCATGTTTATTCAAACCACAGGCCATGCGGATTAGAAACAAGTCAGCAGCATCACAGTACCAACTCAGGACACAGTAGTACTGACCGCTGCACCAACACTTTTCATGTATATGGTTTTATACAGAACCTGGTGGAATAAACTGCGTTCAGAAAGGGTTCTTCTGTTATTACATGCTTGACGTTGTAACAAAAGCAGATACCTTATGGCAAACCATATATGACACATTCTCTATCAAACTTAAAGAACCATCTTTTTTAGTTACTGGATTAATTTTGAGAGGCAGGAGTCACAAGATAACCAAACAGACAAACTGGAGACAGTCATCAGCAGTAGTGTGAATTACAGGCCAACAGACGAAAGCAGCACCAAACCGACACAACAAGCTGCAGGTGTTGCAGGTAACGAGGGGACGACTTCTGCTGCTGGGAGGGTTTGTTATCTGTCTGTCTGAGAAATTCTACATTGTGGAAAAACTCATGCACTTGTAAATGTTTTTAATTTTAATTATTATTATTTATTTTTTTTACATTTGGCTGTTTGAAATGGTTTAACAAAAAAAAAAAAAAAAAAATTCCCTGATTTACAACAAAGAAGTCTTATCACAGCAGGATTTGAACCATCAACCTCTGCATTGCCATCACATGGTTTAACCCCATGAGCCACAGGAGCTGGCTCACAGCACCACTTTTTTACATTTGTACATTTTGTAAAGATTTAGAAAAATAAAAAAAATAAAAAACAAAACAACAAATATTAATTATAGTATTAAGATATTTCAAAACTTTCACCATAGGTTATCTCAAGCATTATAAAAAAAAAATACAGTCAGAATAATTCATAAAAAGAACACCAGCACATCACACCACAATAACTTCGTTACACCTCACCAATGGAGTTCCCATTCAAAGCCCCATACACAATTTATCACCCTAGGACTCAAACCCAAGACCATATGGAAACATATGGTACAGATCTCAGTATTACAATCAAACACAGTACACCAGCGGTCACCAACCCACATCCTGGAGGTCTGCTTCCTCCCCAGAGCTTACTTCCAACCCAACCTGCATCTAACATACATGGATCCCCATTTCCCAGCGCTAATGCTTCAGAACTGGCCAATCAAGGACTTCTGAAAATCATTAGCTTTAGCAGATGTAGCTAATTTTGTTATATATATAGCTACTGTTGTTATAACTCACATATGTGGTCCATAAGCACCCTTCCAAGACCTCAGAGTTCAGCTGGGCCTGTAAGGAGTCAGGCTAAGGAGCTTAATAAGACAGATTTCTTACTATTAATGTCCGTATGTAAGATGTAAACAAAGTCGTTCAGAGAGGTTTGGTGTGAAACCCTCCTTTCTAGAAAAACTTACTGAGTCAGAATTATTCAGGGTGATAATGGTGCTGACGTCGGAGTTGAAGTCGTCGTGATCTAAAAGTCTGGAGATGGCTATTACATGAAACTGGTTATTAATATGCTGTCTGTCATTGCTTTATGATAGTTATGAAGAAGCTCTGGGTGACTATGCTGTGCTACACCAATAAGCGTCCTTGGGCAAGACTCCTAACACTACATTGGCCCACCTGTAATATGATTAACCTTGTAAGTCGCTCTGGGTAATGTCATAAATGTAAATATATATTTTTTCCAGTTATGTTTATATAACATATAAATCTTGATGTGAAGGTTCACTGGTGGTTTTGATAGTAAATCAAATGTCTATGTGTTGCAGACGTGCTGACCCCTGGTTCCCATCACCACCACTGTTAAGAAATCCCATCTGGTAAGTTTCTATATCATGCACCAGTTTGCAATTCCTGTGTTTACATCTCAACGGCTGAATTGTGCAGAAGAAAAATATAATGTATTGGTTAACTTTGGACCAGTGCAGGTGGCAGAATCAATACACCACACAGCAATGCTACCATCAGAAAGGTTATCTATGACCTAGAACACAGGAATTCATCAGAACGTACAACACTACAGTATAGTATCCGTAGACCACGTCTCCTACTGAATAAATAAATTAAAAAAACGGGATATCTGACTAAGCTGCTCAACTTCAAACTTTAAGCATGCTATGAAAAATCTATTTGCCATGTTTATATTCACAACATGTTTCATGCTGGTTTAAGTATAGACATGGCAAATGGAGTATACTTCAACAGTATTTACTCTACAGGGCTTCCAGTGGATTAACAGTGTCAGTGTTAGTTCTGTACTTATCACCCACTATCAGCAAATTACAAAGTACTGAATTACATTCTGAGTTTACAGTGATCAAAATATACTAGGAGATCTCACTGATGCTCACAACATGCAATTCTTTATTAATACAAGACCATTCACAACCCTATTAACTTCATCATATATAAAAATACATAATTTAATTTCTGACACGATAAAACTTACCAGATGTCTCTTTAAGTAGCTGCCTGCAGCACTCAGACATAGATAGGCTAAGATTTTATTTTTGTGATGTCACCGCACATAGAATATGAGGTCTTGTGTTATTCAATAAAGCCATGTTGATAATAAACCCAGTCATTAATCAAAAACAGTCACAGAATAATCAAGATGCTGTGGAATATATTATTTAAGTAAACAGTGATCAGTCGCACTAAGGAAATACACACGGCCATAAAACTTGTTTTGAATGTTTTTGCTTACCGTAGTTAAAGTGTTGATGGGTACCTGTTCAGTGAAGGAGCTCGAGGACCGGATTTATGAAAGGGACCATGAATTTGAGGGAGGTGGACTAGGATACAGTACCGACAGCTTGTGGGAAAAGCCAATACGCTAGAAAAATCCTGGTGCACTGAAACGTAAACTGTAGAAGTGCTGGTTCTGTGCATCAGTAAGGACTGACCCATTTCAAGCACCGAAGTGACCGCACTGCATTTGGGATACAGTATACCATAAAGGTATCTGTGGTTGCATTCTGGAATTCTGGGGCAGAGCAGTACGTCTTCCAGGTATCAGTCAATCAAATTTAAATATTCCACACCCCATATCATGTTAATTAAAAAATAATTATTAATCCTATGCATTCACAGGACAGTTTTCGAGCTAGAACTCTGAAAGGACAGTAGAGCCTATACAGGACGGTAGGAGGTGAATAGTGGAACAGTCTAGTAGCACCTTATCAACCACCTAGGACACCACCTTAGTCAACCTGGCCTTGTAGCTGCAGATGTTGTTTGTAAAATGTTAATGATATGTTCTTACCTGGTGTAGCTCTGCAAGCAAGACATTTCTCTGTAGCCATAGTGAAGCCAGCTTCCTCCCTCCTCTAAGGACCGTCACAAGGATGTCTCAGACGTCCTCAGTTTAAAAACTGACCGCGATTTTTACCCTATAAAGAGGATTCTGCGACCAGCCCTGGCCTCCTCGAAAATGAACAAGCCGACAAACACAACACTGTACAGAAGGATACCATATTTATTTAGTCCTGCAGAGACACAGTCAACACCATCTCCACAGAAAAGTATACTTGAATTTATACATACATTTATCATGAAGCACATTTATACATTTACACATTCATGTCCAAATATTATAAAACGAAAACCACAGCACGATTATCCCCCGCTTGTGTACGATTGTGAGTTTAAAGATTTTCGTGCGGTGAGCTACTTCCATTCTCGACGAGGCCAGTGAGTGACTGACTGAAGAAACAGATGAAAATGAAACCGTGAAAAAAATATATCCAAGGTTCTATACGGGTATCTATCTATCTATCTATCTATCTATAGGTTCTACAGCCCCGATGGATCACTTTCATTTCCATACGTTATGATGGTGACGATAACGAAAGCTGAAAGAGCACAGACAGTAAGGTAACTGCACATGGCTAGGTTTGAAGACATGAATAAGGAGTGAGAACAGGAAGAAATAAAGGAGGTCATGTACTCCACAGTCAGCATATTCAATCCAGCTTCAGGACATTTAAAACTGCATAGTAAACTTTGGTGTTACAAGTTCAAACACCTCTAGCTGGGTCAGTGCTTGACCTAACAGGGCTTCTTCTAAATGCTTCCAGCATCTCTTTGGGCTCCGCGCTCCACTCCACTGTGGCTCTAGACTGATAGTAAAGCACTCGGTATGTGTACATGTGTTTATATGAATGGTGGTGTTAGTTATACGATCCTGGCCAGCAGCACGATGCTGCTTTGCGCTCCACTAACAGCCAGCACGCTGAGGTAAGAACACTTTGGTGATAATTAAAAGCATCCTTGGGCTCTCTGTCGAAGGGGAATTCCACCAGTTTTTCGGAATTAAGATGTAAGCGAAGTGGTTTGATGTGAAACGGTCTGTTCTAGAGCGTCACGAATACGCTGCCTGATGTCCGAGACACCGAGTGTGCTTACGTGTAATCTGATTACTGCAGAAAAACAGATTTTGTTAGTAATCCGTTCTCTATGTTCATATGCACTTGAGCTATCAGATAATGTTGGGTCTGTAAAGGGTCGTAAACCTGGAATAAATAAATAAGAATAATAAGAATTCTGCACTCTAAAGTGACATCACCTAGTAATATTTTATTCACTGTAGAAATTTAGGAATGTCATAATGATTTGCTGATTGTGGCTGATACAACTATCAGTTGGTGAGTAAAAAGAAAAAAACGAAATTTTTTAAAAGCACTGTACCGGAAATACTGTTGCACAACACAGTATACAGTACAGAGTACGCCGTTTTGGATACAGACATGGCAAATTAAGCAGCCAGTAATCAGATTTCTGCTTAAAGTGGTCATTAAATTCACAGAATGAGATGTGACATAGGTCACTTAACTTTAAAATCATCCAGAAGATCATATATCATGAACATGCATCATCTAGAAGATCCAGAATATTTAAATCCCTCAAGCATGTAGTTTCAGCATCACTCTAAAATAGTTTTGAAGTGTGCTGCTTGTTGATTTCTGATACTGTGGTCTTTTTTCACAGACCAGCCTCTCAATTAGATTCCTAATTAGACCTTATTCTGAATCTCTGGTTACCATCACCTCCACTACAAAGTCACCCGAGTCTCTACAATCAACCATTTCACACCAAACCACTCTGAATGACTCTGTTTACATCTCAGTCACTGAATTATGCAGAACGTTTGTGGAATTTCCCTTTAAATGCAGCACTGACAGTGACCTGCTGAACAAAGAAAGATAAAATGGTATAAAAGGACTAATATTCCTTAATTTGCATCTTTTATATTAGAGGATAATCTCAGAGGAGAGTATTTGCATGTTTCATAATAGTCACTGATGCCTCCTTTTCATACACCTTATTTAATCTTCCCATTCAGTTACCACTCATCTCACACATCACATTACAGCTGAAGTGCATCAGGGGTTTTAGGTATGCACTTGTATCTGTGTTCTATAGTGCATAGCTGTAGGCTGTTTATAAGCCATATTCTTAATTACTGAGCTAACTATTAACCAGTGCTCCACCATGCGAGACTGCATTTCAGTCCATTTTAAACAATTACATTATTAAATAAATTAAATAACCATTCAGTCAAAAGGAAACCAACTAGTTAACCACTAATCTATAGAAGCTCTGGAGGAGATTCAATGGGTGGGACAAGCTAAAATCAAGAATAAGGGTTCCTATTGTGGAGTAGCAACTAAACCTTAAGAAAAACTGAGCCAGAGTGAGCCTAGCATTGTAAACAGATTTATTCATGACTGCTAAAACATACACTGCATTACCAGAAGTATGTGGACACCTCTTCTGAGTGGCGGGTTTGGCCATTTCAGGAACACCCACTGCTAACAGCTGGACAAGCATATAGCCGTACAACCTCCAACACCAAATCCCACTGAGGAGCCCAGATCGGATCCGTCATATCAGGCTATATAAGTGGCACGTCTATATGCACTTGTTTAACACACAGATACGGCTGTGATGTTTGTGCGTCCACAAACTTTTGGCAATGCTTTGCACTTTTTACGATAACCATTACCGACCATAAAGCTCACTATGGCCACATTTTGCACCTGTAAAATATCTGTTATAAACAATTAGCAAAAATAGTATCAAATTGTCAGATAACTTGGCTGTTTAGCTTGTACGATAGGTCTGTGGAAATGATGTCCATTGCTCACGTTAGCTTGACGTACATTTCAGTAAAATTGTAGGCTGCAGCTAGCAAGGCTAGATGGTATTAGCCAGAATACAGTGGGGAAAATAAGTATTTAGTCAGTCACCAATTGTGCAAGCTGTCCCACTTAAAAAGATGAGAGAGGCCTGTAATTGACATCATAGGTAGACCTCAACTATGAGAGACAAAATGTGGAAAAAAATTGAGAAAGTCATTTTGTCTGATTTTTAAAGGCAAATAATGGTGGAAAAGACGTAAGTTTGGTCAATAAAACCAAAAAAAATAGTTCAATTCAATACTTTGTTGTGTAATATCCTTTGTTGGCAATGGAAGAGGTCAACAAACGTTTTCTGTACAGTCTGGTTGTGCACACACTGTTTGCATGATTGGCCCATTCCTCCATGCCGTACAACTGTCCAACACACCAACTCCTCACTCCAAAGGATGCCCAGATCAGAGCCTGGCTAGGCCACTCCAGGACTATATATGTGAAGCACTCCTCCTATGCACCTACGGCATGTGTGCTTGGGACATTGTCATGCTGAAAGACACAGATACGGCTTGTGATGTTGATGTGCGTTTGCACCACAAATCTCACTAATTGGCAATGCTTGTCCCTTGCACTTTTTGCTTCACAGTTGGTACGATAACCATTCACTTTCCTCCAACCATAAAGCTCACTATGGCCACATTTTACTCTTCTGCACCAAATGCTAAAATATCTGTTTATGGAAACAGTTAGCACTGCAAGATCTGAGTCCACACTGGCGTATTTGTAACGTTGCTCGTGCCAAATTGTCAGATAACTTGGCTGTTTAGCTTGTAAGATAGGTCTGTGGAAATGATGTCCATTGCTCACGTTAGCTTGACGTACATTTCAGTAAAATTGTAGGCTGCAGCTAGCATGGCTAGATAGTATTAGCCAGAATATGTGTCCAGCTTTATGAATGATTTCTGTTAAGATAGTTATTGACCAAATACTTCTATTGTTTTATTTGCAAATGAGACAACACTGAACGGCAGTTAAACGTATGTCAACTTACAGGCCACTCTACATGTTTTAAGGTCCATTGCGGTGTACTACATACTATTTTGCTATTTGGTGTCTTCTTAGTAAGTACCGATAAACTTTCATCAACTTCATACAATCACGTCCAAAAATCTATTCAATTGAGCTAATGGGTTATTAGAATAAGTGTCTATTTGTATTTTTATCCCATATCGGATCATGTACATGAACATGAGAATTTGTAATGGATTATAAATAAAAGAGCCCAAAAGTTTAATAAAATATTCTCACCTAACTACAGTACTGTGAAAAACTCAGAGACCGAGACCATTCATTTATTTCATTTCTAACCGTAAGTGTCCATTAAAGTACTAGGGTTTTTTGATGTCTGAATGAAATGGCTTATCTAAAAATGAGTTAATCAAATCTTTACATTTTCAGTTCTTTAGAGAACTCTACAGCCACACCTCCTCCATTTTCACTCAAATTCAGTTCCTTGACGAGACACACCTCAAAAGTTCAGTCCTAGAAGTTGATTTAGCATCTTCACATAACTCCAAACACAGCCTGTGGTGTTGAGGGTCTGGACTCTGGGGTGGTCAGTCCCTTGGTCTGTGAACACCAGCAGCTTCTTTGTTTCCTACACCTCCTTTTAGATCTCCATAGCATTAAGGGGTGTCTCTCACAGTGAAAAGAGGATGGACAGAAACACCTGTGGATGTTCTCAGATCTTCTCTCTGTCAAAAATGAAGGCTTTAAGTGCTGTTTATTTCATTTGGGGGGGGTTCCTTCCAGGACTTCCAGGTGGCTGTCAGGAGGATTTTCTCTGTAGCTTCCAGTATATGTAGGAATCCCAGTTTACTCCAGTTGCTTCAACCAACTTTGGAGTGAGCGGCAACCCATGCCTGAAGGCCTTCTTCAGATGTGGCAGATTTTGACTTTTTGTCCTTAGCCATGTATATTATTTTCTTTAAAATCTATTTAGAAATATCTAATGAGTAGCCTGCACTAAATTTGCCATTTTATCAGGAAATGATATAAATGACGGAGGGGAGTCTCTGTCTTTTTCACAGTACTGTTCATCCTACCGTATTCATAAAGTCACTGCGCTCCACAGCCTTTATCATCTGATGCTATTACGAGTGACAAGAACTTAGGACGGCTACAGCAACGACTAGCATATTGTATGGAGTGCAATAAGCAAATCATATGTAGATCATCATGTCATCGAATGATGCACAATATACATGCATTTATTAATTGCACATCGTCTTGAACTATCACAGACAGGAGAATATGCAAAAGTGGACCAAATTCATCAATTGAAATGCATAGTTCACAACAGTTATTACAAATAAACAACAAAACCTCATCATCATTATATAGCACCAGAGCATTACGATACTCAATGAATCTAAGAGACTGAGACGCACGTGAAAAGGCACTTATGTTTGGTGATTATACCCTAAAGCTAGGTGGAAAGACTACACGGAAATAGTAAGCATTACTCCCAAACACACACGGATCCGTAAGTAAACAAACGTACACATTGGCAATCTGTACTTCGGTTACGTGGTTTAGAACAGATTACATTGTAAACTTAAGTATTTACCTCTGAGGTGAGTATTTACGCCACTGCACTCCACTGTTACATTAAGAATTCTGCTTAGAATTGATCTTTAATCTTCAAATGGTGCTTATTTCCATTGCAGCATTCTTTCTTCCTCTGTAAGCAACCACGCAAAGCGCTGCCATGTCCTGAACGGTGTAGGGAGCGGATGATTGAAATGTGCCTACTGTCTTCGCAAGGTAGAGTCACAGACATTTCCATACAAACACGCTGCAAGACAATATAAAAACAAGGAAACTTGCGAATTAAATATCGGAATTTGACAATTTGCAAAAAACACAGTGTAATTTGAAAATCATCTCACTTGTAACTAAGCAGAAATAGTTTTTGTTCCACCTTAAACTGTGCAGCATGTTCTATAATGCCAGAATATAACTGCAGCACTATTTAAGGCAGAATGAGAAAAATGGAACAAGACTTCTGTGGGTTCGGTAGGTTGTAGAGGTTACACACTACGACTTAAAAGACATCCGCTACTGCATTAAAAAATGACATACTTCTGTAGTAATTAAACATCAGTTTGTACAAGTCAAAGATACACAGTTGAGTCACATTATTATGACCACAAGGAAGTTATGTTTTCATGGCCTTAATCATGTGGAAGGCACCCTCAACCAATATGGATACGAATCCATTCTTTCAGATCACGTACACCAATACATGCTGATAGTCTTCATGGGGCGGATGGGATCTTCCAGCAAAACAATGCTACACGGCCAAGAGTGTCCAACATTGCTTGGAAGAACTTGATCAAGACTTCCAAGTACTACCTCGGCCCCCTAATTCCTCAGACCTGAACCTAAACGAGTGGTTGGGGGACCACCTCATTCCTCGTGTACACCTCCTACGTCCAGCAAGAGCAATCTGCGATCATGACTAGACGTAGGATTAACTACTGACTGCACTGCGAGCACCAAAAGTTGGTTCTTCTGTTCCAACTACAAAATAGTAGGTACTTTCATAAATGACAGCAATGATGATGTTCACCAACATAACAGCATTTGCACTCACTAACTTTCTGCACGTGGTCCTTAATTACATAGCTACAATTATGAAAAAATTACAGCTGGTAAATAAAGACCTATAACATTTGAACTGTCAGTTTTACCAGACAAATCTTCAGCTTATTTCTCCCATACCTGCAGTCATCACCTCCCGTGCTGATCACATATTTATCATCGTGTGAGAAGCGGACATTGGTCACATGTGCAGAGTGACCAAAGAACCTCTTGTGTTTGGCCTGCGGAACAGAGAGAGATCAGTTAAGAACCTTCACAGACTGGCCATGTTAGCGTTTACTAATCCATCACTTGTGTGCTTGTGTCAATGTACAGGCACACATACAAACTTCTCGGAGCAGGGGAAGTCGAAGAGCTTCACTAGACCGAAATCATCTCCTGTTACCACATTGAGGCCAGAATGTGAGACACAGGCACAGTTAACGTTGGCTTTGTCTGCGTTCCTTGGCCAGACTCCCAGCACCTCGTCACCGAGGACACTACGACAAAAGCAAACAATTTGTTTAGAGCATACACACAAAACAGGTGATAAAACTGCAGAAAAAAGAAGTCCACACTTGGAATTGGGAACGATGGCATAGAAGAACCATACTGGGTCTCTGTAGAACCTTTCACTGAGTGTTTCTTTAGAGCCAATAATATCTAAAGAACCTAAAATGTTCTAGTGATGCGCTGAAATGATGGCTCCTGGCTGATCCACAAAAATCTAATTTCAAGAAACAAACCTACAACCAATTTTTAATGTCAGCTGTGGCTACAGTTATCATTGACGTGCTAACAGGGACTTATTTTGCTAACTTGCTTCAGTTGGCTGTATCTGCAGATCAAGCATGTTGTGTGTTACTGAACCTGCAGCGGAGAAGGGAATGTAAATCATTTTTCATATCTCCTTCATATAAACTGTGAAAGAGTTACAAGACTTTTCCACTCTAGGTCTACTGATGGCAATCATGGGACAGCAAAATCTGTCTCACGAAATTGAACAAATTTTTCATTTTATTACCATTCAAATAATTCATTAAGTGTTACATTCTGACATTCTTGTTTTAACCTTTTGTCACACTTTTATATAATTTTTTAAAAAATAATTAAAAAAAATAATGTTTATTACCCATGAAGTCACTCATTCCCACATTACCATTTAAACTGCACACAACTTTAAAATGAACGCAGGTAGCAACGGAAAAAAAAAAATACAAAAATCTTTTTATAATGTTATATTAAACATTCGGTAAGGCCTAATTTCTAATTTACAAAGATATAAATATGTTGAACACAGCTTAAACTGGCTGCTCCGCCTCTCTTACAGAACTAACGTCATTATGCAGCCTTTAAGTGACGCCATCCAGACTGAAAGAGTCATAAAGGAACATATGTTCGGACAGATGGATAAACAAATGGAAGAATGAAGCATCATACGATTAAGAAACAATTGAAGAGACATGGAGATGGATGGAAAGATGAAGCAAGGTATGAATGAAGGAATGGTGTATGGGTCCACAGACAGCAATGAAAAGAAGTGCACTCAAAAAATTTCTCATCTGAACTCCCCATGAGTCATGATGCTAAGCTAATCTTACCTGGTCCAGGAAGCCCAGGTTATTCTGTCAATTGCAGTCTGTTCAGTCACTATTTTGCCTGAGGGCACTTCATGGACTTGGCGCTTGTAGGCTCCTGTGGAAACCTGCAGAGAGACAGACAGCTGTTACAGATGAAAGCCCCCGAATATTTATCGTGGCTGTCCAAAGAAAAACAAGCATCTCCAAAATGCCAGCTTTAGAGGAGAGGGCAAAAACCCCATTTAACTTCAATGTAAATCAATGGAACTGGACATCCTTCCAAGCGGTTTTGGTCCAGTTCTGTTGGTTCACTCATCATGAGATTCCCACTCAGCGTAAACAGCAGCTGCTCTGTTCAGATGATGCATGAAAGTAGAAAAGGACAAAGGTGGAGATACGTGTTTTTCATTGGACAGCGACGATATATGAATGATTAGTGTGTGAGAAGAAACGAAACCTCCACCTGAATGAACCTGCTGTCTGCAGAGAAGTCCATCTGAATGACGAAGCTGGGGATGTCCTTGCAGTAGCTGATACGATTGAGGGAGGAAGGCTGGGTCAGGTCATATAGGTCCACAGTACATTCAGCTGAGCCCACCGCTACCAAATGCTTATCGGGACTGAACCTGGGAACCACAAACCTTCGTGAAACGACAGCGTTCTCTCCGAGACCTTTTCCTGTAGCAGAGGAGTTTGAGTCCTTACCGAATATCCTGTATGGCGGCGCTCCTGTCCCGCTTTTTGCCCCACATCTTGAGGGAGTTTGTGAGGAGGACGACAAACTCCCCGTTCTTCATGCCGATAGCCACCATCTCTCCATCGGGACTGTAGCTTGCACATTTGGCTGGATGGCCCAGGCTCACCTTATTTAGAAGTTTCTGTTTTAAGAACACAGGCTAATTAGTCTGAGCAGGTGGTCTTACAGTGCTTACATTGCTTATGTAGTTTGACATTACATGCTAGCTATAAAGGAAAAAGACAGAATTCTGTCTTTAACTTCTATTTCTCTGTGTCAAATAAACCATACAAGTGAGTCTTTATTTTTCTCTCCAGGTCCACAAACAGATTAGCTGTCCCCCATCACACGATGCCACAAGATGAAAGGCTAGGGCTTCCTCCGACACATGAAGAGCCACCACATCTTTATTAAAACTGCTGCAACGTCATTGGGAAACTCAACACACTTGCCGAGGCACTCCCACACTGAAATCTTCAAAGGCCTTCTGCAGCCTTCCCTGCACAGTGCCCCACTGCACCACCACCTACAGCCTCGCAGCAAAGCTTTCCTGTGAGTTCCCTGTGGTGCCTCGCAATGCTGTCCCCGGTGTTAGGTTGGTGGAAGTGGCATTCCTCACCAGTCTATAGGGGACTCTATCCTGCGTCTGACATACAGTAGCGCCGGTTGAGATTAATAGAGAGATGAGGCCCTGATTCTCTTAACACCAGAGCAGAAAGGTGCATATACAGCACTGAACCAAATACAGTAACATCTGTATTTACTGAAATGCTTTGTTTGCTGATGCTAAGCTGAACCTTTCCTCTCTCTAGGTATGAGCACTGGCCCGAGATTGCTAGGTAGAGCTCTTCTGCTGTGCTTAACTCCACACTGGCCCTTGCTCGGGCAGCATCTGAACTCAAGGCGTGTTCTAGACTCTAAACTTCTGCTAGTCACCAATGACTAAGGTTTTCTGAAATCAGCTTTTTGCAATCTCCACTCAATAGAT
>JAMWET010003780.1:0-2500 GCA_024036415.1 Prochilodus magdalenae | reverse complement strand
AATTATTAGAATAGGCAGATAATTTAGCTTGTTTCAAGCATTCTTCTTACAAGTCTTCTAAGGGTGTAGCATAAATATAAGGGTAAAGGTGTAGTGTAAATATAAGGGTTACGATTTAGCGTAAACATAGGGGCTAGGGTGTAGCGTAAGGGGTTAGGGGTTTAGTGTAAATGTAGGGGTTAGGGTTTAGTGTAGATGTAGGGGTTAGGGGTTTAGTGTAAATGTAGGGGTTAGGGGTTTAGTGTAAATGTAGGGGTTAGGGGTTTAGTGTAGATGTAGGGGTTAGAGGGTTTAGTGTAGATGTAGTGGGTTAGGGGGTTTAGTGTAGATGTAGGGGTTAGGGGTATAGTGTAAATGTAGGGGTTAGGGGGTTAGTGTAAATGTAGGGGTTAGAGGTTTAGTGTAAATGTAGGGGTTAGGGTTAAGTGTAAATGTAAGGGTTAGGGGTTTAGTGTAAATGTAAGGGTTAGGGTTTTAGTGTAAATGTAGGGGTTAGGGGTTTAGTGTAAACGTAAGGGTTAGGGGGTTTAGTGTAAATGTAGGGGTTAGGGGGTTTAGTGTAAATGTAGGGGTTAGGGGGCTTAGTGTAAATGTAGGGGTTAGGGGGCTTAGTGTAAATGTAGGGGTTAGTGTGCATAGTGTAAATGTAGGGGTTAGGGGTTAAGTGTAAATGTAGGGGTTAGGGGTTAAGTGTAAATGTAGGGGTTAGGGGTTAAGTGTAAATGCAGGGGTTAGGGGTTAAGTGTAAATGTAGGGGTTAGGGGGCTTAGTGTAAATGTAGGGGTTAGGGGTTAAGTGTAAATGTAGGGGTTAGGGGGTTTAGTTTAAATGTAGGGGTTAGGGGGGTTTAGTGTAAATGTAGGGGTTAGGGGGTTTAGTGTAGATGTAGGGGTTAGGGGTTTAGTGTAAATGTAGGGGTTAGGGGTTTAGTGTAAGTGTAGGGGGTTAGTGTAAATGTAGAGGTTAGGTGGTTTAGTGTAGATGTAGGGGTTAGGGGTTTAGTGTAAGTGTAGGGGGTTAGTGTAAATGTAGGGGTTAGGGGTTTAGTGTAAATGTAGGGGTTAGGGGGTTTAGTGTAAATGTAGGGGTTAGGGGGTTTAGTGTAAATGTAGGGGTTAGGGGGTTTAGTGTAAATGTAGGGGTTAGGGGTTTAGTGTAAATGTAGGGGTTAGGGGTTTAGTGTAAATGTAGGGGTTAGGGGGTTTAGTGTAAATGTAGGGGTTAGGGGGTTTAGTGTAAATGTAGGGGTTAGGGGTTTAGTGTAAATGTAGGGGTTAGGGGGTTTAGTGTAAATGTAGGGGTTAGGGGTTTAGTGTAGATGTAGGGGTTAGGGGGTTTAGTGTAAATGCTGGGTTAGGGTTTGCTGTAGTGTAAATTCGGACCGAATCATGTAAATGAGATTTTGCCACACTGACTGCAAAGTGCTGTGGATTTTCATCAGTAAGCATCATTTCTTTACCTCCACTAACTTCTTTTTCTTGGAGATGTTGTTTTTCTGCAGCTTCTCCGGAAGAGGAACAGCACGGCTTACAGGAGGCCTATGGGTTTGACAGGTCAGGACACACAATCTGTCAGCGTCACTTCAGCACCATTAGTTTTTACATGTGGGTAAAAATCTCAGTACCTTAGTGAACACACTGTTGAAACCTGATTTTAATAGTTACATATTTGTATTAGACGAAGACTACATAAAGAATATAGCTTAAATACAGTAACGATAGGTGAGTATGTAGTCCTGGTGTCGTATTACAGGAACATCCTGTCTTTTTGTGTTAAGATCTGGAGGTTTTGCATATGGTACAAGCAACCCTTTCTGTTTATCAGAGTGTCACAGCTCCTTAGTTTCAGTTTCCATTTGCCAAATGCTTTAAGATTTAAATTTAAATCTTAATCTTTGGCAAACAAACAGCCCCATGTTCAGCCCCGCCTCCATATTATTTACCACCATCACTCTAATATTGTTCCTGAGCAGTTTACATCTGCATTAGCACAGGAAGGTATTAGGAAGGGATGGTGGAGGTCATGTGTCTGCAGAGTCTGGGATTTTCAATTTAGACTACAGAGCTTTTGAGCCATTATGTGACATTTGTGCTTTTACACACAGGAGCCGTTGGGGGTTAGGTGCCTTGCTCAGGAGCATCTCAGTCGTTACTGTCTGTTCAGGGAATGGAACCAGCTACTTTCCAGTCACAAGGCTGGTTTCCTAACCTCCAGCCCTTGACTGCCCCCACAACCACAGCTTTATTTTGAACACTGTTAGAATAAAAACCTCACAGAGCTCTGGTTAACAGCTGAGATAAGTGTGAGGTCAGTATGCTGGACATAGTTAGACTGACAGACGCTTAAACAGGAGTTAGGACACTGTTGGGGCAGTACATAGGAAGTTTAGTCTACATAGCCGATTGGTGTAATACCAGGTTCTTATCTGGAGTTAATGGAGAAGATTATGAAGTGAAGATCTGCTGTTCTATTACAGTTCTGTATGCTAAATCCAGTTCTA
>JAMWET010003779.1:35000-49485 GCA_024036415.1 Prochilodus magdalenae | reverse complement strand
GTTAGGTTAGTGGATGATTAAGGGGGAGGGTATAAGGGGGGGTGTGTGTTGTGGGTGGGGGGAGGAATGGTAGTTGGAATGTTTTGGGGATTTAGGGGGTGGGGAGTTAATGTATGGTAGTTGACTGATATTGAGTTAAAGGGTTTTTTAAAGTGGTTGAAAGTGGATTTGTGGGGTTTGGATATTGGTTAGGTGTTGTGAGATTGTTTGGTGGTTGGGTGTTAGTGATATGGGGGGGTTGAGGGTGTGGTGGGTTTATGTATGGGGGTTAGGGGTTTTAGTGTAAGAGGGTTAGGGTTTGTTAAATGAGTTAGGTTAAGGTAGGTTATTGGCGTGAGTTAAGTAGGGTTAGGGTTTGTGGAAATGGCGTTATGTAGTTATTATGGGTTAGGTGTTGTAAGGGGTAATGTAAAGTAGGTTTCAGGGGTTAGTGTAAATGTGGGTTAGGTTTTTATGTACGTAGGGTTAAGCGGTTTGGTGTCGTAGGGTTGGGGTTTATGTATGGAGGGTTAGTGTTTTAGTGTAATGTAGGGGTGTGTTTAGTATGATGTGGGGGTTAGGTGTTTAGTGTAGTTGTGGTTAGGGGTTTAGTGTTAATGTAGGTTGGGGGTTTGGGTAATGTAAGTGGGTTAGGTTTAGTGTAATGTGTGTGTTGGATGTAATTGTAGGTTTAGGGGGTTACTGTATGTAGCTTAGGGGTTAGCGTGTAAAGTTAGGTGTTAGGTTTTAGTGTAATGTGTTGGTTATGTAAATGTAGGGTTAGGGGTTTAGTCGTGTCAAATTCGTGTGGGTGAGGGTTTAGTGTAATGTATGGGTAGGGTTTTTTGTGGTTGGTTTTTATGTTTGATTTTTGTGGTGTGTTTTAGTGTAATGTAAGGGGTTAGGGTGTAAGTGGTACGATGGAGGGGTAGGGGGTAGTTTAGTCTAATAGGGTTTAGTGTATCTGTAAGTGTTGTCGGGGTTAGTGAACGTGTGTAGGGTTTAGGTGAGATTTAGTGTTAATGTAGGGTTAGGGGTTAGGTAATGTATGTCAGTTTGTGTATAATTATTGGTTATGTAAATGTGGGGTTAGTGTTTCTGTAAATGGGTTGGGTTTCGTGTAAATGTACGGGTTAGGGGGTTTAGTGTAAAGTAGGGGTTCGTGGAGTGAATTGGGGGTTAGGGTGTGTGTAATGGAGGGGGTTAGTGTAATGTGTTTTAGGGGGTTTAGGTAATGTGGGGATTGGGGTGTAGTGCTAATAGTAGGGGTTTGGGGGTTTTAGTGTTAAATGTAGGGGTTTGGTTGTGTCAATAGTAGGTTTGGTGGTAGGGGTGTAATGTAGGGTTAGGGGTGTATTGTAATGTATGGTTAGGGTGTAGTGTAAATATGGGGGGTAGGGTATAAGTGTAAATGTAGGCGGTTAGGGTGTTTAGTGTAGAATGTAGCGTCGGTTAGAGGGGTTTCGTGTAGGTGTAGGGTTTAGGGGATTTAGTGTAAATTTAAGGGTTTTGGGTTAGTGTAATGTAGGGGTTAGGGGGGAGTTTAGTTAAATGTAGGGGTTTAGGGTGTATGTAGATGAGGTTTAGGTTGTAGTGAGATGTAATGGGTTAGGGTGTAGTAGATGTAGGAAGGATAACTACATTGGTGTGTACAGTGTCGTGTCCTGGTCGTACTGGAGGCGTCAAAGCTGCGTAGGACCCCACAGTGTAATGCCTGAACAGCTTCCTCCCTGTCCGCTCGGTCTGTTCGCCTCTCTGGAGACAAATCAATAACGTGGAAATCAATAACCATACAGATCCGCACTTCCATCCCTTCACACTGACACTGCAAACATCACTCCATCAATCACTCATACTGATCAGGGAAACCTGAACATTATCAATCACTGAGTGACAGGACAATTCTGGGAAAACTGATTTCTAGATAAACAGGTACACAATTAAATCATTACTCCTTTATTATTCCTTTATTCCTCCTGATCTGAGCTGCTGCTCTCCCCTCCCCGCGCTGCAGCGGACTGTGAGCGGTGAAGGGAGCAGGAGGGGAACTGGGAGTGAGGGAGGGGAGAAGATTAAACTGATAAAGGCTCTGGAAGATTAAAGGTCCTATGTTGGGTCTTTTGTTGTAATTTGCTGCACACGCTCCCGTATACAATAAAACCCTGCACACAGTATTCCTCGTGTATAAAGGCTCTGTTTCCCTAATTGGAAATACATTCAATTCTTTCTTTCTTTTTATTTTTTTTTTGTTTTTGTTTTTTTTTCCCCACTGCGTCTCACCACTCGCCCTCTTCCCTTTTCACTTTTCCTGATCTCTTTGTCCTCAATCCTCCTCCCTCTCTCTTCCTTTCCCTCCATTCCTCGTCCTCCCTCTCTCTTTCCTTTCCTTCCTTCTGTCGGCCCTCCCTCCTTCTCCTTTCCCTCCTTCTGTCCTCCCTCTCTCTCGTCCTTTCCCTCCTTCTGTCCTCCCTCTCTCTCGTCCTTTCCCTCCTTCTGTCCTCCCTCTCTCTTCCTTTCCTTCCTTCTGTCCTCCCTCTTTCTTCCTTTTCCTTCCGTCATCCCTCTGTCTTCCTTTCCCCCTGATTGGTTAGATGACTGTCCCTGATTGGTGAGATGACTGTCCCTGATTGGTTAGATGACTGTCCCTGATTGGTGGGAGGACTGTCCCTGATTGGTGGGAGGACTGTCCCTGATTGGTGGGAGGACTGTCCCTGATTGGTGAGAAGACTGTCCCTGATTGGTCAGAAGACTGTCCCTGATTGGTGGGAGGACTGTCCCCTGATTGGTTCAGAAGACTGTTCCCTGACTTGGGTGGGAAGACTGTCCCTGATTGGTGGGAATAGTACTGTCTCCCCCTGCTATGGTGAGAAGACTGTCCCTTGATTTGGTGTAGAAGAACTGTCCCCTGATTGTGAGAAAGACTGTCCCTGCTTTGGTGAGCCAGGCACTGTCCCCCTGATTGGATGAGAGAGACTGCCCTGATTGGTGGAGGTTCTGTTCCTGATGTTGGTGGGAGGACTGTTTTCCTGTATTGGTGAGTAGGACTGTTCCCTGATTGTGGGTGAGAGGACTGTCCCTGGATTGGTGGGAGTACTGTCCCCTATCATTTATGGTGGGAGGACTGTTCCTGATTTGTGTGGGAGGACTGTATTCCTGATTGTGGGAGGACTGTTCCTGGATTGGTGAGCAGGACTTGTCCCCCTGATTGGTGGGATGGACTGTCACCTGATTGGTCAGCAAGACTGTCCCTTAATGGGTGAGAAAGACTCTCATCCCTGATTGGTCAGAAGACTGTCCCTGATTGGTGGGAGGACTGTCCCTGATTGGTCAGAAGACTGTCCCTGATTGGTGAGAAGACTGTCCCTGATTGGTGGGAGGACTGTCCCTGATTGGTGAGAAGACTGTCCCTGATTGGTGGGAGGACTGTCCCTGATTGGTCAGAAGACTGTCCCTGATTGGTGAGAAGACTGTCCCTGATTGGTGAGAAGACTGTCCCTGATTGGTGAGAAGACTGTCCCTGATTGGTGGGAGGACTGTCCCTGATTGGTGAGAGGCCTGTCTCTGATTGGTGAAAAGACTGTCCCTGATTGGTGAGAAGACTGTCCCTGATTGGTGAGAAGACTGTCCCTGATTGGTGAGAAGACTGTCCCTGATTGGTGAGAGGACTGTCCCTGATTGGCTGATGCAGGACCTGTCCCTGACTTGTGTGAGAGGGACTGTCCCCTGATCTGGTGAGAAGACTGTCCCTGATTGGTGAGAGGACTGTCCCTGATTGGTGAGAGGACTGTCCCTGATTGGTGAGAAGACTGTCCCTGATTGGTGAGAAGTCTGTCCCTGATTGGTGAGAAGACTGTCTCTGATTGGTGAGAAGACTGTCCCTGATTGGTGAGAAGACTGTCCCTGATTGGTGAGAGGACTGTCCCTGATTGGTGAGAGGACTGTCTCTGATTGGTGAGAAGACTGTCCCTGATTGGTGAGAAGACTGTCCCTGATTGGTGAGAGGACTGTCCCTGATTGGTGAGAAGACTGTCCCTGATTGGTGAGAGGACTGTCCCTGATTGGTGAGAAGACTGTCCCTGATTGGTGAGAGGACTGTCCCTGATTGGTGAGAGGACTGTCCCTGATTGGTGAGAAGACTGTCCCTGATTGGTGAGAAGTCTGTCCCTGATTGGTGAGAAGACTGTCCCTGATTGGTGAGAGGACTGTCTCTGATTGGTGAGAAGACTGTCCCTGATTGGTGAGAGGACTGTCCCTGACTGGTGAGAAGACTGTCCCTGATTGGTGGGAGGACTGTCCCTGATTGGTGAGAGGACTGTCCCTGATTGGTGAGAGGACTGTCTCTGATTGGTGAGAAGACTGTCCCTGATTGGTGAGAGGACTGTCCCTGATTGGTGAGAGGACTGTTCCTGATTGGTGAGAGGACTGTCCCTGATTGGTGAGAGGACTGTCCCTGATTGGTGAGAGGACTGTCCCTGATTGGTGAGAGGACTGTCACTGAGCTGAATATTTGGTAACTGATTCTCCGATTGTAAAAGCGATGCAGGTGAGTCAGGCGCATGTTCACACGGCTCAGACGGGGGGGACCCCGGCTGGTCGGACAGGCACGTTTGTGATCATGGATTGCTAATATTTTAACAACCATTAGCATAGTGATAATATTCTCCTCCGCACGCTCGTGTGCCGCACATTAACGGCCTGTTTCATCTCAGCCTCTTAATTAAACTCTGATCAGGAGACACCTGCTTCTCTCCGGCGCTCTGTGAGATGAATCACTGCAGGGCTCCCACTACAGCTCATCTTCACCTCCGCGAGCACTCCATTCTTCCTCTCTCCCTTTTCATCTCTCAGTCTTTTCACGGTCACTGTATTCGGCACCTCCGTTTAGTTTACTGTGTAAATGAGTGTATTATTATCACTGTAATAAACAGAGGACACTCTAATAACTCCTCACGTCTCCGCTGTCTCCGGTGCAGCGCGGGGAAGTTCTCAACCGGCTGTGAACCATTCCCAAACCCAGAGCTGATCCACGTTCAGCCCTGACAGTAACACCCTTCAGACTGGGGCTGTAAACTCAGAAGGAGCTGGGCTTTAGAGAACCACAGGAGCCAGGAAATACCGGTTATCTCATATTCTCACCATTAATTACCTCTATTATAATTAGAGTATTTCTCCACTCCTGCTCGTTTATGTTTTTGTATGTTTAGTATTTATTAACACTATTAATAAACTAATTACACTACAGACTCATTAAGAGCAGCGGGCACCCACTGAGAATCACAAGCCTCCCATTCACGTAGCTACATGTGTCCCCCCTCACCTCGATCTCCCTGGCTCCATTTCCCATAACCCACCAGCCGATGACATCACTGTCACATGCCTGCCATCTGCTATATATATATATATATATATAATATTTCCAGAGTGCATTTCTGAGATTAAAATAAATTGTAATAGAAAAAATATAAATGTTAGTCCTGTATTTACAGAAATCCATTAATAATAATAATAATAATAATAAGAAGAAGAAGAAGAAGAAGAAGAAGAACAACAACAACAATAATAACGATGATAATAAAAATAATATTAACAATAATAATAATAACAACAATAATGATGGCGGTAATCATAATAATATTAACAATATTTACAACAATAATAATAATAATAATAATAATAATAATAATAATAACAACAACAATAATTCTAATAATAACAGGACTAACTCAGGAGTTCCTGCTCATCTCTACACACTAGCGGTGCAATAATCAGCAGTTAGTAAACAAATAACACAAACTACGGTATCAGTAATCAGTATCAGTAATCGGTATCAGTAATCGGTATCAGTAATCGGTATCAGTAATCGCTATCAGTACTCAGTATCAGTAATCAGTATCAGTAATCGGTATCAGTACTCAGTATCAGTAATCGGTATCAGTAATCGGTATCAGTACTCAGTATCAGTAATCGGTATCAGTAATCGGTATCAGTACTCAGTATCAGTAATCGGTATCAGTAATCGGTATCAGTAATCGGTATCAGTACTCAGTATCAGTAATCGGTATCAGTAATCGGTATCAGTAATCGGTATCAGTAATCGGTATCAGTACTCAGTATCAGTAATCGGTATCAGTACTCAGTATCAGTAATCGGTATCAGTACTCAGTATCAGTAATCGGTATCAGTAATCGGTATCAGTACTCAGTATCAGTAATCGGTATCAGTACTCAGTATCAGTAATCGGTATCAGTACTCAGTACTTAACGAGTAATTAGTATATATTAGCAATTAATTATCGGCCCTTAACACAAAGCTAACCCAGATAATACAATCAGTATACCGCAGTACATGTAGGTCAACATGGGCTGGTCATGTATGCAGCCCGGGGAGCTGAGGGGAGGCCCAGCTGCCGCTCCTCATGCTTCACCTCCCCTCTGTTAGAGTTATGTAATAGTGTTAGGACAGGAGGAGCGGAACACGGACAGGCTCGGAGAGGGTGTTACCAGTCTCTCGTCGTCTGTCCCCCTGTGTTAAAGTCTGAACGTGTCTCTGTAGAGCACACAGGGTGTCCAGGTGAGCGCCTCATTAAGAAGGTCATGTGTCAACCTAGCACACACATACACACACACACACACACACACACACTCTTTATGAAATCATTTTCCTAACGGCTTCTTTATGAGTCCGGCTGGAGCGGATGCGTCGAATGTGCCGGTTGGCCTTTACACCATGCTACAGTGTCCCGATGAATGGACCAATAGAAACGCTGGAATGATGCCGGTAAAGGAATCCCGCTCCATTAACTCCCGTTACAGGTCGGTTCCTTCGCCTGTTCCCACGCTGGAGAGAGCGTTGTTGTGACAGTGATGAAGTGTGGTCTGTTAAAGAGGGCAAGCTGCACCGCTCAGCTTCACCTTCATACTGTAACAGACACAGCTGTATATCTATTTCTGTCTCTCTCTCTTTCTCGCTCCCTCCCTCTGCTGACAGACCCGCGGGATTGGCCTTCAAGGATGTACACGTGCACACAGGCACAGGCTTCACCATAACCTTCACCCTAACCTCCATGCTAACCTTCATCCCATACCTCACCTTCAGCTTCACCATAACCCTCACCTTCACCCTCACCTTCTTCCTCACCATCACTCTAACCATCACTCTAACCTTCATGCTATATTTCAGCTTAACCTTCAGCTTCACCTGTACCCCAACTTTCACCCTCTCTTTCACCTTCACTGTTAACTTCACCTTCACCTTCACACTCACCTTCACCCCAACCTTCACTCCAGCCTTCACCCTAACATTAACCTGACCCTAAGATTGAACGGTCTACATCACAAGGACTCGCTCATAGTCTCTCTACGAACAAAAGGTCTCGACAACGTGATGCTGTTTGTGTATGAAGTTTGAGTCCCCACAACGTGGCATTAACCTAGCATACACACACACACACACACACTCACACACACACACTCACACTCACACTCACACTCACACTCACACACACACACACACACACACACACACACACACACACACACCAATGCTGCCCACCTCACACACTCACACAGGTACCACTCACAACACCCCTCACACTCACACACACACACGAATGCTGTCCATCCACACACCACCACACACTGCACCACTACCAATACACACTCCCCAAACAGAGCATTTGCCCCACTTCCTGCCCCATTTGTTCTCTCTATAAATACATAAATGTATAGATGTGTAGTGAGAATAACTGTGATAGACATGGAGAGAGAGAGAGAGAGAGAGAGAGAGAGAGAGAGAGAGAGAGAGAGGGAGGGAGAGAGAGAGAGAGAGAGAGAGAGAGAGAGAGAAGAGGAGGAGAGAGAGAAGAGAGAGAGGGAGGGAGAGAGAGAGAGACAGAGAGAGAGAGGTAGAGTAGAGAGACCAGAGAGACAGATGAGAGAGACTAGGAGAGAGAGAGAGAGAGAGAGAGAGAGAGAGAGAGAGAGAGAGAGAGAGAGGGGTGAGGGAGTGCTCTAGTTTATTTCCACTGTTCTAGTCAGGAGACAGTGGGAGACAGTGGGAGATAGTGGGAGACAGTGGGAGACAGTGGGAGACAGTGGGAGGCAGTGGGAGACAGTGGGAGATAGTGGGAGACAGTGGGAGACAGTGGGAGACAGTGGGAGGCAGTGGGAGACAGTGGGAGATAGTGGGAGACAGTGGGAGGCAGTGGGAGACAGTGGGAGACAGTGGGAGACAGTGGGAGACAGTGGGAGATAGTGGGAGACAGTGGGAGACAGTGGGAGACAGTGGGAGACAGTGGGAGACAGTGGGAGGCAGTGGGAGACAGTGGGAGATAGTGGGAGACAGTGGGAGACAGTGGGAGACAGTGGGAGACAGTGGGAGGCAGTGGGAGACAGTGGAGCATTTAGAGGAGTGCTGTGTGAGTGGTAATGGAGTCAGGAGCACAGAGATACCCCTCACACCCTCACGCCCAGGTAACCTGCAGGAGCCTCTTCTAAACATTCCAACACTGTTCACAATCGTTTCAGGGACGTGTTCTAACTGTACACACTCACATACACCTGCAGAGACTTACGCGGCCTCTCCTCGCTGGGCTTGCCAGGAATTTCCTCCACACAGTCTGCAGGGAACCAGCCCACATGTCCGCGGGAGCTACCCTCCCAGTACCCGCCTTCACCAACACTGAGAACTGCGGGGCAAGAGTGAGAGGGAGCCGTACGCAGGGCAGTTAACACAATCAGCGAAACCCTTTACAAACAGGGTTCCCTACAGCAGTCAAAGACAGGTTCTAGGATACGTAACGACAGCAGAATGTTTTTACACTATATAGAACCACTCCTAAAGGAACCACAGTGTACACCAATTTACTATTCCCTTTATCAGAGAACCTTCAACTACTACAGATACAAGGAGGTGTTTCTAATAAAGTGGCCTGTGAGTGGAAGTGCAAGGTAGGTGTTTCTAATAAAGTGGCCAGTGAGTGGAAGCATGGGTAGGTGTTTCTAATAAAGTGGCCAGTGAGGGGTAGAATGGGTAGGTGTTTCTAATAAAGTGGCCAGTGAGGGGTAGAATGGGTAGGTGTTTCTAATAAAGTGGCCAGTGAGTGGAAGCATGGGTAGGTGTTTCTAATAAAGTGGCCAGTTCGTGGAAGTAGAAGGTTGGTGTTTCTAATAAAGTGGCCAGTGAGGGGTGGAATGGGTAGGTGTTTCTAATAAAGTGGCCAGTGAGGGGTAGAATGTGTAGGTGTTTCTAATAAAGTGGCCAGTTAGTGGAAGTGCAAGGTTAGTGTTTCTAATAAAGTGGCCAGTCAGTGGAAGCCCAAGGTTGGTGTTTCTAATAAAGTGGCCAGTTAGTGGAAGTGCAAGGTTGGTGTTTCTAATAAAGTGGCCAGTGAGGGCTAGAATGGGTAGGTGTTTCTAATAAAGTGGCCAGTTAGTGGAAGTAGAAGGTTGGGGTTTCTAATAAAGTGGCCACTGAGGGGTAGAATGGGTAGGTGTTTCTAATAAAGTGGCCAGTGAGGGGTAGATTGGGTAGGTGTTTCTAATAAAGTGGCCAGTGAGGGGTAGAATGTGTAGGTGTTTCTAATAAAGTGGCCAGTGAGGGGTAGAATGTGTAGGTGTTTCTAATAAAGTGGCCAGTGAGGGGTAGAATGGGTTGGTGTTTCTAATAAAGTGGCCAGTGAGGGGTAGAATGGGTAGGTGTTTCTAATAAAGTGGCCAGTGAGGGGTAGAATGGGTAGGTGTTTCTAATAAAGTGGCCAGTGAGGGGTAGAATGGGTAGGTGTTTCTAATAAAGTGGCCAGTGAGGGGTAGAATGGGTAGGTGTTTCTAATAAAGTGGCCAGTGAGGGGTAGAATGGGTAGGTGTTTCTAATAAAGTGGCCAGTCAGTGGAAGCCCAAGGTTGGTGTTTCTAATAAAGTGGCCAGTGAGGGGTAGAATGGGTAGGTGTTTCTAATAAAGTGGCCAGTGAGGGGTAGAATGGGTAGGTGTTTCTAATAAAGTGGCCAGTCAGTGGAAGCCCAAGGTTGGTGTTTCTAATAAAGTGGCCAGTGAGGGGTAGAATGTGTAGGTGTTTCTAATAAAGTGGCCAGTGAGGGGTAGAATGGGTAGGTGTTTCTAATAAAGTGGCCAGTGAGGGGTAGAATGGGTAGGTGTTTCTAATAAAGTGGCCAGTGAGGGGTAGAATGGGGTAGGGGTTTCTAATAAAGTGGCCAGTGAGGGGTAGAATGGGTAGGTGTTTCTAATAAAGTGGCCAGTGAGGGGTAGATTGGGTAGGTGTTTCTAATAAAGTGGCCAGTGAGGGGTAGAATGGGTAGGTGTTTCTAATAAAGTGGCCAGTGAGGGGTAGAATGGGTAGGTGTTTCTAATAAAGTGGCCAGTGAGGGGTAGAATGGGTAGGTGTTTCTAATAAAGTGGCCAGTGAGGGGTAGAATGGGTAGGTGTTTCTAATAAAGTGGCCAGTGAGGGGTAGAATGGGTAGGTGTTTCTAATAAAGTGGCCAGTGAGGGGTAGATTGGGTAGGTGTTTCTAATAAAGTGGCCAGTGAGGGGTAGATTGGGTAGGTGTTTCTAATAAAGTGGCCAGTGAGGGGAAGTAGAAGGTAGTTTTTTGGTTTTGTGAGGGCTGACCTTTAACCCTGTCATTCTTGTAGAGGGTGATCTCTCCCTCTGTCTGGGGCTGGTAAGGTCGGATCGCCACGAAGTGCCGGCCAGGAACAGCGCTGTAGAGCTTCCTCCTGGAGCCGGTACCGTCCAGACTGGCGTTGGATCTATAAGAGAGTGAGGAAGACGGAGGGTGAGGACAGGGGACCTTCACAGTGGGTTTGGTGTGAAACGCTCAGGTCTCCTCCCAGTGGTGGTGAAGGTAACCAGATGTCCCCTCTAAAAGCCCCCTCACAGAAAGTTCCTACAGGAGGTGGTTCTGAATACGCTGCCTGATGTCTGAGACGCTGTTTATGATAGTGTGGAGAAGATCTCAGCCTCAAACTCCATTCATGGTGGAGGGATACATGCTGCAGGGCGCTGTGAGGTCAAATAGTCCCCCAAAGGAACTTCCCAGGAGCCCAGGAGCGACATTTCTCCCGATCACATGGGAGACCCAGAGCGGCTAGAGTCACCAGAGCATCATCTCCACCGTGGGTTTCCTGCCCTGGTTCTGCAACGCCCACAACAGAGCCACCAGCATCCGGCACTGATCATGAACCGAAGGGCCGGCTCTATCTTTGCAACTACTGCCTCCTGGATGGATCAGACTGTCTCCTCCTTTTCTTCCTTTTCTGGTTAGTTCTGTCTTTCTCTCTTCCTCCGGGATCGACCAGAGGAGGATGGGTTCCCCGCTCAAGCCTGGTTCCGCTCGAGGTTTCTTCCTTACTCTAGGGAAGTCGTCCTCCCTGCTGTTGTCTCTGGCTTGCCCTCGGGGGGCTTGGACCTGGATTTCCTTCCTGTGAAGCTGCCTCGAGGCAACGTTGTAAAAAGCTCTATAAGAACAAATATTGATTGATTGATTGATTGATTCCCAGGATTTCCAGATTTCCCCATCATCAACATTCCATATCGCAATTTTGAGCATCAGGGAACATTAATGTTAAGTACATGACAGAGCCGGAACCCCACCCATATAATGAGTTCTAAAGGAGCGATCAGAGTAACAGGGTCTGTAATGATGGTGGACTGAGCATGTGTGGAGAACAGAGGAACAGCTCTTCTGATCTGAGAGCTCCACCTTATGGATGTTGCCTGTAATTACACTCTCCATTCACAGCTCAGATACAACAGTCAGGCAGGGTTCCATACGTCAAAACTGATTCCTTTAAAGGTGCCATAGACGGGAAAGCTGTATGGACACGGTGATGGTGTAAAAAGGAGAGAACCTAGAATCCACATTCCGTAAAGCTCAAACACAAATCCTACATTTCCAAAAGAGGACGGGAAAGCGGGCCGATTCCCAAATCCTACATTGTTACAGACTCATTAATATTCACACCCCCAACATCTACATACAACCACACCGGAGCTACAGAACCAACATGGAGGACCATGTGGAGAACTCCAGCGTTCCAGGCTGGGAAGGGGATGTCGCCACTCTTCATTCCCTTCCCGAACATCCCGACTGTCAGCGGTACATGGTGGATGTTCATCTTTAATCCAGGCTGGAGTTCTTCCTGTTCACCAGCTTTCTATGTTCCACCTTAAATACTGCAGCTGGTACAGGCTGAATATCCTGCAGCACTATTTAAGGTAGAACGGAGAATTCCCAACACAAGCTGGAGAACAGGAACTCCAGCTCCACATCTTTAACAGGATCCCGGAACACCTTTAATTGGCATAGCTGGTGAATGATGTGAAGGGTCGAATGTAAAAGCTGCTCCATTTAAGGTGGAACCTATAAACCAGAAGCAGACCTTTTCATTAAGTAATACAGAAGTCTGTCTCTCAGTATGGCGTTGGGCCGCCGTGTTCGCTAACCCAACACGCCAGACGTCTCGGTATGGAGCTGTAGAGGTTCCTGATGGTGTCCTGTGATAATCCATCCCATGCAGCTTGAACATCCTCACACAGTTCCTGCAGATGGTGCGGTAGGGGTGAAGGTGGAGGGACACCAGGTCTTCTGGACGTGTGACAGCAGACGGTTCATCTTGGTGCTGACCACGGTGCCTCCACACACGGATTCGTTGGGCGTCTCCACCAAGACTAAAGCGGGACTCGTCACTGAAGATGACCCGCTGCCATTCTGAGTCACTCCATGCCAGTCTGGTACGACACCACTGCAGTCTTTGGTGACGGTGACGTGGTGTTAAGGACAGTCGTGGTAACGGTCTGTGTGCATGTAGTCCTGCGTGGTGCAGCCGTCTGCCGATGGTGCTGCACTAACAGGAGGACTCATGGAGGACACCACTGCTCGCCCTCCAGCAGCTTGCCGTGGTCATATCAGCAAGACCGGTACGGCACACGGTACTTCAATAAGACCACGCCTCCTCCCTCCAACTCTTCCTACAACTCTACCTGCTTTCCAACTCCTCTCTAAGGTATACGCTTTGCCAACACCACAGCACGAGTCAGAGCGGGAAGCATGCCCTACAGGACCACCTTAGTCAGTCAGGTACAGCGTTAAGACCCGATGATGAGTGTTAGGACCTCCACAGACAGAGTCGTCTCCCCCCAGTGGTCTCGGTGGTCTCGGTTGCTGTGAGCTGATATGAAATGTAAGTTTGTATAATTATCCGAGTGTGTGAGTTGGGGGGTCGGGCGTATGAATGAGTGCTCTATAAATAACTCCAAATTAAAGCCGAGGTGTTTACATAAGCCCGTCGGCATCCTACCCACGCGTTCACACGGGTCACAGCGAGCGGCGCGTGGTATCAGAGCGTATATACAGCAGAGTAGATTCCTGAGAGGAAACTC
Source organism: Prochilodus magdalenae (assembly GCA_024036415.1). NCBI lineage: Eukaryota > Metazoa > Chordata > Actinopteri > Characiformes > Prochilodontidae > Prochilodus > Prochilodus magdalenae. The sequence continues at coordinate 36,109 of JAMWET010003779.1, read as the reverse complement.
AACACACCAGCTAGTCCACCATCAGACACTCATCAGAAAGGGGTCATGTGACGTATCGATATTAACACATGCCTACACCAGCTGTCGACACAAGGGAAGAGTAGCTCTCAGATATTATATAATTACAGGTCAACATCAGTGGTGTTCAGTAACTCAGTAAGTGTGATGTGTTAGTGTGCTGTAAGTAGCGTGTCGGTGTTCAGTAACTCAGTAAGTGTTATGTGTTAGTGTACTGTAAGTAGCGTGTCGGTGTACGGTAACTCAGTAAGTGTAATGTGTTAGTGTACTGTAGTGTGTTGGTGTACAGTAACTCAGTAAGTGTAATGTGTTAGTGTGCTGTAAGTAGCGTGTCGGTGTTCAGTAACTCAGTAAGTGTTATGCGTTAGTGTACTGTAAGTAGTGTGTCGGTGTACGGTAACTCAGTAAGTGTAATGTGTTAGTGTACTAAAGTGTGTTGGTGTACAGTAACTCAGTAAGTGTAATATGTTAGTGTGGTGTAAGTAGTGTGTCGGTTTTTTGGTAACTGAGTAAGTGTAATGTGTTAGTGTGCTGTAAGTAGCGTGTCGGTGTTCAGTAACTCAGTAAGTGTAATGTGTTAGTGTGCTGTAAGTAGCGTGTCGGTGTTCAGTAACTCAGTAAGTGTAATGTGTTAGTGTGCTGTAAGTAGCGTGTCGGTGTTCAGTAACTCAGTAAGTGTAATGTGTTAGTGTGCTGTAAGTAGGTGGGGTCAGGTTGTACCGGTAAAACTCCAGTAAGTGTAATGTGTTAGTGTACTGTAGTGTGTTGGTGTACAGTAACTCAGTAAGTGTAATGTGTTAGTGTGGTGTAAGTAGTGTGTCGGTTTTTTGGTAACTGAGTAAGTGTAATGTGTTAGTGTGGTGTAAGTAGTGTGTCGGTTTTTTGGTAACTGAGTAAGTGTAATGTGTTAGTGTGCTGTAAGTAGCGTGTCGGTGTGCGGTAACTCAGTAAGTGTGATGTGTTAGTGTGCTGTAAGTAGCGTGTCGGTGTGCGGTAACTCAGTAAGTGTGATGTGTTAGTGTGCTGTAAGTAGCGTGTCGGTGTGCGGTAACTCAGTAAGTAGTTGATGTGTTAGTGTGCTCGTAAGTAGC
>JAMWET010003779.1:25000-30000 GCA_024036415.1 Prochilodus magdalenae | reverse complement strand
GGTACTGTGGTATAGACTGAGTCTGTTCTACAGTTTCTCGTTAGGTTGAGTGTATAACTCTAAGCTCTAAACGTAGGTACTGTGGTATAGACTGAGTCTGTTCTACAGTTTCTCATTAGGTGGAGTGTATAACTCTAAGATCTAAACGTAGGTACTGTGGTATAGACTGAGTCTGTTCTACAGTTTCTCATTAGGTGGAGTGTATAACTCTAAGCTCTAAATGTAGGTACTGTGGTATAGACTGAGTCTGCTCTACAGTTTCTCATTAGGTCGAGTGTATAACTCTAAGATCTAAATGTAGGTACTGTGGTCTAGACTGAGTCTGTTCTACAGTTTCTCATTAGGTGGGGTGTATAACTCTAAGATCTAAATGTAGGTACTGTGGTATAGACTGAGTCTGTTCTACAGTTTCTCATTAGGTGGAGTGTATAACTCTAAGCTCTAAATGTAGGTACTGTGGTATAGACTGAGTCTGCTCTACAGTTTCTCATTAGGTTGAGTGTATAACTCTAAGCTCTAAATGTAGGTACTGTGGTATAGAGTCTGTTTCTGCTGGCCTATGAATAATAAATAATCTGATTTTAATTCTGTGATGTGATTCGCAGTAAAATACACACGGACGTGTTTTTCATCACCGCACTGGAAAAATCCATACGTGTGAAATGTAAGGCGTGCAGCAGACGCCATGGCAACTGCGGTGGTATCTAGGGCGAGTTTTCCACTCTGACACCCAATTCCCTTCGCAGGGACGCAAATATATTCACACGCCAAGCAAGGCGCCAGCCTGGCCCGCCGAGCTCTACTACAACACAGAGACCCGCTCGTATACAGTGTAACACTGCTGAGCCTCTAACACATACCCACCAGCACAACCTCACACACGGGCTCTGTCCCTCACAATAATCCTCACATAGGCTGACCATATAGGACTCCCTAACTTCACCACCATTCCCGCCTCTCCTTGCGGAAGCTCAGGTACCGCTAGTGCACAAGCGTACTGCCCGGGTTTGCTGTGCTAAGGCTGATTGATGCTGAGTCTATTCTGTAGCTTGTGCAGGGGGCCTGTTAACATACAGCAGTCATGACGGTGCATGCTACATACGTACATCTTTACCATGCGACCCTTTCTACCTTTCTGCAAAGCAACCGTCGCCAAAAGTGCACTGATCTGTTATCTATATCTGAAGGTGTCCAATCAAATCACAGAATTATAATAATAGCTATGTTAGCATTCCCACGCCATCTGTAAATCTATATATGGTACGGTGTAGGGTATAGAGTATGGTATAGGGTATGATGTAGGGTACAGTGTAGGATATAGAGTATGGTATAGGGTATGATGTAGGGTATAGAGTATGGTATAGGGTATGATGTAGGGTACGGTGTAGGGTATAGAGCATGGTATAGGGTATGATGTAGGGTACGGTGTAGGGTACAGAGTATGGTATAGGGTATGATGTAGGGTACGGTATAGAGTATGGTATAGGGTATGATGTAGGGTATAGAGTATGATGTAGGGTACGATGTGGGGTACGGTGTAGGGTATAGAGTATGGTGTAGGGTACGGTGTAGGGTATAGAGTATGGTATAGGGTATGATGTAGGGTATGATGTGGGGTATGATGTAGGGTATAGAGCATGGTGTAGGGTACGATGTGGGGTACGGTGTAGGGTATAGGGTATGATGTAGGGTACGATGTGGGGTACGGTGTAGGGTATAGAGTATGATGTAGGGTACGGTGTAGGGTATAGAGTATGGTATAGGGTATGATGTAGGGTACGATGTGGGGTACGGTGTAGGGTATAGAGTATGATGTAGGGTACGGTGTAGGGTACGATGTGGGGTATAGAGTATGGTATAGGGTATGATGTAGGGTACGATGTGGGGTACGGTGTAGGGTATAGAGTATGGTGTAGGGTACGATGTAGGGTACGGTGTAGGGTATAGAGTATGGTGTAGGGTACGGTGTAGGGTACGATGTAGGGTATAGAGTATGATGTAGGGTACGTTGTAAGGTATAGAGTAGGGTATGATGTAGGGTACGATGTGGGGTACGGTGTAGGGTATAGAGTATGGTGTAGGGTACGATGTAGGGTACGGTGTAGGGTATAGAGTATGGTGTAGGGTACGATGTAGGGTACGGTGTAGGGTACGGTGTAGGGTATAGAGTATGATGTAGGGTACGGCGTAGGGTATAGAGTATGGTATAGGGTATGATGTAGGGTACGATGTGGGGTACGGTGTAGGGTATAGAGTATGGTATAGGGTACGATGTGGGGTACGGTGTAGGGTATAGAGTATGATGTAGGGTACGGTGTAGGGTATAGAGTATGGTATAGGGTATGATGTAGGGTACGATGTGGGGTACGGTGTAGGGTATAGAGTATGGTATAGGGTATGATGTGGGGTACGGTGTAGGGTATAGAGTATGATGTAGGGTAAGGTGTAGGGTATAGAGTATGGTATAGGGTATGATGTAGGGTACGATGTGGGGTAAGGTGTAGGGTATAGAGTATGGTATAGGGTATGATGTAGGGTACGGTGTGGGGTACGGTATAGGGTATGATGTAGGGTACGATGTGGGGTACGGTGTAGGGTATAGAGTATGGTATAGGGTATGATGTGGGGTACGGTGTAGGGTATAGAGTATGATGTAGGGTAAGGTGTAGGGTATAGAGTATGGTATAGGGTATGATGTAGGGTACGGTGTAGGATATAGAGTATGGTATAGGGTATGATGTAGGGTACGATGTGGGGTACGGTATAGGGTATGATGTAGGGTACGGTATAGGGTATGATGTAGGGTACGGTGTAGGATATAGAGTATGGTATAGGGTATGATGTAGGGTACGATGTGGGGTACGGTGTAGGGTATAGAGTATGGTATAGGGTATGATGTGGGGTACGGTGTAGGGTATAGAGTATGATGTAGGGTAAGGTGTAGGGTATAGAGTATGGTATAGGGTATGATGTAGGGTACGGTGTAGGATATAGAGTATGGTATAGGGTATGATGTAGGGTACGATGTGGGGTACGGTATAGGGTATGATGTAGGGTACGGTATAGGGTATGATGTAGGGTAAGGTGTAGGGTATAGAGTATGGTATAGGGTATGATGTAGGGTACGGTGTAGGATATAGAGTATGGTATAGGGTATGATGTAGGGTACGATGTGGGGTACGGTGTAGGATATAGAGTATGGTATAGGGTATGATGTGGGGTACGGTGTAGGGTATAGAGTATGATGTAGGGTAAGGTGTAGGGTATAGAGTATGGTATAGGGTATGATGTAGGGTACGATGTGGGGTACGGTGTAGGGTATAGAGTATGGTATAGGGTATGATGTGGGGTACGGTGTAGGGTATAGAGTATGATGTAGGGTAAGGTGTAGGGTAGCGTGTATGGTATCGGGTAGGATGTTGGGTAGGGTGTGGGGTACGGTATAGGGTATGATGTAGGGTACGATGTGGGGTACGGTGTAGGGTATAGAGTATGGTATAGGGTAAGATGTAGGGGTTAACGGTGTGTAGGGTATAGAGTTTGATGTTAGGGTAAGGGTTTAGGGTATAGAGTATGGATATAGGGTATGATGTAGGGTACGGTGTAGGGTATAGAGTATGGTATAGGGTATGATGTAGGGTACGATGTGGGGTACGGTATAGGGTATGATGTAGGGTACGGTATAGGGTATGATGTAGGGTACGGTGTAGGATATAGAGTATGGTATAGGGTATGATGTAGGGTACGATGTGGGGTACGGTGTAGGGTATAGAGTATGGTATAGGGTATGATGTGGGGTACGGTGTAGGGTATAGAGTATGATGTAGGGTAAGGTGTAGGGTATAGAGTATGGTATAGGGTATGATGTAGGGTACGGTGTAGGATATAGAGTATGGTATAGGGTATGATGTAGGGTACGATGTAGGGTACGGTATAGGGTATGATGTAGGGTAAGGTGTAGGGTATAGAGTATGGTATAGGGTATGATGTAGGGTACGGTGTAGGATATAGAGTATGGTATAGGGTATGATGTAGGGTACGATGTGGGGTACGGTATAGGGTATGATGTAGGGTACGGTATAGGGTATGATGTAGGGTACGGTGTAGGATATAGAGTATGGTTATAGGGTATGATGTAGGGTACGATGTGGGGTACGGTATAGGGTATGATGTAGGGTACGATGTGGGGTACGGTATAGGGTATGATGTAGGGTACGGTATAGGGTATGATGTAGGGTACGGTGTAGGATATAGAGTATGGTTATAGGGTATGATGTAGGGTACGATGTGGGGTACGGTATAGGGTATGATGTAGGGTACGATGTGGGGTACGGTGTAGGGTATGATGTAAAGAAGCACTGGCGCTACAAGGCTTCCACACAGTCATATGTAAAGGTCTGATCAGCATGCCTTGATGTTCCCACATCCTCTACAGAGACACACTGCACAATGTAACACACACTTACTGTCTATTAACTGCTTTTAACACACGGGGGGCGGAGCTAAAACATTAAACGCTGGCTGTGCAGGAGTTATGGTAGTTTATATTTTATGCTTTTATTATTTTAATCATTTGGTTGGGAAATGATGCTGCCATCCACAGAGGCTTTATGCTATGCTAACAGCATTAGCAGTCTGACTGTACTTTAGTCCATGCTTATAGATATGAGCGAGTCGTACAGTGTCAGACACCACATGATCAAGTCTGCTAAGTACATGAGAGGGGGGGTGTACATTTTCGCCAAGCGAATCCTTCACCCAGTTCTAAGTCGCTTGGCTCTCCACTCCTTCATTTCCTTCCGTCGGGTCACGGCCCAGTCACTCCCCTCGTTCCCCTGGTTAGACCCCACTGAAGGAGCTGATGAGATTCTCCATCTGAGTATGACTCACAAGCAGGCCATGCCAGCTCCTTTGACAGGACGACCGTGCAGCCAACACTCCGCACTGCCCGTCACACAACCGACTGAACTCTGGTTTCTCAGAAGGTCTGAAGTTTGTGA
>JAMWET010003779.1:5000-20000 GCA_024036415.1 Prochilodus magdalenae | reverse complement strand
GACATCCACAGCAGCGCATCGCGTTTCTGTCAGGAGAGGTTCAGACGGCGACAGGGCTGAGTTTTGAGCGTCTGGGTGTGGATTAGGCCGAATCCTCAATCAGAAATCCTTAATCACACAGCGAGGAAAGCGCGGGTTACGCAACGCGCAGTGTGCTCAGTGTAACTTCCCATCAAGGGTCTCCTAGAGAGGAGAATCAGGAACCGGGATCGGGATCGGGCTCAGTCCGGCCAAGACACCCCCAGAAACGCTCAGGGCCCTATAGGAAGACAACCCGTAACATGGCGAAGCACAGACTAGCCAAAGCAAGCTGCGCAGCTTTACACCTTACACCACCAACATGAACCCACCGGCGCCCTCTGCTGGGGGCAGTAACAGCCTACATGACGAACTGACTGTGTTCTAGCTAATAGAACTTGTTCTCAGGTGCTAAAAGGACCAGAATGTCTAGAACCAGCTCAAACAGAGCTACAGTCATCTGAGTGAAGAAGATCTCATCTACACTGGCAGACATTCTGTCCTGTGGGTTCTGCGGTTATCTCAAGTGGAGCTGCTCCTCCTTCTTGAAGATCGGAGCTGTGAGGGAAAGAGTCTGTGAGCTCCGGAATGAGGTGGGAGAGCTCTCTGTTCTCCTCCAGTTTTCCCAGACTGGTAAGTGGTAAAGGGACGCTTTAAGCTAGATCTGGGCGATGGAGGTGGAGGGACACCAGGCCTTCTGGACGTGTGACAGCAGACCGTTCATCTTGGTGCTGACCACGGTGCCTCCACACACGGATTCGTTGGGCGTCTCCACCAAGACTAAAGCGGGACTCGTCACTGAAGATGACCCGCTGCCATTCTGAGTCACTCCATGACAGTCTGGTACGACACCACTGCAGTCTTTGGTGACGGTGACGTGGTGTTACGGACAGTCGTGGTAACGGTCTGTGTGCATGTAGTCCTGCGTGGTGCAGCCGTCTGCTGATGGTGCTGCACTAACAGGAGGACTCATGGAGGCACCACTGCTCGCTGGAGGTCTGTAATGGTGGTGTTGGGTCAGTCAGGTACAGAGATAAGACCCGTCCTTGGGTATGTCACATGTGTGGTTGAGTGAAACTTGAATCATTAGCAGATTTAGAGGAGCAGCTCCACCTTTATTAGCACCACCACCCCAACAGCAGCCTGTAAGTAGCAGCCATGCTGTGTGATTGTATCCGTGTGTGGCGGTTGGAGCAGATCATCTTAAACTGAGAGCTCCATAGTGAGGATCAACTTTACTCTACTGTGTGTTGGTGTCCAGATGGAGCCAGTAGCTAGTACAGGGAGTAGTAGCTAACTCAATAGTATGAGGGCGGAGCTTATTTACACATGGTGCTTCAGTGTGATCATCGTGGACGGCATCTCACTGTAAACAAGCCAATTAGAGCAGAGGTCATCTAAATATTCATGAGCTCCCCAAAAAAGCAGAAAACAGCCTGTTTCATTCTAGAACCTGATCTTAGGGTGGAACGTAGGATGGCACAGAGTAGAACCACATCTAAGGGTCCAAAGTTACATACGTTCTATGCAGAAAACCTTTACTGTATAAATGCATGCTACGCTGTCCTTTCAAGCCATAAATAGAACATGCATGTGATCTGGAGGGTTCTATTCGGTTCTATATAGCAACCACCTTTACTGTGGAACCTTTGAACCACGTCTCACAGCTACTCCCATATGGTGCTTCAGCCAGAGGTCCTCGGACCATCTACCACAACCACTCCAACCGCTCCAGCTCAGTAATCACACTAGTACCCGTCAGGCTGGCTCCTTCACCACACTCAGCTCAGCAATCCAGATAGTTACTCTGGAGGTCCGGAGATCACGGTGGTCTGTTCTCCAGCCTGCTGCCCACAGACAGATACACATGCTCCACTCATTAACACAGATAATAAACAACAACAGCATAAACAACAACAACAACAACAACAACAACAACAACAACAACATCAACATCAACATCAACAGCATCACAACACAGCCTGATCTCCGTCTCCGAACATGCGACCGTATTCACTCCGCTTACCTTCTTTCTTTAAGGCGCTGAGGAACGACTTCATCACCACACACGCTCACACTCACACTCCTACTCCCACACTCACGCCGCACACTGGGGATACACCCCCCTCCCTGCCCCGCCCCCCTGCCGCTCTGGAGAGAGCGCGCGGAAACTGAACTAGTCCTGGAGCTCAGAGCTAATGCAGCTCAGAGAGAGAGAGGGAGAGGGGGAGGAGGGAGAGAGAGAGAGAGGGAGAGAGGGAGAGAGAGAGGGAGAGAGAGAGAGAGAGAGAGAGAGAGAGAGAGAGAGAGAGAGAGGTAGAGAGAGAGGGAGAGAGGGAGAGAGAGAGAGAGAGAGAGGAAGAGAGAGAGAGACAGGAGAGAGAGAGGGAGAGAGAGAGAGAGAGAGAGAGAGGTAGAGAGGGAGAGAGAGAGGGAGAGAGGGAGAGAGACGTGGAGACCAGTGTCCCTCCCACTCTCTCTGTATCACAGTCTCCTCACTTTTCCTAATTCCTCTCGTTGCTCTTTCTTTTCTTCCTATCTCACTTTCTTTCCTTCTATCTTACCACCTTTCCTCCCCCTTCTCTCCTAAATACCTTGTCCCTCCATCTTTCTCTTTATTTCCTTCCTTTTTCCTTTCATTCGTACATTTTTCTCCCTCTCTCCTTCCCTCTCCCTTCTTCTCGTTCCCTCTCTCTCCCTATCTCTCTCCCTCTCCCTTCCTCCCTCTTTCCTTCTCCCTTCCTCTCTCTTTCCTTCTCCCTTCCTCTCTCTTTCCCTCTCCCTTCCTTCTCCCTTCCTCTCTCTTTCCTTCTCCCTTCCTCTCTCTTTCCCTCTCACTTCCTCCCTCTTTCCTTCTCCCTTCCTCCCTCTTTCCCTCTCCCTTCCTCCCTCTTTCCTTCTTCCCCTCTTCTTGTATTATTCCTCACAGTCTCCCTCGTGCTCGTTCTTTCTTTCTGAACCTCTCTGCTGTGTGTTCTGTAAGGTTCTCCCTGCAAGGGCGTGTGAGACCCAGGAGAACCCGCTGGAATCCAGGGCAGCTGGAGGGAAGCCGTGTAGAGTCTCACATACAGTATGAACCGTTTTAGCATCAGGAAGACCTTCAGCTGCTTCCCCTACCGGCTTCACCGTCTGATAAACGCTTTCCTGCTGGTGTCATCAGGATCTGGAAGTAGGACTCTCTCTCTCTCCCCTCTCTATCATCTCTCTCTCTCTCTCTCTCCCTCCCTCTCTCCTCTCTCTTTCCTCTAATTAAGGAAACCCAGAATAAACAGCTGATGCTTCCGACCTAGAGCTATTTGGGCCCCCAACACTACACACAGCACCAGTCAAACCCCACCTGAAGGATGGTCTTCATCACAGTAACCTTCCACAGAAAGAAGAGAACACAAGGAACCCAGACTCAGAAGGAGGAACTCCTTAAACGAGCGATGTGGAAGATGACTTCGTACACTACAGTGACTCACTATCGCCTCTACAGGTACAGAACGGTATATCCCAGAACAGACTGGCTGTAGAGAGAGACTCTCCTGGTGTTACACCGAAGAAACTGTATCAATTAGGTGGCGCTATAGCACCGACCGGAAGATGTGGACAGAAGAAGAACCCATGTCGGAATGTTCTACTATAGCACATATTTATCAGTAGCTCCGCCCATAAAACTCCGGGGAGAATAATTACTCAGGTTTATATTCGCCAGCTTCTTGTTTCAATTCCCCCGGTCCACCTTAAATGGCGTAGCAGTTGCATTCTGGCGAAGGCACTCGGCCTCGAACTTGCAAGCCTTTACATTCTGGCTATGATGTTCAGCTTGTTATGTGCCAATGTCTTGTTTAAATTCTCTTGTGCCACCTTAAATTTAGCAGCAGTTACATCCTGGTGCTGGTTTTCAGCTTCTTATTCACCAGCTTCTTGTTTGAATTCTCCTGTTCCACCTTAAATGGTGTCGCAGTTACATACTGCCCCTGTCATTCAGGTTGTTACTCGCCAGCTTTGTGTTTGAAAATTCTCCCGTTCCACCTTAAATGGTGCCGCAGTAATTGTAACGACTCTAATGCGCTAGAATGTAGCCACAGGGCCATTTAAGGTGGAATGGGAAAAATGGAACAAGAGCCTGAACTGAATCAACACCACAATAAAAACGTGACACTGATTTACTACACTGTACTAACGAGCACACTAGGTAGAACCACCAGATGGGTTGAATAATTAGCTAGAACACAGGTGCTAGATAACCACTTTGTGTTGTGAGAAGTTTGAGGACCCAAACGGGGGCAGACACTGAGACAACCTGATGCCCACCAGAGTTCTCTGGGAAATCTCAATCCGGGGTCTTGGTTCTTTACTCACCCTGACCTGGACGCAGCTCTAACGAGCTCGGCTACAAGCGTGTGCTGGACCCGTCGGGCTCTCTAACGACAGTCTGAAGCCTGTCCAGCGCTGGCAGACAATTACCAACGTTGGCAGATGCGTCCGGCCTTAAGGAGCTTGGCTGTGGAAGCGCAGGGTGCTGATTGCAGAGGGCCTTGGGTTGCCAGATTAGCACTCATTCACCATGCATTCTTTAATACACAGGGCTGTCAATCATCTTTAAAGAGGCTTAGCCGGGAACGGAGAGGAAAACTACTTTTAGGATTCAGATCCTCCTCTCCGTCCACTCAGCTCCTCCTCACATACAGCTCCACTAACTGGGTGGACAGAACGTCCACGTCTACCGGTGGCTGTAAGAGCCTCAGCTGAGTGAAGGCCACAGTGCTCCACAGCCTTCCTAAACTGAAAGGTTTGAGTCTTGTACCAGCCTGCGGGAAACTGGTCAAACTGGAATTAATCGGGGGCAGTGATGGGCTGTAGCTTGGGGAAGCAGCCTTGTTTGATCGCCTGAGCCGACAGGACACGACTGAAGTGACCTTTAGCAAGGCTCCTCAGTTCATCCTGAGTTAATCTGGCTCCCAGTCTCCCCTCTGATCCATCCCAAAGGTGTTCTATCAGGTGGAGGTCAGGACTCTGTGCAGGCCAGTCCAGTTCCTCCACACCAGACTCGCTCATCCATGTCTTTATGGAGCTTGCTCTGTGCACTGGTGTGTGGTCATGTTGGAACAGGAAGGGGCCGTCCCCAAACTGTCCCACAAAGTTGGGAGGATGGAATGGTCCAGAGTCTCTTGGTCTGCTAAAGCATTAAGAGTTCCTCTTACTGGAACTAAGGGGCGGAGCCAACTCCTGAACACCACCCCCACACCATAATCCCCTCCCACCAAACTCTACACTCTGCACAGTGCAGTCAGACCAGTACCGTTCTCCTGGAACCACCAAACCCAGACTCGTCCATTGGATTACCAGATGGAGAAGCGTGATTGGTCACTCCAGAGAACACGCCTCCACTGCTCTAGAGTCCAGGGGCGGAGCTTTACACCACTGCGTTCCACGCTCTGCACTGCGCTTGGTGATGTGAGGCTGGGATGCAGCTGCTCGCCATGGAAACCCATTCCATGAAGCTCTACACACTGTTCCTGAGCTGATCTGAAGGACACATGAAGTTTGGAGGTCTGTAGTGATGGACTCTGTAGAAAGTTGGTGACCTATGACCCTACGTGGTCTACCACTTCGTGGCTGAGCTGCTGTCGTTCCCAGTCACTCCCACTGTGTTCTAATCCCACTGACAGTGGACTGTGGAATATTTAGCAGGAGGGAATTTCACCACTGGACTTGTAGCACAGGTGGAGCATCCTATCACGGTACCACGCTGGAGTTCACTGAGGTCCTGAGAGCGTCCCGTTCTCTCACTAACGTCTGTAGGAGCAGTCTGCAGGTCTAGGTGCTCGGTTTATACACCTGTGGCCATGGGAGTGACTGGAACACCTGAGTTCAGTGATCAGCATGGGGGAGTGAATACTTTTGGCATTATAGTGTATGTGTATACTGTACAGTACTAGAGAGACACAAACTGCACTTGGCCAATAAACATGGCTGCCTGGAGTCACCACACACTGGTGTGCCCAACGATCCGGGGACTGAAGCAGATTAGTACGACTCAGGGTCAGAACCAGTCAGAACCTGAACACCAAAGCACAGCGTGAATCTTTAACCTACTGTACCGCACACAACAAACCCTGCCTGCGCGATCACGCAGAACTCCGCCACACGCCGTATGTAGGTCACCCAGAGCGCGCGTGTGTGCGGGGGCAGACCCTCTGTGTGCGGCAGTGTTTCTATAGGCTGTGTGTATGATGGCGTTGCTCCAGCCCAGATGGAATAGAAATTCAATGTTTCCATTCACATCTATAATTCATTCCCCTCATTACTCATTTACCGGGCCATAACTCCTGTTGAAGGAGCGATCCAGCCTTTCAGGACCTAACCCGCGTGTCACACCCCGGAGAGGAGATCACGCACGCGGCCGCAGCCTCGGTCCAGCGCTTAGAGCTTTAGGAGGAAGAGGATTCGCGTGTTTGTAACTCCAGTCTAACTCCAGATCTGCTTTACTGGCTGATATCTCCTCCCCACACATCGATCCTCACACTGTTCCCTCCGCTTCTCTTACCTCACAAACCAACCATCAGCGCAGAGTGGCTGAATCAGGAGCGCCCGGCGCAGAGCGAGCTTTAACATGGTGTAAAACTTCAGTACGTCCGTTTAAATATACATCAGCTAATCCAACACTTTCATCATCATTTACTCATACACAGTCAGAGAATTAAACCCGCCTCCCTGTACCTCCACCCACTGTCCACTCCATCAGCTCCACTGACCATACAGGACACTCTGTAGGTGTACAGGTCCAGACTGTAGTCCGTCTGTTTCTCTGTGTACTGTATTACCCTGTTCTTCAATGGTCAGGACCCCCACAGGACCCCCACAGGACCCCCACAGGACCCCCACAGAGCAGGTATGATGTGGGTGGTGGATCATTCTCAGCACTGCAGTGACACTGACGTGGTGGTGGTGTGTTAGTGTGTGTGGTGCTGGTGTGAGTGGATCAGACACAGCAGTGCTGCTGGACTGAGAATTGTCCACCAACCAAAACCATCCAGAGTCCGGCGGGCAGTGTCCTGTGGGGCAGCATCCTGTGGGTAGCGTCCTGTGGGCAGTGCCCTGTGTGCAGCATCCTGTGGGCAACATCCTGAGGGCAGCGCTCTGTGGGCAACGTCCTGTAGGCGGTGTCCTGTGAGTAGTTGGGCAGTGTCCTGAGGGGCAGCGTCCTGTGGGGCAGCGTCCTGTGGGCAGTGTCCTGTGGGCAGCGTCCTGTGGGCAGTGCCCTGTGTGCAGCGTCCTGTGGGCAACATCCTGAGGGCAGCGCTCTGTGGGCAACGTCCTGTAGGCGGTGTCCTGTGAGTAGTTGGGCAGTGTCCTGAGGGGCAGCGTCCTGTGGGGCAGCGTCCTGTGGGGCAGCGTCCTGTGGGGCAGCGTCCTGTAGGCGGTGTCCTGTGAGTAGTTGGGCAGCGTCCTGTGGGGCAGTATCCTGTGGGGCAGTATCCTGTGTCCACTGATGAAGGACTAGAGGATGACCAACACTGCACTGTGCAGCAGCAGATGAGCTATCGTCTCTGACTGTCCATCTACAAGGTGGAGCAGCAAGGTAGGAGTGTCTAATAGAGTGGACAGTGAGTGGACACGGTGTCTCAACACTCCAGCAGCACTGCTGTGTCTGATCCACTCACAGCAGCACCACCCACACTAACACACCACCACCACGTCAGTGTCACTGCAGTGCTGAGAATGATCCACCACCCACATCATACCTGCTCTGTGGTGGTCCTGTGGTGGTCCTGTGGGGGTCCTGACCATTGAAGAACAGGGTAATACAGTACACAGAGAAACAGATGGACTACAGTCTGTACCTGTACACCTACAGAGTGTCCTGTATGGACGTCTGGTTATATGTGATGTATGTGTTGATGTTCTAAGTGACACACCCTCTACAGAGACACACTACCACACACGTACCAGCCTGTGTGTGGTAACACTGTGCACTATAAAGAGGAAGTATAGAAAATAAATATTAACGTTTACATATCTCCGCTGTGCAGTGAAAAACATCAGCCTCCAGTTTGGTAGATGTTTACTCTTGTGTAACAGCAGCTGCTGTAAGACGTGCATGAAGTTCATGATGAATGGACCAACAGAAATTACCCAGAGCTGCGTGGAAGGACGTCTGGTTCCATTGACTTCCATTAGAGGTTTTAAGTCTCTCCTGTAAAGCTGCCATTTTGGAGACACTTGTTTTGCAGTGACGATATGATTGTATATGTAGCACAATTCAATATAATATAATCATACTGTATATCTACCGTATAATAAACTCTGAGATACTTTATAACGTAACTTAAAGGATACAGTGGTATATAGCTGGTGTGTCCCGTGCAGTAAAGCGAATCTGTTTGTTTCAATTTCAGCTTGTAAATCATTTAATCATTCGTTTAATTTGAGGCAAAGTTAAAGCTGTACAGTACCATTAGGAAGCGCTGCTATACCTGCCATCCAGTCATACTAGTGTATTCAGCGCTGTAATGATTAAATAATTAACTGAACTGAAATACACAGGATTTAATCAGAACTGAATCAAACTGAATCAAATTCACTGAATCGCCTGTAACGAATCAGATCTGTAATAGAATCGAATCGCTGTGAGGTCAGAGATCTAATGAGGTCACACACACTCTCACAACCACCCACACACACCCCAGCAGAGCCAGGGCAGCACCAGGGCACAGTGGACAGAACTGACCGCACCTTTCTCCGGCGTGCAGCAGGCGGAACCCATGGCCAGAAAAACTCCACTCGGCAGAAATTCCCATCCCAGAATTCCGAAATCCACGGCCTAGCTAAGGAAACAGGGGGGTAATCCGGTAGGCCGAGGGGTCTGGGGTGCGGAAAAGTGACCGGGGCAGCAAGAAAATACGCTGCTGGACGAACCGGACCTCATGGTGCCGGCCTGGGTGGACAGTAATCCTGGCGAACGCAGCTAGCGGCTAGCGACTAGCAGCTTTTCCTCATTCAGCCCGCAGGACAGCTGTGGAGCCGCTCAGGGAAACAATCACGGATTACCTCTCCTTTATTTATTTCTTTCCCCGATATTTATTTATTTATTTATTTATTTATTTATCTATCTATCCGTCCCTCTAATCCGGATGAATCTTGCTCAGCACCGGGGAGGGTCTCTAACGTGAATAACGGCTGATTAGCTCTCCTTTATTTACTCCTCATCCCTCCATTTGTTTACTTGTTTGTTTACTTGTTTACTCAGTAATCCAGATTGGTTCTGGGTGACATCACAGCATTCCCAAACACCACCAAATATGTATTTACCTCTCTCTCTCTCTCTCTCTCTCTCTCTTTCAGCTCCTCCTCTCTCTCTCTTCTACTGACTCTGTCCCTCTCTCACGCACTCTTCTTTCACTCTCTACCTTTCTCTCTGTTCCTCCCTTCTTTCATTCATGCTTTCCTCTCTCCCTCTTCTTCCTCCTCTCTCGTTCTCTCTCCTCCTCATTTCTTGCTCCCTCTCTCGTCTTCCTCTCCTCTTCCTTTTTGTCTCTTTCCTCTTTCTTTCTCCCTCCTTTTTCTCTCTCTCCTCCCATACTATCTTTCCTCATTCTCTCCTTTTCTCCCTTTTATTTCTTCTCATACTCTCTCATCTCCTCTCTTCCTCTCTCTCCCTCTGTCTCCTTATCCTCTCTTCTTCTCTCTACTCTTCCTCTCTTGCCCCTTTTCTTCTTTCTCCTCTCTCTTCTTCATCTCTTGCTCCCTTTTTGTCTTTTCTTTCTCTCTGTTCGCATCTTCTCTCTACCTCTGCTCCTCCTCTATCTACCTCTTTCATGCTCCTCTCTCTACCTCTCTCCTCCTCCTTTCTCTACCTCTTTCCTCCTCCTCTCTCTACCTCTCTCCTTCTCCTCTTTCTACCTCTCTCCTCCTCCTCTCTCTACCTCCTCTCTCTACCCCTCTCCTCCTCCTCTCTCTACCTCTCTCACCTCATCCTCTCTCTTCTTCTCTCATGCTCTCCACTTCCTCTCTGTTTCTCCGTTTATCTTTCTCTGTATCTCCCTCTCTCTTTCTCTCCTGGTGGATGGTGTATAGGTGGGGCTGAATGAGGCCTGTAATCCAGTAGGAAGTTGGGAGTGTGGGGGCGGAGTCAAAGGGGCGGAGAAGAATAAAATCTAATTGAAGCTCAGATCCTCCGCCCTGAGCACACATACGAACATCCAGAGAGGTGGAGCTCTCCCCTTACAAGTGCCCCAAATCCCTCCATCCTTCCTCCGTCAGGCCGGATAGCACACCCTGCGGAGAGAGAGGAACTCACCTATGTCGCTCTCTTTGTGGTTCTTGATCAGCTCGGCTAGCTCGAAGTTTCCCGCGATGATGGCCACCTGCGGCACAGAGAGGAGAACAGCATCACATGTTTCTGAGAGAGACCAGAATCGCCCACGTCAGTGAAACCCCACAGTGGAACCAGGCCAACCGGGATCGACCTGAGGAGGATGGGTTCCCCCCTCGAGCCCGGTTCCTCTCGAGGGTTACCTCTGGCTTGCTCACGGGGGGCTCGAGAACGTTAGCTGTAAAAAGCGCTGCACAAATAAAGACTGACTGACTGACTGAGTGACTAAATGACTGACCGACTGGCTGACTGGCTGACTGACTGACTGACTGACTGACTGACTGACTGGCTGGCTGGCTGGCTGATTGACTGACTGACTGACTGACTGGCTGACTGGCTGGCTGGCTGATTGACTGACTGGCTGACTGGCTGGTTGGCTGACTGGCTGACTGGCTGACTGACCGAAGCTGTTGGAAGGGACACGCACTGTGTTAATATCCCCACGTAAACCAGGCCAGGAATAGATAATTATCCCACTTCCCTGCTGGTTAATGAGGAAGCCTAAATAGTGACCTCCGTCTGAAACGCTCGGTCCGCCAGGCGAGGGGAAGGCTGGAGCGCAGGCCGGACAGAGTTCACACCTTGTATAATTCCGTCTGAAGGATTTAGGAAGGAAACGATCAGTATACATACCACACTGAGCTCTGCCTGATTAATGTACTGACCGTGTGCGTTTAATCTGGACACGACGTGAACTCTAGAGCTGGGATTTGACTTCACACCGTTATACTGCAGCCTCCTCATCATTGAAAGTATCAGAGACCAAAGCACACACAACACACACACAGCACACTGGCACACAATGACTGACCTTAGAACACAGACACAGTACCACACACACAACACTGCCGCCACACACACACACGACCAGAGGGAGGGGAAGGCTAGCACACTCTCCTCTGCACACACACACAGAATTCACTCAAGGATTACACACACAGTACATGCAGTACACACATACACGACACTCCCGACACCTCACACTGGACACGAATTGTACACACACGAGTCAGACACACAAGTAGCATCACACACACACACTACACACTATACACACACACACTATACACCACACACACACACACACACACACACACACAAGCCAGACACAAACAACACACCATACACACACGCATCACACAACCACAGACACACATCACACACCACAGACTACATACACACACACACACACACACCACAACACCACACACACACAACACACACACATACACTCTCACACACACACATACACACACACAATCACAGCACACACACACACATACACACACATACACAGCACACACACACCACACACACAACACACACACACTTCCCACACTCACACACACACACACACACACACATACACATACAACATACAAATACACAACACATACACTCACACATCACACCCACAGACACAACACACACACTCACACCACACAGCACACATGAGTACACACGCACACACACACACACACACTCATACACACAGACATACATTAACAGACACCACACACACATCACACATCACACTACACACACACGTCACACACACTCACACACTGCACACACGCACACATGGTTGGTACACATACACACCACAGAACACACACACACACACACACACCACTACACAACTACACACACACACTATACACACACCACACACAAGCACACACACACATCACAATACACACACACATACAACATACACACACTCCACACACACACACACACACACACACACACAGACACACACACACACACACACACTCATACATACACACACTTAACACACATACACATACACATACACATACACATACACATACACATACACATACACACTCACACTCACACACACACACACACACACATACACACACACACACACACACAGACACACACATATACACACACACACTCACACTCACACACACACACAGACACATACACACACACTCACACACTCACACACACACTCACACACACCACACACAGACACACATACATACACACACACACCACACACAGACACACATACATACACACACACACTCACACACCACACACAAAAACACATCAGTGTCTCTCTTTTAGGTTTCTGTTCTCTCTGTTTCCTCTCTCTCTCTCTCTCTCTCTTTCTATCTCTCTCTCTCTCGTTGTGTTAAGTCGCTGTCCCTCTCCCTCTTTCTCCCTGCCTACTAAGAATCGGACTGATGCTTCTGGGATCTCTCCCCGCTGCCGTTTTCTCCCTCCCATAGTAAACTGGGTTTCCATGGTAACCACCCCATATCCCTGCTCGGCAGCGAAAGCGGCGTTCCTCAGAAGGGTGGTCCTCAGCCTGAAAGGGCGAAGGTTAAAGTGGTCACTGTGCTCCCACGAGTACCTCGCCTAGTTTGTACAACCCCGCACCCGTCAGCTCCATCTCCGTTACACCTCGCCTGTTCTCATCCGGGGGAGACGTATGTCTCCCGGCTCTCAGTTTCCGTGTCTTTCTGTTCTTGCACGGAGACGAGTTAACAAACAAACAGTGCCACATTCACAGGCCATTTAACCCCACCGTGCTCCATCAACTCCACCACTGTGGCGACAGTGGGGAACCCTCGGGGGCTGGGAGGCTTCAGAGAACGAGCAGGAATAACCATTCACAGCCCTCCACTCCGGAGAATCATCATTCCAGATGGATTTAAGACCTTCCCTGAAAAAATCACCCTCACCCTAACTAGCCTGTAGATTTCAGAATCTTGGCATTGTTCCAACTCCGGAATATTCAGTCTGCATGCAGATTTTTTAAAATTCCAATGATTTCCCATAAAGAATGAATGGGGTGGAAAACTGCTTGCCCATCTACTGTGCTTCTGCTCAACCGAAAATGTTTCAGATGCACTACCCCAGGGCAGACCCCCAAGCACAAATTCAATGTTGGTCTGACCTGCACTCGTCTGTTTGTCATCCTCCGCCATCCCTCCTTCCTCTAATAGAGTCCCATTCATAGCCACCCCCATTCCAACTCTACTGTCTCCTTACACTACAGCCACCAAACTGCATGTACACACTCAGGACCCCAAACTCTAATCCGCAGGTATACTGAGCCGCACTCCTCCATGTGTCGATTATTCATCCCTCGTTCCTCCCATAGACTCCCATTCATTTTACGCAACGCTCACTAGCTACAAGCTTAAGCTGCACAATCACTCTGCACTGTTCCAGGAGCTGCAGTTTTCCAGCTGGTGGGTAATCAATCAAAATGTCAATCAATCAGTATTTATTTGTATAGCGCTTTTTACAACCAACGTTGTCCCATAGCAGCTTCACAGCTAACACAGAGTTAATCTACAGACATGGGGGGGGGGGAGGCAACCGAGTCCAAGCCCCCCTTGAGCAAGCCAGAGGCAACAGTGGTGAGGAAAAGAAGAAACCTCGAGAGGAACCAGGCTCAAGGGCGGAACCCAACCTCCTCAGGTCAGGCGTTTGTATGTATCTCATTCATTAATGCTTCGTTTTAAGGTTATTCTCTCTTTTCCGCTGGTAAACAGGGAATTCCCTAGTGTCGGAATGCCGGACCCCCTAGGTATAAAGGGTAATATTGAAAACAAAGTCAAGACATAAACACTGAAGTACGCAATGGGCGGAGCATCTGTGGCATCTGAGATTGGTCACTAGGGTGAACCATACACAGGTGTGTCCATATGTGGAAGCGTGGATAGGATCTGGTGGGGTCGGGGAGCCGGGATTGGGTTGGGATGTTGTGGCACTACCAGTGTTGATACCAAACCGGTGCCCCCCAATACATGTCCTGAACAGGCAATAATCAACACCACAGCCGCTCTGTAGTCGTAGAGTGTCGGCCGTCTGCGGCTGTACCTTGTCTAATGAAGTCCATCGGGGTCATATGGGGGTCATTAGTGATGTGGAGTGAGGAGAGGAGTATAGATACGACAGTAGTTTCAGAATTCCTGGCTATTTAAAATCCCACACTGAACAGCTCTACCATAACCCCTTACTGCCTCCGGCACTTCCCTAAACATAGGAACAGTGTAGCCTAGCTTCCTGCAGGTGGCGCTGCACAAGGACGATGGGCTATAAACCCCTGTGGGGTGTGAGTGACGGGATCCATAGATTGGGAGGAGGTGCTACAGTGCAGGGAATGTCTCGATCCATGTGTGGAAAATGGCTCCAGAGCAGATGGTAATGATTGGCTAAAAGGAGGGACTGGATGTGGGCGTGGCCAAAGACCATAGTGTGAAGGAAGTAGCTGAATCTGCAGGTGTATGGAAGCGTACGGTCATCAAGTCTACCAGCAGTGGCTACAATCCCAGTCTACAGGGAATTCTCCTCGGAACTGTGCCAGGGAAGGCCTCCACCACATCTGACCCAACAAGAGTGTCTGAACACTGATGTGGCTACTTCCAGAACCTTGTCCAGTCCGTGCGGCAGCTGTTACTGGTGCTGCTGGAGGGATTACAGGGTGGGACAGTTCAGTCGCTGGAGTTAGCACTACGGCTACTTACTGGTCCTATTAATATTAAAGGGTCTCTCTAGCGCCCTCTAGTGGCTGTTCTTCTAACCCATAAAGCCATGAGCAGAACGGAGAGAATGGGACGTACCTGAAA
>JAMWET010003778.1:10000-28843 GCA_024036415.1 Prochilodus magdalenae | reverse complement strand
GTGTGTTTTCCGATGTCGCTTCCTCCTCTTCGGGATCAGTGTAGATGACATAGGCCGGGGAGGGAAGCTAACAAGCTAGGCTAACCGTATCTCAGGGAACTGCGCAGCCAGTTAGCAGCAGCTAGCTCTAAACGTGGATCAACCAGTAATAACGCTCTGAGGTAAACAACGGTGACCCGCGCTAAAATGCGTCATGTTGACTGTACTGGTGTACTACACTGTAGGTCAGAACTGGTTACTGTACTGTATACCACACACAGGGGGTGTATACAGTGTGCAGTACATACTACTGTACGATTTTAAATCCAGCCATTGGCTGTTATTACTGTATCCACTGTTTAGAGCTAGCTGCTGCTAACGCTGCTCAGTTCACCTGAGATACGGTTAGCCTAGCTGTTAGCTTCCCTTGGCTAGTTCACTCTAAAACTGATCCTCTAAAGCGAGTTCATCTTTTATTAATCTTCAGACCTGTATATTTAACTTTCTGAGGCTCATTCTGATGAAAACACACCCCTTTACAATCACTACACCCACATTTACCTCAGAGCTGTTATTACTGTATCCACTGTTTAGAGCTAGCTGCTGCTAACGCCGCTCAGTTCACCTGAGATACGGTTAGCCTAGCTGTTAGCCACCCTCGGCTATTTTTATATATTTAACTTTCTGAGGCTCATTCTGATGAAAACACACCCCGCTATAATCACTACACCCTCCATTTTCTCTGGCTGATGATGGAGGGTAAGTGGTGCAGTACACCAAGAACGGCATCCACCAAATCAACTGACCAATTCTTTGATGCACAAGTGTCTGAACATTGATATGGCCTTATAGGAGCTCTCTGTAGGTGTACAGTTCCAGACTGTAGTCCATCTGTTTCTCTGTATACTGTATCACCCTGTTGTTCAATGGTCAGGACCCCCATAGGACCACCACAGAGCAGGTATGATGTGGGTGATGGATCATTCTCAGCACTGCAGTGACACTGACGTGGTGGTGGTGTGAGTGGATCTCTGCTGCAGCACTGCTGTGTCTGATCCACTCACACCAGCACCACACACACTAACACACCACCACCACGTCAGTGTCCCTGCAGTGCTGAGAATGATCCCCCTGCTCTGTGGGGGTCCTATATGTGCTCCTACAAAGTGCTCCTACATGGTCAGTGGAGCTGATAAAATGGAAAGTGGGTGTAGATACCAGGATAACTAATAAAGTGGCAGGTGAGTGTATATTAGTTATGATATCATGAATATAATAAAGGTTCATTGAAACAGCTCACACAG
This sequence comes from Prochilodus magdalenae, assembly GCA_024036415.1. NCBI lineage: Eukaryota > Metazoa > Chordata > Actinopteri > Characiformes > Prochilodontidae > Prochilodus > Prochilodus magdalenae. The sequence goes on along the minus strand of JAMWET010003778.1, from coordinate 27,560 downwards.
ACGAGCTGAGCCCTGCAGTGCGCTGCTTAAACCTCCCCAGTGCTGACTTGGAAAGAGAGGTGTGGGGAGCAGCCGAGGCGAGGGGGAATGTTTGGTGGAGCAGTTGAATGGGGGCCTCTAGTGGATACACGATTTGGAGATCCCAGCGAGGGTCATATGTGTCTGTATGCTGACTTTGGATCAGTTTCTAGCATTTTGTAGTCCAGTTAATTAAGTTAGCAAAGTTCCTTGCATTGTTCAAAATTCATATAGCACAATCAGCGTTTCAGAATGTTACAGGCAGTAGATGTAGATTTAAATATTTAAAGCTAAAGACAGCTTGGTAATATCTTAACACTATGTGCCAGAAGAAATATACATCTTCAGTGGATTGCTGACAGGGTCCCTTCATAGATTAATCATGGAGCAGATCCCCTTAGAGCTTCTGACCTGCCTGTTACGTTGGAGCACATTGATGTTACTATATCTGCTATAATGAGCAGAGCATTCATCTGAAAGAAGGACGGATAATATAGGATTTTAAAAGATATGATATTACTGCATTCCCATGTACAGAATGTTAGAGTGAAGAGCTGTGTTGTGCTGTTTAGTGTTTTATAATATGTTCATGTATTTATTTATTTATTTATTTATCTTTCTTTCTTTTTTTCTTCATTTATTTAATTAATTTTATTTATTTAATAAATTTATTTACTTTATCTATTTTTTCTCCCCTTTTTCTTTGAGTCTTGTAATGTCCTTATTTCTATCGTAATGTTTAAACCAATAAACATATCTATAAAAAATAGATGTATTTTTTAAAATATTTTTCTATATTCATATATTAAAAATAATATATATAATATAATAATATATATAATATAATATATAAATATTAATATTTTTTTAATATTTAAGGAGATATTAAAGCATTATTAAAACATTAATATGAACTGAAATGGCCTGTATATAGAAAAAGTCAACACAGAAGCTATTATGTATATATATATATATATATATATATATATATATATATATAATACTATAATATATATACAGGTCTACGGGGTCTACATACGGGTAATATATATATATATATATATACCTTATTAATATATATATATATATATATATATAATAGCTTCTGTATTGACTGTATTGACTTTTTCAATATACATATACACACTATATTCGCTCGTCTGCCTGTACACACAGGGCAGTCTCTGCTCTAATTCATAATTCACTCTGCACTGCGCTTGGTGTTGTAAGGCTTGGATGCAGCTGCTCGCCATGGAAACCCATTCCATGAAGCTCTACACACTGTTCCTGAGGTTTGGAGTTCTGTAGTGATGGACTCTACAGAAAGGACTTCTGCATGCCTCTCAGCATCCGCTGACCCCGCTCTGTCATTGTACATGGACGACCATTCATTGATTGATTTACATACACTTATTCTGAACTTCTGAACACCAGCGTCTGGGCCTTCATGACCAGATTCCTCAAATAGGAGAGGTGGTCCAGATTTGGTGGATTCCTTTCCTGGCACAATTCCGAGGAGAATTCCCTGTAGACTGGGATTTTATCCACTGCTGGTAGACTCGTATGACCGTACGCTTCCATACACCTGCAGATTCAGCTACTTCCTTCACACTATGGTCTTTGGCCACGCCCACATGCAGTCCCTCCTTTTAGCCAATCATTAACATCTGCTCTGGAGCGTTTTCCACACATGGAATGAGACATACCCTGCACTGTAGCACCTTTTCCCAATCTATGGATCCCGTCACTCACATCCCAGAGGTATTTCTAGACCCATCATCCTCATGCAGCGCCATCTGCAGGAGTCAGAAGTCACTACCACCTTAAACACACAAGGTGACTGAGTTTTTTGACTCACTTTCTTGTACAGCTTAAACACGTTTGGTCCTGATAAAAGACTAAACGCCCATATCTCCATGTTTAACACCACCTTTCTCATCATCTGAGGCATTCTACACGGTACTTGCGCCCAGCACAGCGGGGCGTTTCAGTCGGCGGTGAACACACAGTTCCCGCTCACAGAAAAAAGGCGAATCGTGAGTGAAAGTCACCGTAGCCACTCTTCAGCAGCCACTTACCAGTTCCACGAGGGAGGTGTCATCACGCTTCGGCTTAGCGAGCACACTAACCTGCGCTGTAGACCTCCGACAAATACACTGGAGCATGAAACAGAGAACAAACAGACACGCGGCCTAGCAAGACTCCGAGGATTAACATTCTTACACGAGTACGGTGTGCATGTTGCACGCTGATCTGTGCTGTTATATTAGGTGTGACTTCTATTCTATTTATAACAGGAGACATACAGTACTGTGGGAGAGCCCGTCTGAAGAAATGACACAAACTGCTGTTTATCTGGGACATAAGCATCCAGTTGTTGAAGGGCCTACATCACGGAAAAGCTATTTGTTTAATAAATAAGTCTGAAGTGGTAAACAAACACACCACCAGTCCGTTAGTCCATATATGGAATCTGTAAAACACAACCTGTTTACTACAGCAGTTTAGCTCCGCCCTACAGCCGTTTAGTACTTAAAGGTGACTTCAGAAATGTCGAACAGTATTTGGACTCACAGTTTAGATTTTTTTAATGTGGCACCATATGGGCTGCTTTCACCTAACAGATGTTGGACGAAACATATCGTAAGTTTCACAGCAATACATTTTGCTATACTGCCATATCTAGTACAGTACTGAGTATAGTATAATGTAGAATAGTATAGTATAGAACAGCGTGGAGCATGCTATAGTGTGAAGTGTTGCATAGGAGGGTAGGATAGTGTATAGTACACAGTACAGTACAGAATAGAGGACAGAAGAGAGTATATTGAGGAATCACATAGTCTATTAGGAGTTTAGTGTAATACGGAATATAGTGTAGCTTAGTATGGCATAATATAGTATAGTGTATATACCATGGGGTGTAGTAGCATCAACATAGTATAAAAATGAATATAGTTTAGTATAGTGTGGTATAATAAGAGCACAGTGTAATATGTAACATAATTTAGAATAATGTGGTATAGTAGGAGAATAGTGTGATATGGAGTATAGTGTGATATGGAGTATAGTGTAGTATAGTGTGGTATAGTAGGAGAATAATGTGATATAGTGTATAGTGTAGTATAGTGTGGTATAATAAAAGAATAGTGTAATATGGAACATAATGTAGAATAATGTGGTATAGTAGGCGAATAGTGTGACATGGAGTATAGTGTAGTATAGTGAGAGAATAGTGTGATATGGAGTATAGTGTAGTATAGTGTGGTATAGTAGGAGAATAGTGTGATATGGAGTATAGTGTAGTATAGTGTGGTGTAGTAGGAGAATAGTGTGCTATGCAGTATAGTGTAGTATAGTGTGGTATAGTAGGAGAATAGTGTGACATGGAGTATAGTGTAGTATAGTGTGGTATAGTAGGAGAATAGTGTGATATGGAGTATAGTGTAGTATAGTGTGGTATAGTAGGAGAATAGTGATATGGAGTATAGTGTAGTATAGCGTGGTATAGTAGGAGAATAGTAATAAAAACATAAAGTAGAAAATAGACACATAAGTAGAATAGTGTGTAGGTAGCTCACGTAGGTAGATCAGTGTAGATATGGAGAATAGTATAGTGTTAGTATAGTGTGGTCTAGTAGGAGAAGAGTAGTATAATATGAAACCTCTAGGGAGATGATGGAGCAAGTGTAGTGATATGAAACATATTTTTATTTTAGAAATGATCCATCTTTGTCCTGGCGCACTTTTATACACATACTTTCAACCAACTTCTTAAGATTCTTCCAACAGAGCTACAGTAGATTCTGATGGACTGTGATACACTACAGGAAGTGTAGGGGGCGATATGACCCACACGGTCATTCTGACAGACTGCAACACGCCACAGAAAATGTAGGGGGCGATACGACTCCCACGGTCATTCTGACAGACTGTAATACACTACAGGAAGTGTAGGGGGCGATACGACCCTCACGGTCATTCTGATTGACTGTAATACACTACAGGAGGTGTAGGGGGCGATATGACCCACACGGTCATTCTGATTGACTGTAATACACTACAGGAGGTGTAGGGGGCGATATGGCTTCTATTGTTCCATTTCAAAAGTGCTCTGTAATGTTCTTTTGACCCACAGATGGACTGCAGTCTGTAACTGTAGGGTCTCTGTTACTGGCAAAGTCCTGATATCAGAGGCAAAGCCAGAAGAAGCAGACGTGCCTAATAGCTTTGTTTCCATATGCTAGTCGATTATAGAGATAATCGCTAGCTGCAGCTTGGCACTCTGCTGGCAGGCCGCTGTTAAAAAGCACCTTTTAGATGATGCATTACGTAAAAAACATCGTGCAGGCCGCAGGAGCGAGAGAGTGTTTAACGACAGAGCCACTTAATCGCACCTGGAGCGGCGGGCTGCTCTCTGTGTGAGGGAGTCAGTGAAATACAGGCTGTGAGTGCGGCGCGGGGGCATTACAGCACTTACAGCTAGCGCGCACACGCACAGACACACACACACACACACACACAGACACACACACACACACCTATCTAAACCGCATAATGCAGAACATTCTTCACTGTAATCATTCACTCCAAGACCTCTTTACATGTCAGGGTCTTCTTCACACTGCAGCTCATCTTCTCTCATCTCCCGCAGCAGCACATTCCCCTATACACCCCTCACCTACAGCACGGCTTCCCATAATGCATCCATAATGACCCGGAACCTTCAGAGGCTCAAATGAAAGAGGCATTATAAATAAAACACATTATAATATCAAGTTCAGTACTGACGGCTTCAGCCCAGCCCAGCTTCCTCAATATCCAAACCAGAGGTGGACCGATGGTGGGTGGGAGGGGGTGGGCCGAGGGAGGGTGGCAGGGGGTGGACCGAGGGAGGGTGGGAGGGGGTGGACCGAGGGAGGGTGGCAGGGTAGAACCGAGGGAGGGTGTGACAGAGGGAGGGTGGGAGGTGGTGGACCAAGGGAGGGTGGAAGGGGGTGGACCGAGGGAGGGTGGCAGTGTAGAACCGAGGGAGGGTGGGACAGAGGGAGGGTGGGAGAGTAGAACCGAGGGAGGATGGGAGGGGGTGGACCGAGGGAGGGTGGGAGGGTAGAACCGAGGGAGGGTGGGACAGAGGGAGGGAGGGAGAGTAGAACCGAGGGAGGGTGGGAGGGTGGTACCGACAGAGGGTGGGACCGAAGGAGGGTGGGACTGAAGGAGGGTGGGACCAAAGTAGGGTGGGAGGATGGTAGGGTGGGACTGATTGGGACTGAGGGAGGGTGGGTGGGACAGAGGGAGGGTGGGAGGGTTGGACTGAGGGAGGGTGGGAGGTTGGGACCGATGAGTGGGTGGGAGGGTGATTCTGATGGAGGGGCGCTATGGGTACCTCATAGCAGGATGTAGCCGATTGCTTCAAGAAGCCATGCAAATCTTGGCTGGTGTTAGTGAGTGAAGATTATTTCTTTGGCCCTCTGCCAGTCTGTAGCTGTGTTGTCCTGTGCGTTTGCTGCTGGACCTTGTTCTAATGAACCAGACGCTCACTGTATCTGCCAGTAAAGCTACAACCCAGCCTTCGGTTCCTCACTAAGAACCTGCTGTACATGTGGAGATGCTGGTTTAAAAAGACCCTGGAGTGGTCATGATCAAGAGCAGCCAAATGGCCAATTAGAAGCCTGACTGCGTCCCATAACCTTCACACACTTAGTGCAGTAGTGTGCGGTTTGCGGCGCGGTCCTTGTACATGGGTAGTTTAAACTGGGGTTCAACAGGCGGCGATATAACCCTAGCCCTAAAGCCATGTTGGCCAATCAGAAGCCTGACTGCGTCCCATACCGCACACTGTATATACTTAACAAGCTGCACTAGTGAATGCATTTAAACAGTGCTACACAACTGCACATACGATTTAGTGCTGTAGTGTGCGGTTTGGGACGCAGCCCCTGGGCGCACACACACACACACACACACACACACACACACACACACACACACACACACACAGGGTTGTAACCCTAGCCCTAAAGCCATGTTGGCCAGTCAGAAGCCTGACTGCATCCCATACCACACACTGTGTATATTTTACATGCTGCACTAATGAACGCGCTTTTAACAGTGCTACATTACTGCACACACTATTTAGTGCTGTAGTGTGCGGTTTGGGACCCAGCACCTGTGTAGTGAGTGTGCGGGATATAGCAGTGAGCTCCCGTAGTTCATTCCAACCCCTCTCTTCTTCAGTACAGTGAACAAGTGACTCATGTTAGCGATGCTAAAGCTAGCTCTAGCCTGGCTACATCTGCCATTGTACACCACCTCATATAAACAAAGGAGACGACACACACTCAACGCTACAAGCCGAAAACTCCGTTCTCGAGTCTCTTCACCCCGAAAACTCAGTTTCCAGTGATCCAAAACTCCTTTGAGTGCGGACAAAGCTGTGTACACGTTCACGTGTGGATAGGGCCTATATATCTCCTCTCCTGACCCGGTCCTACTTACAGCAGAGCCTGGGAAAGAGAGGCAGCGTCTGGCCAGAGTTCGGCTGGCGCGGTAGCAAATGATCAATCAGTTTTGGAGTTATTTGGCCCCATAATGCCGGTATTTGTCATGCATTATTTGTCATGCGTGAAATATCCAGCGAAGTGCTTCACAGTTCATTTGCCAAATGAGTTACTGTAGCATAAATCCCAAAGGAAGAGGATGACGCTCTGCTTACCTCTGTGAAGTGTTTTTGTACTTCTGCCTGCAAAACAAAATGAAAGAGCAGATCAGATCAGACGGTTCTGCTGAACACAAGACAGAAAGCACAATCCAGGCAACCCAGCATGCTCTAATTCCAAAGCGACTTACAGCACGACCATTTCTTACACAGGTACACGGAGAATGATCCTGCCCAAGGACCCTTATAGGTAGGGTGTAGGGCACTAGCCAAGGTATGGGACTGAACCTCAGTCTACATCATGGGGTGCGGAGGTTTTACCCACTATGCTATACCAACCGTATACAGCTCAGAAGACTCAGGCTGGGATGGGTATGTACTCTCAGTGGTCGAGCTTGAAACTGGAAGGTTCAGTGGTTTCCACCAACAATGGCGTTATTGGGGATGAGCTGTTTCCTGGCACAGTGCTCAGCTCTCTTACCCTTCTCCATTCTCCAGAGAGGAGCAAGGCTGACTATACCCCCACACATCTCACATACTGGAAATGACTGTCCCTATCCAACTCCCCCAACGCCTACTACCACACCCAGTCAATCACAGCTCTACAGAATGACTCTTCGACAGGTCTCAACCACTTGTACCAAACGATCGACAGCTGGTTTATGATAACCCATTGGGAAGATTCAGGTTGGGAGGCATATCGTCGCTCTCCAATGAAAACGTGTATCTTCATTTCTGTTGATTTTTACTTTTATGCCTCGTTTGATTACATCAGGACCAACAGAAATGGCCCAAAACAGCTTGGGAAGACGCCTGGTTCCATTGACTTCCATGCAAAGTAAATGAAGTTTTTGGCCTCTCCTGTAAAGTCACCATTTTGGAGATACCTGTTTTTCTTTGGACAGTGGCGATATGTACTCTCGGTGGTTGAGCTGTAAAACAGGTGTGACTGGAAGGTTTGGGATGGGTTGTTTTCTGGCACACCCTCTAACCTTGCCATTCTCCATGCTCTAGAGAAGACTATAGACAGTGACGCTTCCATGCAACTTCAGTTATTGCATATTGCACTTAAGTTGCACATACTGTGAAGCCCTAGCCGTGAGCATCCCAACTCAGTGGACCGATTTGCATGAAACCAATTTCCCAGTGATAATTCTGTGATCAAGCTGAGCGACATATTTCCAAACGCTTGATTTCACCGAAGGCAAAAATGGTAGGGTGTGTCAAAAATACCAGCCGCTAATCTGGCTAACTAGCACTAGGACAGAACATGTTGCGTGCAACGTTACTTGATTTTGGATTACTGCTGCAGGAACGTACAACACTGTTGCTACTAGTTGCATGAGAGTTGTACCGCATCAAGCCAGCCTCAGGCATGAGTTCCTCAGTGCTGCTCACTCTGTACTCTACGTATCTATAACTACAGTAGATCATATATTTGTGCCTCTCGACCTGATAGTACACTATCATGTATCATCACTGGTGATTACCAACACCATTATGATAACATTACCATGCTATCAGGTTCATTCATTCATCAGTCATTCATTCATTAAAGTGAACCAGGCTAAATGGAAGAGGATTGCTGGTATGACATGATTTTTATCCATCAGCATTTGATTGGATGATGAAAATCGAGGGTGTCTGAACAAAACACTGAGCCAGGCTTTGATGGTCAGCAGAATAGCTAAAGATTAAAATAATGGATAAATAAAAAAAAAAATAATTAATTAATTAAAAAATGAATAAATAAATGAATGAATGAAAAAATGAATGAAGAAATAAATAAATAAATACATGCATGCATACATACATTAATACATACCTAGTTTTTTCTCCAAACAATTACGTACAATATTTAAATATCCATTTTCTGTAGTTTCTGAACCAAGATACGTTAACTGAAGCTTAATTTTAATATGTATTATTGATTATCTTTTAAGATGTAGATGGTTAGCAGGCTAGCCAGTTAGCATCTGCTTTGGTCTTGCTTTTCTTACAGCAAGAGAAGCAAGAGAAAACGACTTCAGGAGAACAGAAGTCTGGTTGAAGTAGTACATTTAATTTCCTGAAGAACAGGCAGTGTGATTGTGCAGCTTTAGCTTGTTGCTAGCCAGTTGCCTAGCGGAAGTGTATGAAAGGAACGAGGGATGGATAAACGATACAAAGAGGAGTGTGGGTCAGTATGTATGTGGATTAGCACTTGGGGAACGGCTCTGCGTGAGAACATCCAGTTTGGTGGCTGTAGGTTACGGGGAAAAAAATTTGAATGGGGGGTGAAAACGTATTATGGGAAGAACAAGGGATGGGGAAAAAAAGACAAACAGACAAGTGAAGGTAAGACCAACATTGAATTTGGGGTCAGGGGTCATTTATTCATTCTTAATGGGAAAAAAATCTGAATTTTCCAAAAATGTATGTCATAAGTATGTAGACCGCACATTCCGGAGTTGGAACGGTGATGATATCTCGGAAACTGCAGGACGAGGAGCCGTTCAAGAAGAAAGGCTGGGTCTATGTGTTAATGCATATCACTCCTTCATCAGCTGACCCCCACACAGCCTCTCAGCATGGCAGCCACCTGGTCCAAACACCAAAACGTGAGAGGAAGAAAGGAGGTGACCTGCAGACAGACATGTTGGTGCAGCCATGAGCAGAGCTAATGATGGGTGTTCTCGCTAGTGATTAGTCAGGTTGGTGGAGGAGGAGGTGAAGGAGGAGGAGGAGGAGGGAGAACATGCTAAGACGTAACTGGTTAGTACCGTATATGCCTCAGGCACATGGTGATGCAACCAACCGTCAACGGCAGCTGTTCAGAGGTGGCCATAATTCACTACACCGTGATCAAAGCTTACAGACAAACCAGAATTCGGTCAGTTAGAATGATGTGACCCAGAACATGAGCTACCAAGGTCAAAAAAATCTAAGGTGGCCTTTAACAAACTTCTCTCACTGGTTAACACAGTTTATGAGATCGGCAGGTTGCCAGTTCAACCGTAAATCCCCACAGAGAAGCCCAGGCTTCGAAGATGTCAACCAGATGCTAAGAACCTGGAAACCCAGCTATAGCCCTGCACCAAACACTCAGCATGAGATCCTATATGACCACCTTCTTCACAGGCATGGCTGTCTGCGCTCATTAGGACCCCTGGACTTTTAGAATAGAGATCTTAAGTAGGACCAAATCCCATACATCCATGTTTCCAGACTGTAAAATCATACACAGTATATATTCTCAATATTTTCCATGTAGCAAGCACTTTACCGCACATTAGAAACCCCTCCTGGTGTGAGTGGATGAGACACAGCAGTGCTGCTGGAGTGTTGAGACACTGTGTCCACTCACTGTCCACTCTATTAGACACTCCTACCATGCTGCTCCACCTTGTAGATGGACAGTCAGAGGCGATAGCTCATCATGGCCTCTGTACTGTGTCCACCGCTGCTGTCTACACAACCGACTATGTACACGCATGTGTACCGCTGTCCCCAGTATGTGTCTGTGTTAGCATGTGTGTTATAGTGCCTGGATGTGTGTGTGTGTGTGTGTGTGTGTGTGTGTGTAGGATGTCTCATTGAGTGTGACTCTTGAAGACGCTCAAGTATGTTCATGCAAAACAGAAACTCCGCACTTTCATACCACACACTTTACTCAGCACAACAATCTGCAGCACATTAAAGCAGCTATTAAACTACAGCTATTTAACTTTACACTAAACCCTAACCCCTACATTTACACTAAACCCCCTAACCCCTACATTTACACTAAACACCCTAACCCCTACATTTACACTAAACCCCCTAACCCCTACATTTACACTAAACACCCTAACCCCTACATTTACACTAAACCCTAACCCCTACATTTACACTAAACACCCTAACCCCTACATTTACACTAAACCCCCTAACCCCTACATTTACACTAAACACCCTAACCCCTACATTTACACTAAACCCCCTAACCCCTACATTTACACTAAACCCCCTAACCCCTACATTTACACTAAACCCCTAACCCCTACATTTACACTAAACCCCCTAACCCCTACATTTACACTAAACACCCTAACCCCTACATTTACACTAAACCCTAACCCCTACATTTACACTAAACACCCTAACCCCTACATTTACACTAAACCCCCTAACCCCTACATTTACACTAAACACCCTAACCCCTACATTTACACTAAACCCTAACCCCTACATTTACACTAAACCCCCTAACCCCTACATTTACACTAAACACCCTAACCCCTACATTTACACTAAACCCTAACCCCTACATTTACACTAAACCCTAACCCCTACATTTACACTAAACCCCCTAACCCCTACATTTACACGAAACCCTAACCCCTACATTTACACTAAACCCCCTAACCCCTACATTTACACTAAACCCCTAACCCCTACATTTACACTAAACCCCCTAACCCCTACATTTACACTAAACCCCTAACCCCTACACTTACACTAAACCTTAACCCCTACATTTACACGAAACCCTAAGCCCTACATGTACACTGAACCCCTAACCCCTACATTTACACTAAACCCCTAACCCCTACATTTACACTAAACCCCCTAACCCCTACATTTACACTATACCCCTAACCCCTACATTTACACGAAACCCTAACCCCTACATTTACACTAAACCCCCTAACCCCTACATTTACACTAAACCCCTAACCCCTACATTTACACTAAACCCCTAACCCCTACATTTACACTAAACCCTAACCCCTACATTTACACTAAACCCCCTAACCCCTACATTTACACTAAACCCTAACCCCTACATTTACACTAAACCCCTAACCCCTACATTAGCACTAAACCCCTAACCCCTACATTTACACTAAACCCCCTAACCCCTACATTTACACTAAACACCCTAACCCCTACATTTACACTAAACCCCCTAACCCCTACATTAACACTAAACCCCCTAACCCCTACATTTACACTAAACCCCTAACCCCTACATTTACACTAAACCCTAACCCCTACATTTACACTAAACCCCTAACCGCCACATTTACACTATACCCCAACCCCTACATTTACACTAAACCCCTAACCCCTACATTTACACTAAACCCCCTAACCCCTACATTTACACTAAACTCCTAACCCCTACATTTACACTAAACCCCTAACCCCTACATTTACACTAAACCCCCTAACCCCTACATTTACACTAAACCCTAACCCCTACATTTACACTAAACCCCTAACCTCTAAATTTACACTAAACCCCCTAACCCCTACATTTACACTAAACCCCCTAACCCCTACATTTACACTAAACCCTAACCCCTACACTTACACTAAACCCTAACCCCTACATTTACACTAAACCTCTAACCCCTACATTTACATTAAACCCTAACCCCTACATTTACACTAAACCTCTAACCCCTACATTTACACTAAACCCTAACCCCTACATTTACACTAAACCCCTAACCCCTACACTTACACTAAACCCTACCCCCTACATTTACACTAAACCCCTAACCCCTACATTTACACTAAACCCCTAACCCCTACATTTACACTAAACCCCCTAACCCCTACATTTACACTAAACCCCCTAACCCCTATATTAACACTAAACCCCTAACCCCTACAATTACACTAAACCCCTAACCCCTACATTAACACTAAACCCCTTATCCCTACATTAACACTAAACCCCTAACACCTACATTAACACTAAACCCCTAACCCCTACATTAACACTAAACCCCTAACCCCTACATTAACACTAAACCCCTAACCCCTACATTAACACTAAACCCCTAATCCCTGGACTAAAAGAATAAAAACTTCCAAGAAGAGGGCTTCTCCCTGTGATCACACTTCACAGTTCAGCATACAGGCCTACATACTGGTTAATAGCACTGGTACCGGAACATTGCTCTCCAAGGCCACATTGTCCTGTCTAATGAGGACTTTAAAGGAGTAGGAAAAATTTACATCACTTCCCCCAAAGCAGCCAATCAACAAGACATGTCTGAGGTCTCCTTATTTAGATCTGCATTGGAGCTACACGGCTAACATAGCTAACAAGTAATGGATTAGCATCAGGCAGAGCTGTTCAGTAATCTCTTAAAGACTCCAACAGATATCACTGCTATCCAAAGACACCAAGCGTCTCCAACACAGTAACTACACAGATGTTCTAAGCAGCTTCTCCTGTTAGTTCTGTCGCTGTTCTCCATCCGAGATCGACCTAAGGAGGTTGGGTTCTGCCCTTGAGCCTGGTTCCTCTCGAGATTTCTTCCTCACTCTAAGGGAGTTTCTCCTCGCCACAGTGGTCTCTGGCTTGCTCACGGCGGGCTTGGACCCGGATTTCCTTTCCTACGTCTGTAAATTAACTCTGTGTTTTCTTTTCCTTTATATAAACTGATCTTCTGTAAAGCTCTATACAAATAAAGGATGATGATTGACTGATTGATTGATAACTCAACAGGAAAGAGTGAAGCTGTTCCATACTGTCAGTGTTCATGTAAAGTGTTAGTGTAAAGTGCTCATGTACTGCTTATGTAAAGTGTTTATGTAAAGTGTTCGTTTATGTAAAGTGTTCATGTAAAGTGTTTGTTTATGTAAAGTGTTCGTGTAAAGTGTTTGTTTATGTAAAGTGTTCATGTAAAGTGTTCATATAAAGTGTTAGTTTATGTAAAGTGTTCGTTTATGAAAAATGTTGATGTAAAGTGTTTGTTTATGTAAAGTGTCCATGTAAAGTGTTCGTTTATGTAAAGTGTTCATGTAAAGTGTTTATGTAGTATTCATGTAGTGTTTATGTAAAGTGTTTATGTAAAAAGTTTGTTTATGTAAAGTGTTTGTTTATGTAAAGTGTTCATGTAAAGTGATTAAGCAAAGTGTTTATGTAAACTGTTCGTGTAAAATGTTATGTAAAATGTTTATGTAAAGTGTTCATGTAAAGTGCTTTTTATGTAGTGTTTATGTAAAGTGTTCATGTAAAGTGCTTTTTATGTAGTGTTTATGTAAAGTGTTTATGTAAAGTGTTAATGTAAAATGTTTGTTTATGTAAAGTGTTTAAGTAAGGTGTTTGTTTATGTAAAGTGATTAAGCAAAGTGTTTATGTAAACTGTTCATGTAAAGTGTTATGTAAAATGTTTATGTAAAGTGTTTATGTAAAGTGTTTGTGCAAAGTGTTTATGTGAAGTGTTCATGTAAAGTGTTCATGTAAAGGGTTTATGTAAAGTGTTTATTTATGTAAAGAGTTAATGTAAAGTGTGTGTGTAAAGTGTTTATGTAAAGTGTGTATGTAAAGTGTTATGTAAAGTGTGTATGTAAAGTGTTTATGTAAAGTGTGTATGTAAAGTGTGTATGTAAAGTGTTTATGTAAAGTGTGTATGTAAAGTGTTTATGTAAAGTGTGTATGTAAAGTGGTTTGGACCATTTCTGGTGGTCAAATCATCATGAAATTTCAGGCTGTGTAAAGGACAGGTGCTGCGCTCAACTGACAGAGAACAGCAGAAACTTTGGACGGAGACGTAACAGGACACTGCATGACAAACGGTTATCTCTGAATACCTATACATCTACCAGCACAAGCACGTCACATAGCGGCAGTGCTGACGTCTGATTTTCCTTTGCACATGCGTCAGTTTTTAGAAAGGAGTGTACATCTTGAGGTTTGTTGGAGAATGGTCAGCTTCTGGGCTTAGGGTCAGGCTTAGGGTCACTGGACAAAACGCCATATATACATATATATATATATATACATTATTATGTGTATACCAAATACCAATACCAATGCACCAATACATACATATACCAAAAACAGTTTGTGCCATCCGAGATGTTAAACATCTACACCTGTTTTATATATACAGTAAACCTGTGTGTAAGTAGTAGCTTTAGGCTCCTGCAGATGGCGCTGCACGAGGATGATGGAGCTATAAATCCCTGTGGGGTGTGAGTGACAGGATCCATAGATTGGGAAGAGGTGCTACAGTGCAGGGAATGTCTCGTTCCATGTGTGGAAAATGGCTCCAGAGCAGATGTTAATGACCAGCAGTGGATACAATCCCAGTCTACAGGGAATTCTCCTCAGAATTGTGCCAGGGACTGCTCCTACAGATGTTAGTGAGAGAATGGGTCGCTCTCAGGAGCTCAGTGAATTCCATGCTTATTTACATTCTCTCCTGTAGCTGACACGTGCATTACCTCCAGTACCTTACATTCCTATTCCCTCCACTGACCTGTAATCCAATATGATCTAGTATTCCATATTCCCAATTACTCCAGTGACTTACATTCCCAATTCACTTCAGTGATGTGTATTGCATTCCCATTTCCTTCAGTGCCCTGCAGTAAAAGTTATGTTCCTGTTCCGTACAGAACCTTAAATTCCAGTTCCCCTCCAACAGCTCACATTCACATTCCCTCTGTTTCCTTTACCTACGTTTTCCCCCTAGACACTAACATTCCGATTCCCTCCAGTAAATTACATTCCCATTCTTTTCAGTCTCCTCCAGCAGCTAACACAATTTCTTAGTTTTATATTTGGAACCAGCAACTATCTCCCTCTTTACAATTCCTACAGTAACTGGAATTCCAATAACCAACATCCCATTCCGTTTCCTCCAGTTATATCCATTCATATCCATCTCAGTAACTTACAGACTTGCACTCTAAATTCCATACACTGTAATTCCTGATCTGGAACTTAGATTTTTCATTCTCTATTATCACAATGACATGCATTCCAAGAACTTCCATTCCCATTCCCTCTAATGACTGACATTCCTCCAGTTCCTTACTAGTAACTTTAGTTCCAATAACTTACATTGCATTCCCATTCACTCCTTTATCCGTGTTGTTTACATTCCAGATCATTACTAGTAACTTCAGTTTCAAGAACGTCCATCCTATTCCCATTCCCAAATGACATTTTCTTTTATTCCAGGAAGTTCAGATCCAATAACTTCCATTTCATTCCCATTCCTTCCAGTAATAACATCCTCTTTTCTTCCCTAACTTACTTTCCTGTTTATTACTTGTAACTTGCATTCCAACAACTTCCATTCCCATTCCCTCTAATGAATGACATTCCTGCAGTTCTTTACTAGTAACTTTAGTTCCAATAATTTCCATTCCCCCAGTTCATGACACTTTTATTTCAGGAGCCAACATTCCAGATCATTGCCTGTAACTTCCATGCAATTCCCATTCCCTCCTGTAAATGACATTCTCTTTTTTCCAGTAACTGTAATTCCAATAACTTCCATCCCATTCCCATTCCCTCCAGTACATGTCACTCTGTTATTCGAGCGTCTTCCATTCCGTTCATCACTAGTAACTTCTATTACCTTCCCATTCCCTCCAGTAACTACCAGTCTCTATTATCACAATGACATGAATTCCAAGAACTTCCATTCCCATTCCCGCTAATGACTGACATTCCTCCAGTTCCTTACTAGTAACTTTAGTTCCAATAACTTACATTGCATTCCCATTCACTCCTTTATCCGTGTTGTTTACATTCCAGATCATTACTAGTAACTTCAATTCCAAGAATATCCCCGCCATTCCCATTCCCAAATGACATTTCCTTTTATTTCAAGAAGTTCAGTTCCAATAACTTCCATTTTATTCCCATTCCTTCCAGTAATAACATTATCTTAACTTCCCTAACTTACATTCCTGTTCATTACTTGTAACTTGCACTCCAATGACTTCCATTCCATTCCCCTTCCCTTCAGTAACTGGCAATCCCTTTTATTCCAGTAACGTCCATTCCAATGACTTCCATTCCCATTCCCTCCAGTACATGACACTCTGTTATTCCAGTAGCTTACATTCCCGTTCATTACTAGACACCAGCATTCCACTGACATCCATTTCCATTCCCTCTAATGAATGACATTCCTCCAGTTCCTTACTAGTACCTTGAGTTCCATTAACTTTCATTGCATTCCCATTCACTCCAATAAACAACACTCCTTTATCCATGTTGTTTACATTACAGATCATTGCCTGTAACTTCCACGCAATTCCCATTCCCTCCTGTAAATGACATTCTCTTTTTTCCAGTAACTTTAATTCCAAGAAGTTCCATTCCATTCCCTCTAGTACATGACACTCTATTATCCCAGCATCGTACATTCCAGTTCATCACTAGTAACTTCTATTACCTTCCCATTCCCTCCAGTAACTACCAGTCTCTATTATCACTTCCATTCCCATTCCCTCTAATGAATGACATTCCTCCAGTTCCTTACAGGTAACTTTAGTTCCAATAACTTACATTGCATTCCCATTCACTCCTTTATCCGTGTTGTTTACATTCCAGATCATTACTAGTAACTTCAGTTCCAAGAACGTCCATCCCCTTCCCTTCAGTAACTGGCAATCCCTTTTATTCCAGTAACGTCCATTCCAATGACTTCCATTCCCATTCCCTCCAGTACATGACACTCTGTTATTCCAGTAGCTTACATTCCCGTTCTTTACTAGACACCAGCATTCCAGTGACTTCCTCTCCCATTCCCATTCCCACTCCAGTGTAAACAGATGACTGTGATCGGTAAAGTAACTTACATGCCCTTCAGCCGGAGCCACATTCTCTCCGTCTGCTCGTTCCTGCCGTACTTCAGGGAATTACTCTCGAGCCCATCCGCGTCGTTTGCCAGTGAATCCATGGCGCGCGCCTGTGTGTGTGTTGTCCTAGGCTGTGACGGCGTCGGCAGGTAGCAGGTCGAGCATGTGTGTGATGGAGCTCCGTGCAGAGCTTGTGCGACTCTCGGAGTCCGTAGAGCATCAGGCAGTCAGTGTGTGTGTGTGTATCTGAGCATGTGTACGCCTGCGTGTGTGTCTGTGTGTGTGTGTGTGTCTGTG
>JAMWET010003778.1:2500-5000 GCA_024036415.1 Prochilodus magdalenae | reverse complement strand
CACTGCCCACAGGACGCTGCCCACAGGACACTACCCACACGACACTGCACACAGGACGCTTTCCACAGGACGCTGCCCACAGGACACTGCGCTCAAGACGCTACCCACAGGACGCTGTCCACGGACGCTGCCCACAGGACGCTGCCCACAGGACACTACCCACACGACACTGCACACAGGACGCTGCCCACAGGACACTACCCACACGACACTGCACACAGGATGCTTTCCACAGGACGCTGCCCACAGGACACTGCGCTCAAGACGCTACCCACAGGACGCTGTCCACGGACGCTGCCCACAGGACGCTGCCCACAGGACACTACCCACACGACACTGCACACAGGACGCTGCCCACAGGACACTACCCACACGACACTGCACACAGGACGCTTTCCACAGGACGCTGCCCACAGGACGCTGCGCTCAAGACGCTACCCACAGGACACTGCCCAAAGGACATTGCCCACAGGATGCTACCCACAGGATGCTGCACGCAAGACAAGCCCACAGGACGCTGCCCACAGGACACTGAACTCAAGATGCTGCCCACAGGACACTGCCCACAGGACGCTGCCCATGAGTGTAGATACAGGGAGGTGGGGCATCCATCCACACATGTGGGACACATCCTAATTACATGTATGTGCTGATCTATAATTCATATGATCATGCGTACGAGCTCAGAAGCTGCCGGCCGGGCAGGAATAAGCATGTGCGTTAGCATCACTGCAGCACGGCTCGCAATACCTTCATTCATTAGCGAGAGGCGCGTGGCATTTACTGCCTGCAGGCCTCTGTGGGCATTAACAGTGTGAATCCTAACCACCCATTCCTCAAGGTCTATTGGATTACACCCCATGATGTAAAACAGCTTAATTATTTCAGCATTACCATAGAAACAAAACAGGACGCTTCCTCCATTAAATCACTGCGCCTGGAAGCGGGGGGATTAACAGCTAGCTGGAGAGAGAGATGAATATCTCCCGCCGTTTCTGTCCCTGTCAGAAAGGGGGCTGCGTATTCAGCGTAACTCAACGTGTCGCTGCTTCAGCTGCCATATGCAGCGCTTCCAGATCACCATCGCTGGAGATGATGGAGTGGCGCGGTGAAACAAGGGAGAAGATGAGATTCTGTTTGCGCTAGTGTTGGTTTAGCAGACGAGGTTAATAGAGGCATACATTAAACCTATTCGTTTCCTCTGAAGAGATTCCAGCAAACAGAGAGAGGAAGAGGGAGAGAGAGAGAGAGAGGAGGAGTGGGGAGAGGGTATGGAGGAGACGAGAGAGAGTGGAGGAGGAGGGGGAGAGAGAGAGTGGAGGAAGGAGAGATGAGAGGGGAGATAGAGGGGAATAGACAGGGGGATAAAGGAAGAAAGAGGAGAGGTGTGAACTGGGGAGAAAGAGGAGAGGGGGATAGAGGGAGAAGGAGCAGAGGCAGATTTGTGGAGTGGAGGAGAGAGGGGTGGAGAGAGAGAGTGGAGAAGAGAGTAGAGGAGAAAGGGACAGTAGAGGAGAGAGAGTGGGGAGAGGGAGAGAGAGTGAAGGAGAGGGAGAGAGGGAGGGAGAGTGGAGGAGAGGAAGAGAGAGTGGAGGAGAGGGAAGGAGAGTGGAGGAGAGGGAGAGAGGGAGGGAGAGTGGAGGAGAGGGAGGGAGAGTGGAGGAGAGGGAGAGAGGGAGGGAGGGGGGAGGAGAGGGAGAGAGGGGGGAGAGTGGAGGAGAGGGAAGGAGAGTGGAGGAGAGTGGAGGAGAGGGAGGGAGAGTGGAGGAGAGGGAGAGAGGGAGAGGGAGGGAGAGAGAGTGGAGGAGAGGGAGGGAGGGAGAGTGGAGGAGAGGGAGGAAGGGAGGGAGAGAGAGTGGAGGAGAGGGAGAGAAGGGAGGAGAGTGGAGGAGAGGGAAAGAGGGAGGGAGAGTGGAGGAGAGGGAGAGAGGGAAAGAGAGTGAAGGAGAGGGAGGGAGAGTGGAAGAGAGGGAGGGAGCGAGAGTGCAGGAGAGGGAGGGAGGGAGGGAGAGTGGAGGAGAGGGAGAGAGAGTGGAGGAGAGGGAGAGAGAGTGGAGGACAGGGAGAGAGGGAGGGAGAGTGGAGGAGAGGGAGAGAGAGTGGAGGAGAGGGAGAGAGAGTGGAGGAGAGGGAGAGAGGGAGGGAGAGTGGAGGAAAGGGAGAGAGGGAGGGAGAGTAGAGGAGAGGGAGAGAGGGAGGAAGAGTGGAGGAGAGGGGGAGAGAGAGAGGGAGAGTGGAGGAGAGGGAGAGAGGGAGGGAGAGAGAGTGAAGGAGAGGGAGTAAGAGTGGAGGGGAGGGAGAGTGGAGGAGAGGGAGGGAGAGTGGAGGAGAGGGAGGGAGAGTGGAGGAGAGGGAGAGAGGGAGGGAGGGTGGAGGAGAGGGAGGGAGAGTGCAGGAGAGGGAGAGAGGGAGGGATAGTGGAGAAGAGGGAAAGAGGGAGGGAGAGTGGAGGAGAGGGAGAGAGGGAGGGAGAGTGGAGGAAAGGGAGAGAGGGAGGGAG
>JAMWET010003777.1:12500-30850 GCA_024036415.1 Prochilodus magdalenae | reverse complement strand
ATAGTGCAATATATAAATAAATGTGTCATATATGGGAAACAAGTGATATATTTGCATATATTTATATAGTGATAAATATATACAATATATTGTATAATAAATAAGGAATTGCTGCTTTTCATATATGTATGTATGGTAAGTATAATATATATTTACTTCTATATATGGTAATATATTTCATTTTATATGTAATAAGACATCGTAATGTAATTCTTCTCATAATGTGTTTTGCATATATGATATATATAGTTTTATATATGTGAGAATATATACATACTGTATATTGCCACATGCATGTATGAAAATATTCTCACATATATAAAACTATATATATTATCATATATGCAAACACATATGGAGAAATACATATGATGTCTATTACATATCAAATGAAATATATTACAGTATATAAGTAAATATATATTATACTACCATACATACAATATATGAAAAGTGGCAATTCCTTATGTATTATACAATATAATGTAATATATTTATCACTATATAAATATATGCACATGTTTCCCCTCATATGACATTATATTATTTAATATATTGCACTATATTTTCCAATACATTGCCATATATTATCGTTTCATAAGGGTGGGGTGAATTTATGTTTTTAGGCTTTGGCAGTGTACATGTTACTCCAAAGATCCTTTATTTTTTTTAAATGAAGGAACGTTTTCCATGATAAGAGTCTTTTAAAGCCTACTCTATATCAACGAAAGGATCCGCACTAGAGATCTGCTTGAGAGTACAACTCAACATATTACATTTAGCAAACAGGCCAGTTAAACCCTCTTATTCAAGCCAAGGAGTTTATGTATAATATGATGCAGGGAGCGCTGCAGGTGCTGAACACTGCTCAGCATATTGTAGTGCTTCCACTCTCAGCTCAAGAAAGCTCCTTTCCCTGTGGACCTTTACACGCCAGTTATTAAATTACTGCACTGTAAAAATGTGTGCTTGTCATGTGCTGGAAAAGTCTGAGGGTTTCTTGGACGATCTGGGTTTTAAATCAGTCTTCAGACGTCAAGCTGTTGAGTCACCCAGGGCTGATTCTGCAGCAGGACCCTCGGAGAGTTACAAGGAGCCAACATAAGGTCAACTGAGACTGGACGTTATGAGTTAAAGTTCAAACATAGTTGACTTATTGTCCGAATTTGGAGAATTTCAAGATTTAATTATTTATTTGCTTGCTCCCTTTCCTAGACGGAGTTGTCCGGGTTTTCCATTCAGCTCCTAAAAACCAGCTGCGGAATTGACTTTTGTTCCACTTGGCTCGCGAGGTCAGTTCCTGGTGCTCCAGTAAGCCCAGGGTTCTGCTTTAAAGGCGTAGGAGTTTTTTAAAGGAAGTGCTTGGGATGTTATACAGCTGATTTGTTTTGTAAATTGGCTGTTATCGTTTTAGATTTTGGTCCACACAAATGAAAGGTGGCAACACTTCCCCCTCCTCTACAACACCACTTATATATATATATTTATACAGGGGTTGGACAATGAAACTGAAACACCTGGTTTTAGACCACAGTCATTTATTAGTATGGTGTAGGGCCTCCTTTTGCGGCCGATACAGCGTCAGTTGGTCTTGGGAATGACATATACTGCGTCCTGCACAGTGGTCAGAGGGAGTTTAAGCCATTCTTCTTGCAGGACAGTGGCCAGGTCACTACGTGATGCTGGTGGAGGTTCGTCCTTCTTGGTGGTATGCTGACATTACCCTGGATACCGTGGCTCTTGATACATCACAAAGACTTGCTGTCTTGGTCACAGATGCGCCAGCAAGACGTGCACCAACAGTTTGTCCTCTTTTGAACTCTGGTATGTCCCATAATGCTGTGTGCATTGCAGTATTTTGAGCAGAACTGTGCTCTTACCTGCTAACTGAACCTTCACACTCTGCTCTTACTGGTGCCGTGTGCAGTTAATGAAGATTGGTCACCAGGCTGGTCCAATTTAGCCATGAGACCTCCCACACTAAAATGACAGGTGTTTCAGTTTCATTGTCCAACCCCTGTATATATATTTCATTTCCAGTCAGACGGATTATTTTCAGCATCAATAAAACATATATTTAACAGAGAATATTTTTATCAATTGTGTTTATCACAACTTTTTTTTGCACACTTGCTTTCAGTTTTTCAAAGAAACTGGCAGGGATATTTTTCCTCACCTCCAAAGTCGAGTCTTAGAAGTCTACTTCAGTTGGATCCCAAGTGGTTTATCTTATCCCAAGTGGTTTAAATGTAAAGTTAAAAACGTTTAACTGACCTGGACTTCAGACTAAAATCCTATAGCTTTGAGTTACAGTGTTAAATATATTAGTTTTTAGCAAAACAAATGATGGTCTTGGAACAGCAACTCCATATAGAATATACTCTATAAATTATTATATTTAGCCATCGATCATAACAGGATCCCTCTAAATATCAAATAGATACTGTAAAAATACCACAGTTTATCCTAAAATGGTAGAATGGCCCACAAATCTCGTAATTTCCTCACTGAAAGTCCCTGTTGAGATCTCTATGCTATTTTAAAGACTAGCCTGTGGGGTTACATGGTTTCAGACATTCTGCAGTCTAAGCTGATTTTAAAGCAAAGTGACGCCGCAGTGACAGCCAACTGAGTCACTGTCTAGTTTCGTCCTGGACTTCCTCATATATATATATATATATATATATATATATATATATATATATATTATAACTGATTCTGATTATTGTAGATCCCATGGTGTGCATATACTGTCACTTATCAAAGAGACAGAATAGTCTGAAGGAAGTGAGTAAAAGAAGTTGAAGATGGCTTGAGATTACCTTTACATAGGAATATGGCACAAGGAATAGAGCTCATAGTAAATGTTTGGGCACCCTGCATGGTCAGCAGCTCATAACACACACTGGTGTAGCCAGCTAAGGGTCCTCCAGCTCTTGTTTGTGTGATCTTCATCCATTTTTCCTCATAATAGGATTTTAAATCTGTGACATTCTTGGGCCGTCTTGCATGCACTGCTCGTCTGAGGTCTGTCTGTTTTTGATAAGGATTTTTAAGGTGTGTTTAGGATCGTTATCCTGTGGTGGAAGACATTCTCTTTTTCTCTTCAGGATTTTTACAGCCAATGTGATGTTTGTTTCCAGACTTGTCTGGTATTTAATTGAATCTATTCGACAGTCTTCTAGTGTAATGTTCCCAGTGCCGCTATCTGCAACACAAGCACAAAGCATGATCTATTCGCCCTGTTGCGTAACAGTTAGAGAGGTGTTGTTTTGAATATTCTCACACAGTTCCTGCTGATGGTGCGGTAGAGGTGGAGGAGGAGTGACACCAGTGACAACATACCAAACAAATCTTCATGTTGACCACGGTGCCTCCACATATGGATCCATTGGTCGTCTCCACCAAGACAAAAATGGGACTCATCAATGGAGATGATCCACTGCCATTCTGAGTCACTCTATGACAGTCACGACACCATTGCAAAGTTCTGTATGCATGTAGTCCTGCGTGGTGCAGTCTTCTGCCAATGGTGCTGGCACTAACACGATGACTCATGGAGGGCATCACCGCTCGCTGAGTGTCTGCAGTCATGGCTGTTGGATCAGTCAGGTACCATGATAAGGCCTGTCACTGCTTACATCCTGCTGCACGACCGAGCATGGAACTTGATTCATTTGCAATGTCTAACCTACTCAACAAGTTTCTTTCCTGTCAGTTGATTCCTTCTGGGTGCAACTATTTTGACACTTACAATTAGAGTTTTATATTATATTATATTATATTATATTATATATATATATATATATATATATATATATATATATATATATTTTTTTTTTTTTTTACTATATTATATAATATTATGGCACAGTTGCATGCAGTGTTTGAATACAAGGAAGTTAATTACACATGGAAATAAATACAGGGTAGACTGTTAAATTTATTAAACACAAAATAAATAAAGAAAAAAGTAATAAATTAAAAATAAATATCTCAATATCTAAATAATAACAATACGTAAATGAAAAAAAAAACAATGTTAAAAGTGTACGTGCTTTAACGAATGTAAAAATAAGCGACAGAAATTAAAAATAAAAGAGTAAGTGGGCGGGCTCTAGGAAGCGCTCTGTCTCGTGATTGGTCCGTTTCCTCCCTCCGTGCGTTTCCTCCATTTCCGCTGGGCGCCAGCATTGCGCAGGCCCGGTGACCCGCAGCAGAATAAACCCGTTTAGCACTGATAAAATGGCCACCACGGATGCTGCTGGAACCCTCAGTCTCATGGAGGCGAAGAAAAACTAAGATTCTCACCCATCTTTATTCAGGAAAGCCACTTTGGAGGCCCCGAAGGACGCCGGATCCTCGACGGCGGGAGTTTGTGTTGTGAACTCTTCAACTTAGCTGCGTGTTTACTGGCCGGTTAGTTAGCAGCTCGGTTTAGCTTCAGCTAACGGCTGCTGCTAACCCGCCTGCTTAGTTACTTTAGAGAGTTTGAGGGGGGGTTACAGAACCACCCGAGGGCAAAAGCGGTCATCCCTCCAATGGCCGACCCCAGAAAAGTCCCATTCGTGACTCTCGCTTCGTACGGCGCGACTCCTGAATCCAAGAAACGACGGAGGGAGGAGGAGAGCGAAGTCAACCCTCATCATCCTCATCATCACCACCACCTCCCGAGGGATGGAGGGGCAGGGGCCGGTGCTGCTGGGTTGTTCGGGGCTGGGAAAGCCCCAGGCGGCGGCGGTGGCGGAGCTGGTGGCGGTGGCGGTGGCAGTGCCTCGGGAGAACCAGAATCCACAGTGCGGCTGAATCTGTCTCTGTCTGAGCCGAGCGACCACGGATCCGCAGAGTTCAGCTACAGCGAGCTGATCCAGCAGGCAAGAGTGGGGCACTTTAACTTACCTTTACGCCGAGCTGCAGGGCCTGTAGCGCGGACACGGTGTTGACAGATGTTTGGGAAGTCCACGAGGCCGATAGAGCTTCCTAACGTGACGGTGTGCTCACAGGCTTATCGGTCTGTGCTAGCCAGAGCTGTATCTGTGAGGAGCTCGGTGCTCTAACAGGCTCTATCCGACCCGAGAAAGGCTCGAAGGAAGCTGATTAGTTGGATCAGGTGTGCAGGGTGAGGGGAAAACACTAGTGGGAAGTCCAGGATTCCTAGGAACAGGGGATACTGGTGATCCGGACTTGTTGTTTACAGCTCCTGGACTTCACTAAGCTTTTGTATAACTTCCTATTGGGCTAGTCGTAGCCTTAGCCGCTACCAAGCAGAGCACCAGTGTCGGTTTTCAGTCGGAGAGATCATTGGAGTTTCTAGTACCAGTGGCTAAAACGACCTCAGGCTGAGTCTGCAGGTTGGTGCTCCCAATTCAGCTGCCTGGAAGTGACAGCAGGAGCAGCTGGAGTGGTGGTGGTGTCCTCTAGTCCACCTGGGCTATGTACCTGTGCTCTTGGGCCCTAGTCTTTGATCTGGAGAAGGGCTTGGGCACTGCTGAGGGGGTTGTGTTGTAGGTGCACCGTAAATGATCCCCTTATGTAAAGGGGCACCTCCGCGGCGCAGGTGGGAAGCAGACTTGTGGGACGGGGGGATGGGGGGGGGGGTTTCAGGAAAGCCACTGCTTGCCTGTGTTTGGTTGGTCTCCCTGTAGTGAAGGTCCCTCTCAGGGGTTTGCTCTAGCTGCAGGGACCCCTTAGTGAAGGTCCCTGCCCTAGCCACAGTCTGAACACAAACCCATACTGGAGTTGCTTTGCTGGGTGTTATTGAAACTGGCTTTGCGTTTAAAAGTTGATCAGTGTGAGTTATCGAACCGCAGCACGATTTATGTGACTCTTACTACTGAACACGTGGTTGAAAACTGCCTGTGAGAGAATAATCGTGTTAGTCTGCATACAGGCGCAGGCTTTATAGGTCTGCATGCGAACGCATTCGTTTGATTTCATTGAGATGATCCAGCAGTCGTTGTATGTTCAGTGTGTGCACGTCTGATCACTCCCTTCGCTCATCCCATCTCTCTCTTTTTTTGCTGTGTCTCCCAAAGGCCAAGAAAGTTCCTCAAGCCCCGCCCCCAGCCCAGGACCCAAATGACCCGTTTGCAGACGAAGACAGAGAGAGACGAGAGGTCGAAGCTCTGGCCAAGAAGTTTGAGAGTAAATACGTAAGTAGCTCTTCCCTCCTGAGAACACACGGATAAAGCTGTATGGATGCAATGTAAACAAAAAGTTATTTATTTATATATATATACGTATATGTATGTATAGGGAGAATACATGTAGCCAATAGAACAGAACAGGTGGAACGTTGAACAATGGTGGAGGCAAAGGTGGAGAAACTAATGGTGCATATCACGGTTGTATGATTTCACTCACGTCTCGTGTATTCACATGTAACGGTGTAGCTCAGCGGATAACACTACTTCCCGCTAGGGAGCCACCAACACGTGGGAGACTGGGGTTCAAATCCTGGTTTGGGTTCATGGGGACTACGCTGTGCTACACCAATTAGTCCTTGGGCAAGACTCCTAACACTACACTGGCCCACCTGTAATATGATTTACCTTGTAAGTCGCTCTGGATTAGAGGGTCCGCTAAATACCGTAAATGTAAACGCGATGGAGACGTTTTTGCTGTGCGTAGCAGGAGGTGAGGAGTAGGGTTTACCGCACTGTGACGATGATGCCCAAGTGAAATGACAGTTCTTGCCAGCCCAGTTACAGGAATGTTAGACTACATGTTGGAAAAAAGGACTGTCTTGGAGGATGGTTTGGTGATTATCAGTACAGTGGTAAAATGTGGTATTGAGGAAGCAACTGATAAGCTGATAAAGCTCTGTCCTGAGGAGGGTAAACCCTGTGCACAGGATTTTTCATTTTTGATAATGATGCGTAGGACCGAATTTAAAATCTATGAAATACACTGTCATAAAATCTCAAACCTGTCAGGTTATTTCAGCTGTAGTTTTGAATATGTGAATCGCTAGCCAGCGATGTGTAAGATGCGTGAGACATTCCCCACTCAGATGTCATGTAAACAGACAAAATAGAAAATGAAAATTCTTAGAATCAAGAATAAAAAAAAAAAAATACCCTGAGAGGTTAACAAAATAAATAGTAAGCAAAACAGAAATGGTTAGTAAATTTTAAATGAAGTTTTAGAAAAGTTCCGCCAGTCTGAGACGGTCAGTACAGTGGATGGAGCGCCAGTCTGAGACGGTCAGTACAGAGGATGGAGCGCCAGTCCGAGACGGTCGGTACAGAGGATGGAGCACCAGTCTGAGACAGTCAGTACAGAGGATGGAGCACCAGTCTGAGACGGTCGGTACAGAGGATGGAGCACCAGTCCGAGACGGTCGGTACAGAGGATGGAGCTCCAGTCTGAGACGGTCAGTACAGAGGATGGAGCGCCAGTCCGAGACGGTCGGTACAGAGGATGGAGCACCAGTCTGAGACGGTCGGTACAGAGGATGGAGCACCAGTCCGAGACGGTCGGGAAAGAGGATGGAGCACCAGTCCGAGACGGTCGGTACAGAGGATGGAGCACCAGTCTGAGACGGTCGGTACACAGGACGGAGCAGCAGTCTGAGACGGTCGGTACAGAGGATGGAGCGCCAGTCTGAGACAGTCAGTACAGAGGATGGAGCGCCAGTCTGAGACGGTCGGTACAGTGGATGGAGCGCCAGTCCGAGACGGTCAGTACAGAGGATGGAGCGCCAGTCTGAGACGGTCGGTACAGTGGACGGAGCGCCAGTCCGAGACGGTTGGTGTGGAAGGATGGAGCACCAGTCTGGAGCACCAGAGCAGTCTGAGACGGTCGGTACAGAGGATGGAGCGCCAGTCTGAGATGGTTGGTGTAGAAGATGGAGCACCAGTCTGGAGCAGCAGTCTGAGACGGTCGGTACAGAGGATGGAGCTCCAGTCTGAGACAGTCAGTACAGAGGATGGAGCGCCAGTCTGAGACGGTCGGTACAGAGGATGGAGCACCAGTCTGAGATGGTTGGTGTAGAAGATGGAGCACCAGTCTGGAGCAGCAGTCTGAGACGGTCGGTACAGAGGATGGAGCGCCAGTCTGAGACAGTCAGTACAGAGGATGGAGCGCCAGTCTGAGACGGTCGGTACAGTGGATGGAGCGCCAGTCCGAGACGGTCAGTACAGAGGATGGAGCGCCAGTCTGAGACGGTCGGTACAGTGGACGGAGCGCCAGTCCGAGACGGTTGGTGTAGAGGATGGAGCACCAGTCTGGAGCACCAGAGCAGTCTGAGACGGTCGGTACAGAGGATGGAGCGCCAGTCTGAGATGGTTGGTGTAGAAGATGGAGCACCAGTCTGGAGCAGCAGTCTGAGACGGTCGGTACAGAGGATGGAGCTCCAGT
This sequence comes from Prochilodus magdalenae, assembly GCA_024036415.1. Lineage (NCBI taxonomy): Eukaryota > Metazoa > Chordata > Actinopteri > Characiformes > Prochilodontidae > Prochilodus > Prochilodus magdalenae. Next base: position 22,489 of record JAMWET010003777.1, on the reverse strand, counting down.
CTGAGACAGTCAGTACAGAGGATGGAGCTCCAGTCCGAGACGGTCGGTACAGAGGATGGAGCACCAGTCCGAGACGGTCGGTACAGAGGATGGAGCACCAGTCCGAGACGGTCGGTACAGAGGTTGGAGCACCAGTCCGAGACAGTCAGTACAGAGGATGGAGCACCAGTCTGAGACAGTCAGTACAGAGGATGGAGCACCAGTCTGAGACGGTCGGTACAGAGGATGGAGCGCCAGCCTGAGACGGTCGGTACAGAGGACGGAGCGCCAGTCTGAGACGGTCAGTACGGAGGACGGAGCACCAGTCTGAGACAGTCAGTACAGAGGATGGAGCACCAGTCCGAGACAGTCAGTACAGAGGATGGAGCATTTTATCCTCATTTCATATGAGGTCTTTATCCTCATTTGTCTGAAGCGCTGGCCTGAGGGAAGACGAAATGATGGCCAGGGTGCGATTTACTTTTCACTGACACAGGAACCTCGATGTTAGATTAGGTGGTTAATTGGTAAAGAAAATTATATAAACCGATTATAGCAGTAAGCTATATGTGACGTGTGTGAATATTTGTATAATATTTGTAATATTGTCTGTAATGCCGTGACAGGGGAACGCAGGGAGAAAGAAGAAGAAGGACCGCATGCAGGACCTCATTGACATTGGCTATGGCTACGACGAGACCGATCCGTTCATTGACAACTCCGAGGCTGTGAGTATGGCTCAGTTTTACCCATACAGAGTGCACTACTGTCCCAGTTAGTAGATCAGGTTACGCCTCACCTAGGTCAGGCAAGACGAATACTTTCAGGTCTGCATGAATTAATCCGGATTACTGTTTCCGGATGTTTACTGTAAGGCTAATTGAGATGACTCGAATAGGGGCCGTAAAGCCATGAGGCGTTTGATTGTTAGAGTTGTGTGAACACTGTAACTGTCTCCCTGCTGTGTTGCTGACGGAACCCCTCCACTTTGTCTTGGCAGTATGATGAGCTCGTGCCTGCGTCCCTCACCACTAAACTCGGAGGCTTTTACATCAACACGGGGACCCTGCAGTTTAGACCTGCATCCGAGTCTGAGGACGAAGGAGGCAGCAAGGAAGGAAACCACTTCAAGGTTCACACGGCGCTCACCTCTCCATCAGTGTGCTTTAAATGGCTCAGGCTTTAAACCTGGGGTTCCCAATCCCAGCACTAGTGACCCTGCACTGCTGATGACTTTTTGATAAATGGAGATTTCTGTTTACTCATTCTGTTTAATAAATTTGGTCAGTTATTCTTTAATCCGACCGTTAATATAATCCCCATGTATACATGCATGTGCGCACCTGCCTGTCCTTGTTGCACCCGTTTTGAATTTGACAGCTAGTTGCTCACCCAGCCGTGTTGCAGACGTTTTAGAAGAATTCCCAGAAGTTCTTTATCTAAAGTGCATGTTCTGTTTTGTTTGTAGAAGTTGAAGGATGGTGAAGAGCGAGTGATTAAAAAGAAGAAAAAGAAAGATGGCTCTTTAGAGGAGAAGAAACCCAGAAAGAATCGAGGACCAAAGCCGGGGTGAGTGGTATAAGCGCACGGTCGTTCTGACAAACTGCCGTACGAGGAACATGCTCATCTCAGAAGCTGGCGTGCTTGTAGCGAATCTCCCGAGTCTGGGTATTTTAGTTCTGCAGAAGTAACGGCGTATGCAGCGTTAGGTGGCTTAAGCAGTAAACCGTAAGTGAGCTTCGTATGATGGGGTTGGACCCTGGTCGGCTGCGGGGTTGGACCCTGGTCGGCTGGGGGTTGGACCCTGTTCGGCTGGGGGTTGGACCCTGTTCGGCTGGGGGTTGGACCCTGTTCGGCTGCGGGGTTGGACCCTGTTCGGCTGCGGAGTTGGACCCTGGTCGGCTGCGGGGTTGGACCCTGTTCGGCTGCGGGGTTGGACCCTGTTCGGCTGCGGGGTTGGACCCTGTTCGGCTGGGGGTTGGACCCTGTTCGGCTGGGGGTTGGACCCTGGTCGGCTGCGGGGTTGGACCCTGGTCGGCTGCGGGGTTGGACCCTGGTCGGCTGCGGGGTTGGACCCTGGTCGGCTGCGGGGTTGGACCCTGGTCGGCTGGGGGTTGGACCCTTGTCGGCTGCGGGGTTGTACCCTTGTCGGCTGCGGGGTTGTACCCTGGTCGGCTGGGGGTTGTACCCTGTTCGGCTGGGGGTTGGACCCTGTTCGGCTGCGGGGTTGTACCCTGGTCGGCTGGGGGTTGTACCCTGTTCGGCTGGGGGTTGGACCCGGGTCGGCTGCGGGGTTGGACCCGGCTGGGGTTGTACCCTTGTCGGCTGCGGGGTTGTACCCTTGTCGGCTGCGGGGTTGTACCCTGGTCGGCTGGGGGTTGTACCCTGTTCGGCTGGGGGTTGGACCCTGTTCGGCTGCGGGGTTGTACCCTTGTCGGCTGCGGGGTTGTACCCTGGTCGGCTGGGGGTTGTACCCTGGTCGGCTGGGGGTTGGACCCTGTTCGGCTGCGGGGTTGTACCCTTGTCGGCTGCGGGGTTGTACCCTGGTCGGCTGGGGGTTGTACCCTGGTCGGCTGCGGGGTTGTACCCTGTTCGGCTGGGGGTTGTACCCTGTTCGGCTGGGGGTTGTACCCTGTTCGGCTGCGGGGTTGTACCCTGTTCGGCTGCGGGGTTGTACCCTGGTCGGCTGCGGGGTTGTACCCTGGTCGGCTGCGGGGTTGTACCCTGTTCGGCTGGGGGTTGGACCCTGTTCGGCTGGGGGTTGGACCCTGTTCGGCTGCGGGGTTGGACCCTGTTCGGCTGCGGGGTTGGACCCTGTTCGGCTGGGGGGTTGGACCCTGTTCGGCTGGGGGGTTGGACCCTGTTCGGCTGGGGGGTTGGACCCTGTTCGGCTGGGGGGTTGGACCCTGTTCGGCTGGGGGGTTGGACCCTGTTCGGCTGGGGGGTTGGACCCTGTTCGGCTGGGGGGTTGGACCCTGGTCGGCTGGGGGTTGGACCCTGTTCGGCTGGGGGGTTGGACCCTGGTCGGCTGGGGGTTGGACCCTGGTCGGCTGGGGGTTGGACCCTGGTCGGCTGGGGGTTGAATCTGAAAAGCTTAGACGTGTTTGATCCACCGTTGAGTTAGATCTTGGCCGTTGCGGCTGCAGTGTGGTCTGTATTGCCTCCGTGAGACTCCAAAGCTTCTGATGTTCAGTCGTCAGGCAGGCCTGCAGTTCAGTTTTCCATCTGTCCTTGAAGTACTTCATAACAGAGCAGCACCTAACGAGTATATCTATAATCGGTTCATCGGCTCCTCCAGCTGCTGACTAATCTGAAGGGTGTGTTTGGAAATGTTGGTGATGTATGGGTTGTTATGGAGATGCTGTCGTCTCTTCTACGAGAGGTTCTGTTTTCCACCCTTTGGAGAAAAGTGCTGGTGTGGATTTATTTTTTTTTGCCAGACGAATGCAGTAAACTTGAGAAACGAATAGCTGGAGTCTCTTTGGATACCGCAGGTGTGTGGAACAAGGTAGAAGCATCCGCTTAGGCCAAAGGTCAAGCCTGTTTAATCGGATACAGCAGGGGAAGTAAGGCACTGATCCATCCCTGCTCCGGTGCTCCCTGCATCCTCATAGGCGCTTGATACTCCAGCGCAGCCCTGAAGTTGTTTGTCTCGGCGGTGGCATGGCATGTCCTCCCGTGTTTTAGTTATGCTGGATGCAGAGTTGGGAGGAAAATCTGATATTGCGATACTTTTTAATGATGTGATATAAATTTTTCAGACATCTGATCAGGTGCAGCTGAGAACCAGTTGTTACTAATTAATTTAATTCAGTTTTTATTCTGTATTTGCCGGAATGTGTTGAATTAAATCCAGTTAAAATTGACAAATTTAGGCTTTCTGTAAAATGGAGCACGCAGTTTGTACGTATGTTATTCTCTGTATGTTTAGAAAAACGCACCGTAACTGAATAATTATGGAAAATTTAATTTATTAAAATATCGTTATATAGCCCCGCCCAAAGGAGAAGAGGATGTTCATGTTGGACAGTCCTTGCTTTGGGTTCATCAAGCTTTACCAAGATTTCCTGCATTCCTGGCCTATCTATCTGTCTCTCTGTCTCTCTATTCATGAATGAAATCCTAACCTACACCTGCTCTGCTCTCCTCCCCTTCCACCCTCTCTTACCTCTCTCAGGGTGTCTGCTCTGAATCGGCCGGAGAAGAAGAAGAGGAAGAAGCTGATGAAGGATTCTCTCTCTCTGGCGGCCATGATCCGCCGGTTCACCCGTGAGAAAGAAGAGATGAGGAAGAAGAACCCCGTAGCCGCCGGCCCCCTTAAAGTCCCTCACGGACCTCCGAACACCAACAGAGCCATGCCCAACTCCAACTCCGTCCCCCCAGGCAACGACCTCTCAATGGCTGACTTGACCAACGACCCTGTGATGTCACTGCTGGGCTCGGCCAATGACAACGACATGCTGCAGGACCTGATGGGGGATTTGGACTTTGCACTGCTGGACCCTACGGAGCCCTCCAGCCCGGGGCAGGGGGAGAATGGCAGCGCGAGAGGAGGCACCCCTGGCCGAGTACAGAGGACTGGTCTCGTGCCTCCTCCTCCACTGCCGGATGGCCTTCCTGCCCCCCTCGCCAAACGTATAGAGGACTTGCGAGTGGTAAGCAGAACGAGAGTCCTGTAGTTTTACTTTTCTGTTGACCTATAAGAATAGTTCATGCTGAGTAATAAGTCGTTTGATATTTTTATGATGTGTTATTGTGCTAAAGGAGCTGAAGCAGATGGTATATGGGCTGTTTATTGAAGCCCCACTTTCAGAAATTTACAAATGGAAAAACTCAGACCTGAGCCAAACCCGTGCTTCAAGTCTCTCGTCGTTAGGTTTACCAGGCGCTCCGTTTTACTCACTCAGATTTGAGTCTTTATCCTGTAATCCTGCCTTCATGGAATGAACCTGCTTGGGTGTGTGTGTAGACGTTAAGCCTGTTCACTAGTCGAATGGTAACTTCTTGCAAGCATCGCTGAGGCTAACTCCACACACAAGCAGCTCTGAGTTGTTGTTTTCGAGCCCCAGTGTCCTGGGAGGGATCCGTTCTGTGGTGAACCTGTTGCATGCTCTGCTACTGCTATAGCAGTGCATTACCCCCGACACCTGCTGCTAAGGCAAGAAGCCGGCCCCCGACCCCCAAGGGCCGACAAGCCGTGGGGAGTGCCACGATCGAGTCCTGTGAACAAATCCCTGGTGTGGCTTTCCAGGCCTCGCTTCACGCTCGACCATGGCAACGCTGCTATGAGGGTTGAGGTGGAGGAGCTACAGGTTCTCTCTCTGCCTCTTGTGCTGACGTCATCGGCGGCTGGTGCTGTTTTATTTATTTATTTATTTATTTATTGAGCATGTTTTTACTGTATTGGTTCATATAGGTTTAGGTTTGTTGTGACTTTGGTTCTCGATGTGCAGGAGAAATACATATACTAGATATATGTAGACTTATACTCTTGATGTGCAGGATATATATATATACATTTGAAATATCATGCATATACTGATACAAATTTCAGTCTATATAACTGTAATAAGGCAGGGAAGCTACTTCAGCCTCGTCGCTCCATCACAAAACTATAGAAGCAAACCTCGGATGCCAAACCGGTCTTGGGTAATCAACTCGCAGGGGGGGGAAATGTTTAAACTCCTTCTTAAACTGTTCCTTTAATATTATATTATATACTGTGTTTTAATAGTCGTTTTGTTATGTAATGGGCATCTATAACCAGTTGTCTTTTGAACGGTATGGCTCTGCAGTCTGATCTTTAACTGCAGTGCTGCTTTAAATCACTATGCTGTACCTGCAGAATATGCAACCTGTGATTGAATTATACAGTAGTGATATATAGTGTGTGTATATATAGGACACGCATAGAGGAAAAATGTAAGAGCCTACCTGTAAGTGATCAGTGTCTCTAGGTGTACAGGTTCTGGGTTTGTGTGGGACCAGAATCCCTCAGTTCTGTTTGATTCTCTACACTACTGGAACCATGTCTCCCGAACTCCAGATCAGATATTGTATTAGATCTGTTTATTTAGAAAATCACTAATGACCTCCAGAAGCCTGTTTTTAGAACCATGCTCGCTGTGCGTCTCACCCCAGCCACGCTCGCCAGTTTCTCTGTAGGTCACCTGAGGTCATCTTACGGTGGGTAAGGGACATTGGAATGAGTGGCGGTCATCGCGGTCAGCAGAGAGGGGTTTGGCCCTCGACCAGTCTGTAGCTGTGTTGTCCTGTGTGTTTGCTGCTGGACCTTGTTCTTATGAACCAGACGCTCACTGTATCTGCCAGTACAGCTAGAATCCAACCTTTGGTTCATGCCTCAGTGAAGACTAAGGGGTTTTGCTTCATGGTTGTGAATCCATCCTGGGATGGCTGTGTGAGAGTAGATGGAATAACTCTCGGGTAGGGTTTATTATTAGTCATAAGTGATCTTGGAGAAGCGATTCTCTGACTAATCTGCAGACACCATTCCCTCACTAGTGCTGTATCACGCAGTGCTGGTCTGCCTAACTACACATACTGACATGATGATCAGGACAGAGACAGACTCTGCCAGTTGTCGGCCAGTCTGATTCATTTCCACTGAACATGCCTGATCCAGAGCTGCGTTTCCTTTTTGGCGAAGACTGTTTTTTTAGGAATTTGAGTGAGCAAGAGTCAGTGTAGTGCAACCAAGTCCAAGAATTCCAGGTTTATTCAAATTATACAGGAAGTAACGATTTACTCCGTCAGTGGCTGGTCAGCCAAAGTATGCCAAAAGCTACAAGGCATTACACCGCAGATGTGGTAAACAGATAATGGAATCTTAGGCACTCCGGTTCATATTAACAGCATGACCTCACTCCTCAGCACTCGGAGCATCGGTCTGGCTTGAGCGGTTCGGTAGTTTAGACGTAGAATCGACCTGCTGATGTGATTTCTGACTGTGTGATGCACTGGCCACCTCAAACAATATACAAAAGTGCTCAACCACCACATAACCAAGTCCTAAATCTGAACAGCCTCTTGTGGTTTGAGGCAGGTATCTGGTGGTGATATGCGATTCCCACAGTGCCTGTCAGTGGTGTATAAGTTAGGAGCTTCGTATTCCATCAGATAGTACATCTACATTTATGGCATTTAGCTGATGCTCTTATCCAGAGCAACTTACAAGGTTAATCATATTACAGGGAGGCCACTGTGGCGTTAGGAGTCTTGCCTAAGAAGTCTTACTGGTGTAGCCCAGCATAGTCACCGGACCAGGATCTGAACCCCAGTCTCCCACACATAAGGTGGTGGCTGTGGTAAAAATGCAGGTTTGCCTATTCGGAACACCAAAAAGGTGGAGATGAAGTTGAGCCGGGGCTTGACCACATAGTGCAGAAATCTGAAACGAGCACCGTGCTGGGCCTCCCCGCGGGCCCGTACCCCGGACAGCACTTGGTGCTGCTGGGCCGTCCCCGGACAGCACCGGTGCTGTTGGGGCGTGGCTGGTGTTTGAGCAGTGTATCTAACAGGCTTTCTCTATACAGTAAACTCTAAAAAGAGGAGAGAGAATCCAGTCCTATGAAAGAGAGGAGAAGACAGAGTAGTGAGAGGAAAAGACAGAGGAGTGGAGAGGAAAAGGAGAAGTACAGAGGAGAACTGGGAGAGGAGAAGACAGAGGAAGTGAGAGGAAAAGACAGAGGAGTGAGCCAGGAAAAAAGACAGACAAGAGTGAGAGGAAAAACAGAGTGAGTGAGAGGAAAAGGACAGAGGAGGGAGAGGAAAAGACAGAGGAGGGGAGAGGAAAAGACAGAGGAGGGAGAGGAAAGACAGAGGAGGGAGAGGAAAAAGAATAATGACAGGATAGAGAGGAAAGAGTGAGGAAAGGGGAGAGATGGAAAAGAAGAGAGGAAGTAAGAAGTGGAGGTCTGGCACAAATCGGGTTCACCTGCAGTACCATATGATGAATTGCATTTGCACACCGGGTTTCGAGAGACTCGGGTGTCCAGACCACCATACACCATAGTGTGACTGTGCTTTTATAACGGTATTCCCGAGCAGTGCCGTCTGAGTCGTGGTTTTATCGTGTCCTACGGATCCTGCTATACCTGAGCATCACTGCGTCTCCTCTTGGAAAAGGTTTTTGAGCATTTCACGCTCCGTGTCTGAAGTAAGTTGCTCCTTGCCCAGTTTGGAACTTGCAGGCATCTGTTTCACTGATGAGCGCAGTTCACACGACGACAGGACGAAACATGGAATGTCTCGTCTTTGTCCTGCTTCATTTTTTATAACAGGTCGAGGTGGATTTACATATTATTGCTTTCCATGTAATTTTTTTTTTTTTTTTTTCGGATTGCTGTCCCAAGCACTTGGCTGTGTAGTTTATTCTAAAAAAAAAATTGATGCCAGTTTAATGTGCAACAAGCTTTTCTCTCCTCACAAGTGACCGAAACTGAAACGGAAATACACATTCTCGGTTCTGAAACGGCGCGGTAACAAAGCCCTGGACCCAAAGAATCCAGTTTTATAGAAGATTGTATGACGAGGGCTTAAAGGGATTCTTGAATGGAAGGCAGTATAATGCCTTCTCGTCCCCAGTCTTTCAAGTCTATGCCCTGCTGAGCTGCGCCCACGAGTGGTCACTGTGTTTGAAATTGTGGTGTATCTGTCTCGTTGAGCTGAAGGTGGAGTTTCTGCCAGGGCGTTTCGGTTTGAAAACGCTGCAGATGGTTTTTCTCATATATGTGCACGTGTGTTTTCCAGGCAATCTCGGCAGTTCGGACATGGAGGGGAGGAAGAAGTTCTTCACGCTGGACATGAACAAACATCCTCTTAGAGTGAGCGCTTGACTCCGCCTTACTGCTTTGTGACCACTTCGGTCAACTTTTGTTATTTAGGGTTAATAGAGTTAAACTTTCTTGGGCATCTACTAGCTATCTTCATTCAAGTTCGTGCAGCAGAACAGTGTTGGGTTACCATTTCTGCTGCCTCCCAAAGAATTTCAAGCAACTGCCCATGCAGTTGGGATGTTCGTGGGCTGGGTTTAATATAGCTGCTGTTTCACAGTGTACTGGCTGAATGCATTATTTATTTATTTATTTATTTATTTATTTAAATGAATAATTTGAATACATTTTTGAATAATGCATTACCAATTCAAATTTGAAGTATAACTAATGCCCATCCATAACTACTATTACTACTGCTCCTGCAGCTACTACAACCAACACCATACTACTAATCATATTTTTAGACGGTCCGTTCTCATCCACTCCTCCTCTCTGTCTCATTGTGTCTCTCCCTGGCTGCAGTATTGAGCTGCAGGTTCAGGAGCAGCCGGCTGAGGTGCGTTCCGCCGTGTATTGCCACCTGGAGGCCTTCGTTCCTTGTAATAAAGAGGCTCTGCTGAAGCGTCTGAAGAAGCTCAGTCTGAACGTGCAGGATGACCGGCTGAAGAAACCGTTGCTCAAACTCAAGCTGGCTGTCTGCAGTGCCATGCCCGATCAGATTGCCCGCTACAACATGGACTGCATGGCTAAAGTGGCCAAGTAAGAGCATTCTCCACTGAACGCTTCTTTTTGCAGAGTGTACTGATGCCGTGTTAAGTAGGGAGTGCCTGTTCAGCGAGACGGTGTCGTGCTTTTTGTAGTGTAATGCTCATAATGATGTTTCGATTTCCAATCACTGATGAAAGGCAGATTTAGACAGTCTTCTCCTAACACTAAGGTTTTATTTTATTTTTTTGGATCTATCTATTTATTTATTTATTTATTTATTTATTTATTTGTTTGTTTTGCTCTTTAAAAATGCAGTCAAGTTTGTAACCTGGTTGAATTTCCCGTGGCCATTATAGGCAGATGTCCGAGGACGGGGAGAGGAATGGGTCCGAGGACGAAGATGAGGAGAAGCCAGGCAAACGGGTGATGGGACCACGGAAGAAGTTTGTGTGGGACGACAAACTCAGGTAACACCTAAATCTGAAACTATACTTAAAATAACAAGAC
>JAMWET010003777.1:0-7500 GCA_024036415.1 Prochilodus magdalenae | reverse complement strand
GAAGACCAGGCTAACGAATGATGCATACCTGGAGGGAAAGTTAGTCCAGCTACCAGGCGTATTGCCTTGCTCACGGATTATCAAGTACACGATACAAAAATGTAGCCAGTGTCTTAATTTCTTCTCCTCCATGTCCCGTTATAGCATGCCTGAATCAGTCAGTTATTCCTGTGGCTTTTTAAAAAAAAAAAATCACTTTTTATTGTCACAATTTTAAAGGTGTGAAGGTGAGTGAAAAACGTAGGTGTGTAGTCCCTTACAGACTTAAATACAAAAATATACATTAGACAATAAATATATACGATACTAAGCACTAAAATCTATGTTTATACTAATATACAGTTTTATATAAAACAGCAATAACAGTAATATAAAGTATAAGGCTGAGGTTGATGAGAGATGCAGGGTATATGGGTGTATGTATCCATATACCGTGTGTGTGTGTGTGTGTGTATGTGTGTGTATATATATATATTATATATTAGATATATACACACACATACACACCCACCACACACACACGGTATATGGGATTACATACCACCCATATACCCTGCATCATCATCAACATCAGACTCACAGCTTCTTTTTTTTTTTTTTTTATAACTTTATATTACTGTTATTGCTGTTTTATATAAAACTGTATATAATTATAAACATAGATTTTAGTGTTTAGTATTGTATATATTTATTGTCTAATGTATATTTTTGTATTTAGGTATGTAAGGGACTACGCACCTACGTTTTTCACTCACCTTCACACCTTTAAAATTGTGACAATAAAAAGTGATTTGATTTTGGCCACAGGAACAACTGACTGATTCAGGCATGCTATAACGGGACATGGAGGAGAAGAAATTAAGACACTGGCAACATTTTGATAATCCGTGAAGAAGGCAATACGCCTGGTAGCTGGACTAACTTTCCCTCCAGGTCTGCATCATTCGTTAGCCTTGTCTTCACTTGCTGTATTACTTGAACGGGTCTACTGATTCATGTACACATGGAGGGCAAATCAAATGATCCAGCTCCACTTCTAGTTGCTTTAAGATCTAATTCACGGATGTTCCTCTGGGACGCTTTGTTGCGCATGTACTTGCTTCTAAACCTGCCTTACCTGTGGCAGCTGAGAGGCAGATGATGAGGAAACCGACGCCATCGTCTTAGTCGCCTGATTAGCTATGCTTGCCGTCCTTTGCCGCGGTCCGTGGTTGGCCGAGCCAGCTACGGGTGATGCGCTGGCTGCCGGAGACTTGGCGATAGAGGAGGGAGTGCTTGTGAGGTTGCCGCTGTTAACCTGAGAGGAATTCTTCTGCTGCCCTACAGGGGAGCTATAACTGGCCCCGACACCTGAGAACCCTGCATGAAACCCAGGGCTTTTGGAGGAGTATTGGTGCATGCTGGGTAATGTAGGAGGCCTGAGGGAGGGGGACGGGGAAGGAGAGCTAGTAGCTGTGCTGGGGGTCGCTACCCGAGGGGTGAGTTTGAGGATGGGGGAGTTGGCGCTGTGGGGGGATTTGGTGAGTGTGGCCTGCATTGGGGTGATGAAGTTGGACTGCTGATGCTGGGGTTTAGGCTGAGAGGGCGAGGGAGAGGGTGCTGTGCGTGGGGACTCGTGCTGAACGTTTTTGGACTGCGTAATGTGTAAGGCCTGCGGCGTTTTGGCAGCAAGAAGTGTGGAAGAGGATGAGGAAGAAGCGGAAGAAGACTGTGGCGTAGAGGTGGAGAGCGCGGTTGGCCGAGATGATAAGCTTATGTCACCTATTCTACTGCCGTTATTATTGCTGGACTTGTGGTGGCTTGGGGGCGTGGCCATGGGCGATTTCCCCATGGGTGAGCTGAAGCTTTTGTGAGGGGGATGGAGTGGCGAGGCAGTGGGCGGCGGCCTCGGTTTTGGTGGAGACGGCGTACCAGGCATGCTCAGCTTGTTGCCCACAGTAACAACCGGACGCTGAGCCGTCATTATGGAATGTCTCTGCGCCTGAGACAAACCACCCACTCCGACCTTCGCTCCTGCCAGTCCCTCGTTCCTAACAGCGGGGGAAGAGGAGACGGACACAGAGAGCGGACGAGAGATGGAGGGAGAGGAGACAAAGTGAGGGCTACTGGTGGCCAGCGGCACGGCAGCAGCGGGCACAGACGGGGCAGTAGTGGTGCTGGTCTTTTTGGGGAGCGGAGTTGTGGAGGTATGGAGAGTAGTGGGGCCGCTCTGTTTGGGGCCCTCGGGGGACGCCGGGCTGTCGGACTGAATCAGCCCCTTAGCAGCACTGCTGAGCAGAGCCAGCGCCTGCGAGATGGAGTCCAGAGAGGGAGCTCCACCCAGATCCTCATCCAGAGAGTCCGAAAGGCAGATGGGCTCAGAGGGGGATGGCGGCCTGGGCAGCAGGCCAGGCTGCTGCACACCTGTCTCCATTGATGCAGTCTGGACCCAGCCACCATCCTGAGGCTGAAGGGAGTGAAAGAAAGAAAGAAAGAAAGAAAAGAAAAAAAAGAACGAAGAAAAGAATCAAAGAAAGAAGAAAGAAAGAGACAGAAGAGAGAGAGAGCAGAGCGCAAAGAGACCGACAGAGAAGAGAGCCACAACAACAGACACAGAGAGAGAGACAGAGAGAGGACAGGACACAGACACAGAGAGCGAGAGAGAGACGTGAGCGATGACAGAGAGAGCGAGCGAGAACAGGAAAAGAGAACACAGAGAGAGGAAGAGAGAGAGAAGGAGCAGAGAAGAGAGATCGATGACAGAGAGAGAGAGAGACACACCAGAGAGAGAGAGAGACGAGCGACAGAGAGTACACACAGAGAGATGAGGATGAGTGAGAGGAGCAGACCGACCGAGACGATGAGAAGAGAACAGAGAGACACACAGAGGGAGAAGAGAGAGAGAGGAGAGACAGAAGAGACAACACAGAGAGAGAGAGGAGAGAGAGAGACGAAGAGAGTAGACACACAGAGAGAGCAGAGAGATGAGAGAGACACAGAGAGAGAGAGAGGAGAGAGAGACCACAGAGAGAGACGAGAGAGAGGAGAGAGAGAGAGACACAGAGAGAGAGATGGAGAGAGAGATGGAGAAGAGACGGAGAGAGAGAGAAGAAGAGAGGATGAGAGAGAGAGACAGCAGAGAACACCGAGACACACAGAGAGAGAGAGAGAGAGAGTGAATAGAGATGCGAGATGAGCGAGGACAGAGAGAGAGAGACAGAGTCACTTAGCATTCCGGAGAGAGACAGAGAGATGAGATGTAGAGCTCCGAGAGCGACGTGCAGAGAGACAGAGAAGAGCGAGAGCGAGACAGGAGAAGACAGAGATGAGACGAGAGCAGAGCGAGAGGGACAGAGAGAGAGACACAGAGTAGAGAGAGAGAGAGACGAGAGAGAGAGAGAGAGAGAGGAGACCCAGAAGAGAGAGAGAGAGACAGACACACATGAGAGAGAGAACGAGAGATGACACAGACACACAGAGTAGAGAGAGGAGAGCGGACCACGAGAGAGAGAGAGAGGACAGAGAGAGAGAGAGAAGACGGAGAGGAGTAGAGGACACCACAGGAGGGAGAGAGGAGAGAGAGAGAGAGAGACGAGAGAGACGAGAGACGAGAAGAGAGAGAGGAGAGAGATCGGAGAGACACACAGACCGAGAGACTAGAGATGGAGGCCCAGAGCGAGAGAGAGGAGAGGGAGAGAGATGAGAGATGAGAGGGAGATGAGAGATGGGAGGGAGATGAGAGCAGAGAGATGGACACACAGAGAGAGGAGGAGGGAGGAGAGCCACGAGAGAGAGACGACACCACACAGTCAGAGAGAGAGGAGAGAGAGAGACACCACACACACAGAAGAGAGAAGAGAGAGAGAGGACACACACACCACACACAGAGAGAGAGAGAGTGATAGAGAGAAGAGCGAGTATGAGCATTTCCCCCCCGACGAGAGACTTGAGAGAGAGAGAACAGACGAGAGAGAGAGAGAGAGAGAGAGAGAGATGAGACCGACGCGATTTGAGAGTAAGACGAGGATCGATGAGGGAGGAGAGCACGATGGAGAGACTTGAGAGAGAGACGAGAGGAGAGTTTTCCCAGTGGATGCCCCCTCCCGAGAGAGAACGACTGACCCCCGCCCCGAGTATTGTTGAGAGAGAGATCAGGGCCACCCATATATTCAATACAGTATGTGTCGAGTGGTTAGGCCAACAGTCAATCAAAAAAAGAATGCCTGCAATCGTTTAATTTTCAACACGGCTCCACTTGCAGAAACTGTTTCCCACGCATGTCAATGACGTAGGCTGACGGCCTTCAATCCTGGGCCCAAACCCGACACTGACCATCTGGTTTAAACAGGAAAAGCACACCGGCACAGTTCCAACTGATGCCAAAGTAGTTCAACTGATTTCTGGTGAAATTTGAGATGTTCCCATGAGCCACTAAAAATTCAAATTGCTCTACACCTTCATCACCCATACCAATTATCAGCTTCGGCAATAATTCCTCATTATTGTATTTAGTTGTCATTTTGATATGTTGATTATGATATGGGCTACAGTGGTGCTTGACTTTTTTTTTTTTTCCGACGCTATAGAAGTTTCTACGATTCTTCATAAAATGTGACCAAAAACAGACGTCTGTGAAAACCATGCTGATGAGGTTTTAGTCAAATTTATGCAGAAATTTATAAAAATGTTCACAATTTTCAAGCTCCACTTGTAGAAACTAAATCACAGGTATACGTTTCCATCAAGCGACAGACTGCTCCCAGAGATCAGAGCTAACAAACGGTGCACCGTTGTAAGTCAACCCAAAACATGAATCCACCATCTACGCCCCTCCAGGGCCATCCGGATTCCCCACTCTATCTATGTATGAAGATCAAAAGTGCTCGAAACAGACAATGACCAAAAGATGGAAATGCCGGTCATTCTCCTCGTAAGTGAATATGCACAGGCTTACTTTGGTTACTTTTGGCGTGGGGACCATCTTTTCTTCACCCTAAAAGCAATAACGTGAACAAAAATGTCTTACTAGAAGTTTTTCAGTTTCTACACCTTTACATCCAACAACTCGGACCCGCCACAAAGTGCGGCTGACCCGCTAATCACGGGTCTCCGCAGAAAGTTCTAATCAGGCATGACTCATCCAAGGCGGACGTCTCTGATTAAGACAGCGATATTTCAAAGGTAACCACATGCAAACCGTGTGTTTTGGAATCAAAAGTCGACTCACGTGCTTCCTGTGAGGTGGCCGTGGGCCATGCGGCTCTCTTTAATCAGCATCCTGAAAACAACATGCGACAGGAAGTGAGTGCGCCTCACCTCTCCTGACTTCAGGACAGTGTAGCAATAATGCAAATGTGTCACCCACACACTAAAGACACACTAGAGACAAATCCTCACACTTCAGGTCATGAGATAAAAGGTAGACCAACAAGAGAACGCCTATTTAAATAAACGGTATATCGGATCCTATAATATATTCAAAGACGTTACGATGTATCTGATGATGGCTGAAACGAATCTTTATCTATCTATCTATCTATCTATCTATCTCCACCCACGACGCCATATCTATCATAATCTATCCATCTTATCTGATTTCTATCTATCTATATAAAAAAGATATCAAATATCTCCCAATGTTGAACGTATCTACTGAATCTTATTTCATCTCACTGTCAATACTCTACCTGTGGTCGTATGAATTACCGCAGTCTACTGTTAGATGATGCCAACCAAAGTGAATTCAATTTTATAATACATACTAAATCATTTTCTTCTTTTTTTGTATACCATCATATTCCATTTTAACGAATCTCATCAGTTTGGCGCCAACATCAACAGCCACCCTTCTCCCTATATTTCCTTTATTTAGCCAATCATTTACATATATCTATTCACTTTTTTTTCTAGTATATTAGTTATTAATATTATATAGATATATATTATATATGAAAACTTCATGTGTAATTTTTGAGCAGGCACCTAACCCACTACACCAAACCCCCCCTCCCCCCTCCCTCCTCCCCTCCCCCCTCTCCCCCGTCTCCAACCCCCCCTCGGCTTCCCCCACTGTTTATGCAGGGTGTGTGTTGTGTGTGTGTTGTGTTGTTTGTGGTACGAGCCTACGGTACCTGAAAACTAGCACTTCAAATCACAGCAACAGACGATCCCGCCTGCTGCAGACAGCAGTGCACAAAGATGCACACTAAACCTGGCCTGCATCCAGACCTTAGGCCAGGAGCCAGAGAGGTTCCCCACACCTCAGGTCTCCATAAAGGCTTTGAGGTAGTCTTCAAGAGAGGAGAATTCTGGCCCTCAGCTCTATTAAAAGCCCCCCATGTTCTTTCACCAGAACAGATTACACAGCAAGGTTCCTGCCAACCCACACACACACACTTAGATGGAACATACACAACACACACACACACACACAAACCCCCCCACACACACACACACACACACCCACACACACACAAGTTGGTATTTTTAAGTATAGTTAGATTAGGTGTTAACCCCGAGCTTGTCGTCTCACACACAAAATTCTTACGGCCAGGTCCATCACCCCGTTTGCCTGGCTTCTCCTCATCTGTCTGTCCCGGAACCCATTCCTCTCCCGTCCTCGGACATCTGCCTATAAATGGCCACGGAAATTTCACACACAGTTACAAACTTGACTGCATTTTAAAGAGCAAAACAAACCAAATAAATAAATAAATAAATAAATAAATAAAATAGAGAGATCCACAAAAAAATAGAAACAATAGAAACCCGCGTAGTGTAGGAGGAAGCCTGTTAAATCTGCCTTTCATCAGTGATGGAAATCGAACCATATTAGAGCATTTACACTACAAAAAGCACGACACCGTCCGCGCAAACAGGCACTCCCTACTAAACACGGCACACAGTACACATCTCTGCAAAAGAAGCGTTCAGTGGAGAATGCTCTTACTTGGCCACTTTAGCCATGCAGTCCAGTTGTAGGCGGGCAATCTGATCGGGCCATTGCGCAATTGTACAGACAGCCAGCTTGAGTTTGAGCAACGGTTCCTTTTAAGGCCCGGTCATCTGCACGTTCAGAATGAGTTCTTCGACGCTTCAGCAGAGACTCTTTATTACAAGAACGAAGGCCTCCAGGTGGCAATACACGGCGGAACGCACCTCAGGCGGCTGACTCCTGAACCTGCAGCTCAATTACGCCGACAGGGAGAGACACAATGAGAAAGATGAGGAGGATGGATGGACCCGACACGCCGACGAGTCTAAAATATATATTAGTAGAGGCTATTGACAATGTAGTAGCTGCAGCAGCAGTAGAAACCATGGTAGGGATGGGCCACGTTCAGTATACTTTTCAAATTTGCACTTCATTCCCGCGTAATGCACCACCACTTATTCAAAAATTTATTCAAATGTATTCATTTAAATAAATAAATAAAATAAATGCATTCAGCTTTACACCGTGTAACAGCCACCACCTATATTAAAAACCCAGCCCACATCATTCCAACGTGAAGCCATTGC